>CM039134.1:39423345-39811873 GCA_022036555.1 Microstegium vimineum | reverse complement strand
TTCCTTAGTAATACTCACTACACATGAATATCTCTTATCTCGCCATGATTGCCAAGTATAATTGCACTAATCATAATATGCTAGACTGTATAGTTAAGAATGACTTAGGAAATATTCTTATAGTTCGTCCTAATTCCATGCTAATGACTTGCTAGAGTATCTGTTGAGGTGCTTATCATTATCTTATGTGGCTACATATATCCTGATCAGTATTTAATTTTTTTCACTATTCATTCATTATCTATATCTTATGTGACACTTATCCTCTATTGAGAGAGATAGATGAAAACTCTCCATTACACATGTAGTGATACTCATTCCTCATTTATTCCTTAGTATCCCTTCCCAGTGGTAAAAATATAAATAACGATACCTAGAATGCTCTTGGTTAAAATGCTACATCGGTATTATCTGTGCGCTTGTAAATACACATTTATGTTTATTTATTAGAAGAGCAAATGCATATTTCAATACCGCATCTCTCTGCCATGCTGGGGATGACAACTTGGTTTAAGTGGCATGAGAGGTGGTTAAATATATTTTTGGCGCAGTTATCAGGAATAGATTTTAATCTACTTTTGGTAACGACGTTAAGATATGTCAACATCGGTCGACCTCCTCTTGAGGCTTCTCAGCCCGACGTTGCGTGGCCTGCCTAACCTAACCAGTGGGACCTCCAATCCAGGCTCGGTTGAGCCAAACCTTCCAAAAAGCGGTCAGCCGACCGGAGTTTTGGCCCTTCAGCCATGCATGTTGCTCCTGAGCGTTGGACCAACATTCCTATCTTGTTTCCGGCACGATCCAAGTGAAAATAGAGGCAAAGGACGTTGGATTCTCTTTTCTTAACCTCTACCTCTCCTTCTTCCTCCTCTTACCTTCTTCTTCTTCACCAGCAGTAGAAATTCCATCTCCTCTTGCTTCTCTTCTCACCTTCCTTGACCTCACCATGGTTCCACCAAGAAGAAGAGCGATATGGAAAATTTTTTACGTGTTGTTGCCAAAGAAAGTATTACCAACTTAGAAGAAAGGGCTTCTGAGGAGAGAATGGCGTGTCTAGGTCTTGAAGATAGCTTTAGTGATCTTCGCATTATCACTAATGCAAAGCACAAGATCTTATCCAAAGCCATTGAGAGAGAGGATCTCCTTACCTCTCCATCTCCTTAGTCATCCTCTAGAGCCATCAACACAACTTACATCATGGCTCTGAAAGAAGAGAGCGTGACAAGATGCTTATCATCCCTTATACTAAGGCCACATGACTTTCTCTCTCCATCTTCTACCTTGACGTACCTTAGCCCTTCATAGGAGAAATATACTTAGGCTTGATAGTCTATCACTCATGAATCAATGAACACATGCCTAAGCTATCAGTGACAAATGAAACTCTTGGTTCTGCTACTGTCTTACCCTAGCAGAACCCCTGCATTTGATTTCTTTCTGTTCTGTGCTCCAGTATGCAGTGAAACAAGTATGGGGGGATATCGGTCGACACCCCAACATACCATTTCACTAGTTTGTCCATTGAATCAAGATATACACGGTCATGACACGTCCCACGAAAAAATTGGACCTCATTGGCCACTTTTGTGCATCGGCCGATGCACGTTCGGGGCCAAACAGCAAAACTTACAGAGCAGATCAATGTTCAGAGGTAAGGGAGTCTAATGCAGAGACCAAAGTGGCCAAACGGCCCGAGGTGGGGTCGGCCGACCACACCTATAGAAGGCCCGGGCCCACCAGCCAGCGTCCACTCAACTTCAACATCCATTCTATCTGGTTTGCCACATCTCTCCCCTTTTCCTTTATGTTTTTTTATTTGTTTACTCATTTTCTCTTTTAATAACAATGAAATAAAAATAATTTCTTCATGAAAGTTATCACTTAGTTTATTTCCCTTTTTAACATTGAATAAAACAAGAAGATAGCATTTGAAACTAAAATTTGAAAAGTGACATGATCTATGACGTTCTGAGGGTAAAAGCATCATAAAGATGAATTCTTGCTTTTGCTTATGCTAGTGGGAAAATATCTTGATAGGAAAATCATATTGACTAAGTTGTTGATTTATGCGATATAGTTCTCAGCTCCTGATTCACACCCTGTCTATTTAAAAGTATTTGGAGATTAATTTTTGAAACGTCATAAAACCATAATGTCACTACTTCTCTATAGTGAGAAAATTCCTACCAAAGCCATATATGCTCTTTCATGATATAAGATTTCTACATAAGCTGCTTACTTTGTGTTGAGTTTGGTCAAGTTTTGTGACCCTTGTTGATAGATTTGTTATGCTCCCAAGATCAAGATCACATACACGCCACATATACATGTTGCTTCTACACTGGAAATACGCAGATACATGCCTTACATTTTCCACATAGTTCATGCTCCATGTTCTAATAGAAAATCATCTCTCAAGTATGTGTTAGTAAATGAGACATAGACTATGCAAAATTATGAAAAAAATGATGAAGCACATCAAAGCTCATAGAAAAATAAAGATAGCTATGTCTCAAAATAATAAGTTAGGAAAGAGAGATCTTATAAAGGAGTATTGATCATTTTCCATGTTTCCACACACTTGCACATCTTGATCTAAGAGTATGCAAATTTCTCTCCTTGGATCCGGAATTTGACTTTACAATATATGCAAGGTAAGTATGCTACATTGTTTACCCTACCTAAGCTCCACATAAGCCTTTTTAGAAATAGGGAGATAGAAAGAAGGCAACCTCATATTATGCCTTGGTAAGGATTCATACACCTTGAGCGATCTAGAATGCTATATGAGGAGTAAGTTGACTTATGAGCTTTCTTTTGAAAAGCTTATAAAAAACTCCAAGTACTAAATTATGATTTGGGAAGATGACTTTGCTTTGAGAGCTATTCCATTTTTCAACCTCTCAAGGATATATGTTAGACAATACCACATATCTCATTAGTATGACAAATGTCTTGAGTAAATCTTTATGCTTATTTTATACTTTGAATATCATGGTTATGTTAACTTTTATCCCTTACTCGTGGACGAGTAAAGAGGTAAGTATGGGGGATCTTGTTGACGGTAAAAATGAGCCATTTTGTCACCATCAAAATACCGTCAACATCCTCATATTCGAAGAAAGACAAGCATAACATGAACATATTTTACCCAATAACTAGTTCCACATGTCCCTTGACTATTTGAGTGCAGGTAATGAAAAATGGGGACTTTTGGGAGCTAGTGGACCCACTTAGGGGGTCGGCCGACCTCCCTGTGGGGCCACTAGGCCTCCCAAGCCCCATGATCCAAGTAACACTCTCCAAAGCACTTTCTACCCCTTGGATCCAAGTGTGCTACCTCTCAACGGTTCTGGATCAAAGCACGAGGATCCATGGGCCCACATCAAGGATATCAACATGACAAACATCTCAGAACAAACACCCAATGCATATGACATGTGGGACCAACATACAGAAGACAGAGGTGGGCTAGAGACCCCATAGGGGGTCGGCCGACCCCTCATTAGACCCACCAGGCCACCCACATGCTCCCTAAGTAGTGGGGACACCTCCTAGAGGAAGTGGTAGGGGCCACCTGTTAGGGGGTGGTCGGCCGACCATACCCCTGTGCCCAAAAGGTGCCCAAGGTCTCCAACACCTTCCTGCATGCCGCCATGCATCCACTTGATCTCCACCGTTGATCTAAGACGGTTACAATGACGGTTTGATCCTACGGTGGCTGATGGAGGTGGCGTGGATCACTGACGTGGCACCTGAGTAGCCCCTACTCCACCTCTAGCTATAAATACCCCCCTAGGCCTTCACTCTCACTGATGCCTCATTGGAGAAACTACTCCTTAGTATCTTAGCGGAGCTCTGTAGTAGTGCTATGCTAGTTGGAGGAGAGTGAGGAGCGCCTGGAGGAGAGCCGGACCTGTCTGGTGTCTTCTCCGAGTTGTACCTCAGTGGATGCGATTCTCTTGTAAGTTTAGCACTTGTAAGTGACACATCCGAGTTCTTTATAGTATTTGATATTCTACTTCTAGCATAGCTATTATATATATTTTTGCCCTTGTTCATCGCTTTACTTTAAGTGGAGTGCTTTAGTCCTTAGTTGGGGTTAAAGTAGTAAGAATAGTGTAGACGTGGTGTCTAGACTAGATCTTGCCTTTGTAAACCGCTTATCGCACGGATTGTTTGTGGATGCTAGTAGAAGGTGACAACTCTATCTAGTATTCGTATTCCACCACGTGTGTAAGATATGTTCTTAAAAGGTAGGGCCTCAGTACAACATGATAGCGCGGTCTGGTTACAATTTTGCCCTCTTTCTGATCTATCCCATCGCCTCCTGCAAGAGAAGGGCTGATAAAGCTAGTATAACCGGCTATACCTTGTTAGATATCCTTGTTGTATCGAACCTCTCAATCCAATTATCATAGTCTCCTTTGATCCATCATAGGACATATCCATAATCCTAGTTAACTCCCTTCTCGTTCCCTTTGGAAAATACGATACCTCGAATACTCCTAGTAAAAGCTACACTTGACAACCGTACGCTTGTGGTCTTTTCCTGTTTGCCACTTCTGGTGTCAACACTTTGGAATTTTTGGTACTACAAGACTATTCTTGAACCAAAGTACATTGGATTCATCAATTCTAAAGCAAGTAGGCTTTCTTGATTTAACTTTCTCTTTGATGTGAGTAATGCCTTTATTAGTTTTCTGAGCTACTACGACTTGGTCACGTATACTAGGCTCGACTGAGATATTAGCCAAACTACCATGTTGAATCATTGATAAGTCTAATCTTTCTAGCTCTTGGCAAAGTGTGGAATTCACCATTTTTGTTGTTAGGCAACTACAACTGCCCTTCCGACTCAAAGCATCGGCCACGACATGTCACACCCGGTTTTAAGGATAAAACCAGATATACACCATATGTGAGCCCAGGAAGTCAAATCTCACATATAGCCACAAATCAAGGTAGTATCAAAAGACAATACTTAAATATATAACATATAAGGTCAAAGGATAACCTTAACGCACCAAACAGCGGAAAGATGACTTCGAACTTCAGGTGAAGACGTACTCCAATTCCACAGGGACCAATTGACTGGTTGATCACAAGCCTATCTCTTCCAACTCTTGCAATCTGGTACCCATCCGGGATTTTTATCCAAGTATTAGAAATAAAGCAAGCGTAAGTACATGTCGTACTCAACAAGATAACATGGGGTTCATGAGGCTCAAAAAGGATAGACACGGGTTTAACTACATTAGCTTTTAAGTAAGTCATAGTTTTAGTAGTGGTGTAGCATCAAGTTCAACATAAGCCCAAATAACCACATGATCAAGTGAACAAGATATAATGCTTATATGAACAAGTCACAATAATCAATAACAGATAACAACTGATGAGCTATGAGATAAGGACATCACACAGTAAGGAGCCCAAGCTACTCTTGACCGTGAGCATGGCTGTTATAATAGTTTTTAACTCTGCGCAGAGGTGTACATCTTTACCCACAAGTTGTGAATTTCCCTTTCGCCCGAGGACGCGACCCTCTTAACCCACTTCCAAGGAAGGTCGACAGGGTTCACTACGAGACCGTTCATAGGTTCCACTAATAGGTAACAACCCGCTACAAGTTTCCTCAACGAGATCCCAGAAGTCACCACAGTGCACCTCCCGGGCAATCTCTAACCCCCTCTTGCGCCCTCTCGGGTAAGTTGCCACAAACTAATGAAAGCCCAATACTGATTCAAGCCAGAGCCCATTAGCTTATGGTAGTACTATTTTCTTGGGGTAGTCCACTTACAGAAATATCCCCATGAGTGAGAACACAGGTGTGAGTTCCTGGTGTTCCACCTATAGTCCACGTTGCGAAAAAGTCATCTTTTATCATTATTGCATATATCATTAGTCAAGTTACAAGATCATGGTTATTCTTTATGAGCACTAGCATAAGATACCCATATGCAAACCCTCAAAAGTGACAAGGCACATGATATCAAATCTAGGTAAATCCTCACGGGAATCAAGGTAGACACATGCATATGAATTAAATGACATTAGAGTGTATAGGTAACAAGGTCATAATCTTCATAAGACTTCTTCTTGATCTCCATGTAATCTCACCGATTGAACAAGATCATAAACACCACACAAGCAGCTGAACAAAACATGCATAGCATACAATAGCTCTATTTAGAACAATACACCAATCAATGAAAAAGGTTTGAAAAGAAATCTAGGCCTTGCTACGGCCACACAGATGCGAGAAACACACTAACCGGATCTATAACAGAAAAGAAACGACTACCGAAGATTAGCTTTAAAAGAGAACTAGACTTGATTTATTTTATCTATATAGAAAGCATATATTGGATACTTCAGAGAAATATCCAAATTAGATGAAGTCACATTATATTTTCTTGGAAAAACAAGATTAAACTAAATAGATTTTATTTATGAAAAAACAAAGTGGAAACCCTAATTGATTTTAATTGGAAAAACCATTGATTATAGATTAATTCCATTATCATTTTATTCGAAAGAAGAAAACATGTTAAACACTACTTCTAACAGATAGATCTTATTGTTACAAAATCAACGCAACTAAAACGGGCTAAAACGGATCTAAAACGGAGGAGTTATTATTAAAACAAGATTAAAGATTAAAACTTAGATTTAAAAGCCATTAAATAAATAATTATTTTTCAAAGTTTCAAAACATTACTAGGGTTTCAAAATGTAGATCTCGATAGAACGAATCTAACATAATTTGATTGGATCAAATTGTAGTTAAAATGGAGATCCGAGGGACAAAACAAGTTGGATGGCAATTCTGAGAATAGATGGAATTTGATTTTCAAATTAAAATAAAACAGAAATTCAAATTTATTCCCGTTAGGTTCTGGACCGCGGGTTGATTACTAAATAGCTCAGGGTCTCTTTCGCAAATTTTACAAACAAAGGGGTACAGGGCTTTGTGGACCTTTGGATCATTGATGGATGGATCTGATTACATCACAGGGGGAGGAAGAGGGGATTCCCCAGTCGAACGGTGACCGGAGCAGGGGCACACGGAGGCGGACATGGCCGGCGTCGGGGAAGCTCACTGGTGATGCTAAAACGGAGCTATGGTCCACCAATCGAAGAACCGAGAGTACCGGGAAAAAGAGGAGGGGATCGCGGGCTTACTCAGGGCCTCAGGATCGGTCGGAGGTGGTTGGACGCGGCCGGCGATGAGCAGCAGCGGGTGACGATCTCCCTGCGCGTGAACGGCAAGCTCGGGGTGAGCAAAAAGAGCAAAAAAGGGAGAGAAAAGGATCTTGACAGATTCGCAACCTTAACTCGGTCCTCGGTGACGAGCTTAAGGCGACAGAGGGCGGTGACCAAGCTAACCACGGTGGCGGCTCTATTTTGGCGGATGCGAGGCAGTGCTGCTAGGGCACTACACGAGATGAGGCGGCTCGGTAGTCGATGGAGACGGTGTGGGCAGGGTAGCGGCGCTATTTATGGGGCCGATTGGGGGCTCGAGCGTGGCCTGCACGCCACAGGCACAACAAGACGATCTCAGAACCAAAGGATCCCATTCTCATCAATTCTGAAACATTGTGAGTCTTCTACTTTCATCTTTCTTTTGATATGGAATACACCCACTTCTGTTTTCTGACCTTCGATGATCTTACTCTCAAGAGAACAACTGACTGTGAGATTGTATAGCACGGAGGGATGTAACAAGTTAAACCCATCTTCAAGCAAGGGTTGTACAAGATGATAGTGCGACTTTCTGCTCAAAGCGTCAGCTACAACATTAGCTTTCCCTGGATGGTAATGAAGCTCAAGATTGTAATCCTTGATTAGTTCTAACCATCTTTTTTGCCTCATATTCAGCTCTGGTTGAGTAAAGATATACTTGAGACTCTTGCGATCTGTATATATATGGCATATGTTACCAAGAAGGTAATGTCTCCATATCTTTAAGGCGGTACCAATGCTGCTAACTCTAGGTCATGCATTGGATAGTTAGCTTCATGTTTTATGAGCTATCTAGAAGCATATGCTATTACTTTTCCTTCTTGCATAAGAACACATCTAGTCCAGTCCCGGAGGCGTCACAATACAAATCAAAAGGCTTTGTTATGTCTGGTTGCGCCAAAATGGGTGCGGAAGTAAGTAGAGTTCTTAAGGTAAGAAAAGCTGCTTCACATTCTGGAGTCCATTCAAACTTCTTATCTTTTTGCAACAAGCTGGTCAGAGGCTTAGCTATCTTGGGAAAGTCTGGAATAAAATGACGGTAATATCTAGCCAAACCAAGAAAACTACAAACCTCAGTGACACAAGTTGGAGCTTTCCAATCCATAACCTCTTGCACTTTACTTGGATCAATAGATATTCCATCAACAGAAAGGATATGTCCAAGGAAAGGTACTTTAGAAAGCCAAAACTCACACTTACTAAACTTGACATACAACTTATGTTCTCTCAGCCGTGCAAGAACTACACGTAGATGTTCTGCATGCTCGGCTTCACTTTCCGAGTAGATCAAAATGTCATCGATAAACACAACCACAAATTTGTCTAGCTCGGGCATGAAGACGGAGTTCATAAGGTACATGAAGTAGGCAGGAGCATTAGTTAGCCCAAATGACATAACCAAATACTCATAAACCCATACCTCGTTGAGAAAGCGGTTTTTGGTACATCTTGTGGTCTGATCTTGATTTGGTGATACCATGATCTCAAATCGATCTTAGAAAACACCTTAGCTTTGGATAACTGATCAAACAAAATATCGATACGAGGTAACGTATATTTGTTCTGGATCGTTACAACATTAAGTGGTCGGTAATCCACACACATTCGTAAGGATTTATCTTTCTTTTTGACGAATAGTGCAGGACAACCACACGGTGATGAACTACGTCGAATGAGACCCTTATCTTGCAACTCTTGTAGTTGTTTCTTTAGTTCTGCTAGTTCATTAGGTGGCATTCTGTACGACCTACGAGATATAGGTGCCGTGACAGGTACCAACTCGATAGCAAACTCAACATCATGGTTTGGTGGAAGACCGGGAAGATCATCTGGAAACACATCTGGAAACTCACACACTACTGGGATGTTCTTTAGAGCGGTAACTTGGATAGCACAGGTCATAGCACAAAGATCTATCTTTCAGGGAAGTGAAATCTGGAAGGTTTCCGATTTCTCAGGGGTTCTCAAGGTGAGGGTTCTATTTCCAGTATCTATGTTAACTCCATAATGGTGCATCCATCTCATGCCTAGGATCACATCCAAACCTAGACCAGGGAGGATGATAAGGTCTGTTTTAAACTCATGTTTATGTATTATGAGGCTCACATCTCTGACTGCTTGTTTAGTTGATATGTCAGCCCCTGCTGAACTTATGCAGTGCCCCACATCCAAATCAGATATGCTCATGCCATGCTTAATAGTAAAAGCTTTACTCACGAAGGAATGCAAAGATCCTCAGTCAAATAGCACAACTGCAGGATGTTGGCTTACAAGAAACATACCAGCTATGACGGGTTCTCCTTGTGGCACTTCTTCCACGGTGTTATAGTGTACACGACCCTGGTATGCCTGATTCTTCTTTGGGTGGGGGAAATCTTTAGCAAACTGCCCTGGACGTTGATAGTTGTAGCAAGGCGCATTATTGGTTGGAGCTCTCTGATTTCCAAAACTGCCTTGCCCTAGGTTGCCTTTTGGAAGAGCAATGGTGTACGGCCTGACCCTATTGTTCACCCTTTGCTAGAGCCTTCTTCTGAGGAGGCCTGAACTTGGCTCCTGCCACTGGAGGTCGATAAGTAGAGCGGTTGACAAAAGGAGCTCTCTGCTGAGACAAGCTTCCTTCAAACGCCCTCTTGCGGCCTTTAGCTGCAGGGTGCAAGTTGTTCTGGTTCTCTTGTGTCAACGCATCACTGATGAACTCATTGAAGTTGGTGTGAGTGGAATTAGCTAGAGTCTTCATCAGCTTGGTTACCAGACCTCTCTTGAAGCTATCGATCTTCTTCTCATCAGTGTCAACAAAATAGGAATCATAGCGTGCCAGGTTGTTGAAATCATGAAGGTATTCTATCAAGGTCTTGGTACCTTGAGTGAGCCTCAGAAACTCTGCTGCCTTCATCTTCATCAAGCTTGGTAGAATGTAATGCCCCTTGAAAGCTGACTTGAATTGATTCCAAGATACCGGGGCGTTAGCAGGGTATGTGGTGCGATGATGAGCCCACCATATACCTGACGGGCCCTGCAGCTGGTGCGAAGCATGCTCTGCCTTGAGCTCCTCCGTCATCCTTAGTAAATGGAACTTTTGCTCCATGGTATTCAGCCATTCATCAGCTTGAAGTGGCTCTTCAGCCTCCCTGAAGATTGGCGGCTTGGTATCCAGGAAGTCCTTGAACGTGCTAAAACGGTTTCCAGCCTACTGGTCATGATTGCCCTGATTTTGATTGTTCTGAGCCATGTGGCGAAGCAACTCCTCAATGTTGCACTGGCCACTGATGAACTGGGCCATGAACTGCTCCGGGGAATTTGGCGGTGGTGGTGGTAGAGGAGCCTCATCCTCATTGCGGTAATTTCCACCACTTCCAGTACCACGAGAGCGAGTGTTGGCAGGCATCTACATGCATTTGATAGCAAGAAGCAATGAGATTTGAGTAATTGTAGATGAATCATGATTATGCCTTAGTAAAACACTGAAAAGGAGATAGCTTAAATCCACATAGGGCATAAAAGAACTTATGCTAGCAACACATCATTATCCATTCATACTTGGTACCATAGAAAACATTCATACAAGCCAAAAGTGCTAGTATCATCTAGACTTAAGTCAAGGTGGTTACACAACAATAGGTCTCTCATGAAGCACAAAAGGGCCAAAGCTACTAAACGCAAAAGACAACTAAAGACTAGTGCAAGGAAGCTATCCTAGTCGTCGTGGTCGTTGTCCATCCTAGATAGACGACCACCCTCATCATTGCTGTCGTCGAAGAGCTCTAGCTCCTCTGGATCCTCCTCCTCCTCATCCTCATTCTTGGGGTCATCATCGACATAGATCACTGCGGGATCTATCTCTGGTGCAACTGGCAGAAGAACCGGATGGATCACGTTGTTGAGCCTGTGGATCTCCTGCTGCAACTCCCAGACGTGGTCGTGTGCCTGCTAAAGCCTCTTGCTCAATTCCGCATCATGACGGTGGTAAGCGATGTTCCCCACCACCTTCTGGTGGCGAAGCATACGCTCACGCACCTCAGCTGCCTCTACTCGAAGTATGGCTACATCTCTCTCATCCTGCGCTTCCTTGGCTGCCCTCCTGAGTCGCTGATTGTCCCTACTCACACCTTGTAGGAACATCTCACTGGTCCTGAGCCGACTCACACTGAACATGTTGGAATCTTCTCTGGTGAAAAAGGCCTTGAGCACTGCATACATGGCACTCATAGATGGTCCTGAGCTGCCAGCTTTCTCATCCCTATTCCTGATCAAGGGATTACCACTATCTGGATACCAGGCCGTGGTGTCAGGGTCAACCTCTGGAAAGGTCTATCGACGAAATATGCGTCGCAGTCTACCTAGGGGGTACCCTACGGTAGTAGATTGTAGGTAGAGGTGTGGCGACGGCGACCAAGCGTAACACAGAGAGCGTAGACACGGCGATTTATACAGGTTTAGGCCGGCAAATTGGTGTAATACCTTATCTTCTGTGTTTTGCTGGCTGGATTGATATGAGTATTAGATTACACGAGGTGTAGATGAGATTGTTTTGAGGGGGTCCCTGCTCGCCTTATATAGCCAGGGAGTAGGGTTACACTTTCCATATCTTAACAGATTACGATCAGTCCCTTAAGGCAAGGGATCCGAGTCTATCTACTAGGATCTTTCTTGGCGAGCAAGACTTCTTCGGAGTCCCTTGCGAGCACGATGGGCTGGTCGCGTGCTGTAGGGCCTCGCGAGCCGGGCGGTCTTCTGGTCGGTAGGCCCATAAGGTCCCTGGGGATATGCCGAGGTAATATCCCAAACAAGTCCCCGAGCATGTTGCATTCTTCTGACGAGCCCACAGCATCATCCTTGGAGGCGCTCAGTTGGTCGCCTTTGTCGTCGTAGGGTCCCAACCAGGATGCCTGTTCACGGTCCTTAAGTACCAATTTTAACTGTCAACTAAACAAGGAAAAGGATCTAAATGAAACCACTAGCTAGGATTAGGGTTTATACTGACAGAGTTCCACGAGTTTTGGTGAATGTCTATTTCTGCAGGGGGTTATCAGGAAATAATTATCAAGCGCACAATTTTCTGTACTCTAGAAGGTTCCAGGAGACACCAGAACGAACGGGCCCGGAGCCAGGGCGCCCGCCCTAGCCCCTAGGGAGTCCGCCCTACTTTTGCAACCAATCAGATCCAACTTCGCGGATCGTGCTCCACCGCCTTTGAGGATCAATCTAAACCCTTTGCCTAAGGTCGGTTTGATCTGACGGCCCACGTTCATTTGAGGAGGCTATATAAGCAAGGCCCCTGATCCCCCTGAGGATCATCTCATCTCATTATTCTTCTCCAGAGCAAAAGCTAGGGTTTTAATTAGATGTAGAGAAGGAGAGAGGTCCCTCTAGTTGTCTAGATCTAGTTCTTCTAGTTCTAGTTCATCTAGTTGTAATTAGAGGTGAGAGAGAGGAGGAGAGAGCTAGGAGGAGCCAGATCTGTCGGATCTTCCTCAACATTGTACCTTTGCAGCATCTGGTTCGGAGTAATCTCCAGGTTTCTCATTTATTATTTCTAAGTATCTTATTTTAGTTCTTACTTTATTCTATTTATGGGATCTCCGCTCGTATTGAGTGCTCTATTTTTCATATGGGATTAGAGTAGTAAGCGATTGTGTAGACGTGGTGTCTAGACTAGAGTTTACCTGAGTTTGCGCCCAATCCTACGGATAGTTGTGGTAGCCCCAGGGGTGACAACTCAGTAAGGCCTTTGTAGTCCACGTTCAGGTTGGTGATTTTGTAGAGCTTTTGGCAGCCTCCCTCCGACTACCTTTTTCCCAGACTTTATCGAGAGTCGGGAAGGTACTGTTGCTCCAAAGTAAGTAGAGTATCGTGGACCTTTGATTAGATAAACCCCTTAGAAAACTCTAAAATCTCTCTACCTAGTTATCTTATCTATCCTTGGAGGCTCTTAGTTCTTATCTAGTACACTTCACGTTCCCCGTGGAAATCGATACCCTTGGAATACTCACGGGTGAAAGCTACAGCGGTATCCGTGCGCTTGCGGATTTATCTGTGTGCATTAAGAAATACCAACAAGCTTTCTGGCGCCGTTGCCGGGGAACGGTAGCTGTGCTAGTTTCGAACTATGGTCATCCATCTACCTTTTTCCTTTTTCCTGTTTACCATCTTTCTCACCTTACCATATTCTTCTTACCACATATATAAAAACTCTTCTCTAAAGGGCGACTTGTTGGAGACTCCACCATCTTCACACCCTATTCTTATAAATTCTTATGAGCTTCGCCCTGCTTGTATAGCCATGGTTTGGGAGAAATCTTTCTCTGGTCTTGGTTTAGTTTTAACTCCATTTGAAAATATGAATTATCCAAGTATAAAGGAGGCCCCAAACAAGACCAATTTGAGAGGTGTCAATCCAAGTGGAATTTTGAACTTACATGAAGAATCAACCATAGAGACTGGAGAGGAAGATGATATCAATGAGCATGGAATCTATTCCATAACTATCTCTTTAAATCCATGCTCATATGAGACATCTCCCATACCCATTGGTCTCTCTATCATTACCATTTATGACATCTTCAACACCCTCGCACTTTCTGTTTACAAAAACTTTAAAAGGCTAGTTGTCGATGCTTATGTTTATCATAAATATTGTAGATCTCGTTGTGTAAATCTTGAAATAGGTAATAGTAGGGAAACCATGTCGCTAAAAACACATCTTAAAATGTTTCCCTAGGACAAGCTTACTGTCCTAAAACAAGAACCTCTCAGATCCTAACATAAGTGTTCACCTTTTTTGTTGCCTACTCTTGTAAAGCGAGCCTAGAATTATATGATTATATTCCTTCGGGTATTTTTGTCACTAACCTTTCCAGGTATAAGAGCAGAAAGAATGAAGGAATGACAAGCATAAGGTATGTCCAACAACCATCATGCAACATTGAATTTTATTCATCCAATCTTGATTTTTGCAAAATTCAAGCTTGGGGGATAACCCACCAGAAAAAAACCTTTTGCCATGTTGCTACATCATCTTAATTGTACCTACCTTTAAGGCATGCTCAACTACAAAAAAAAATCATCATATTTCTTCATCTTCACTTGAGTAAATCTCCATAATACTTTCATGCTACCTTTGTTTGCAATAGTATATGTTTAGGTTTTGAAGTATCTTCATATACCTTTTAAATTATGCATGGTGCTTAGTTTAAAATAAAGGTATTTTGATTTTACTTCTAAAGGCTTTTAAATTAAGCGTGGTGCTTAGGATAAAATGACTTCCTAAATTAATCTAGACTTGTCTAGGTTGATTTTTGAACTGATAGTATACTAGAGTAGATATTGGATATTTTGTTGGACTAACCCTGCAGGAAAACTTTCAATATCAAATTGGGAAGTCCTAAGATGAACTCACACTAGAGATGAATAGAGACACATGAACCTTAACAACCTTCACAAGAGAGAGGTAGCAAATTCATCATGATGAATTCAATGGAGCAAGAAAAAGACAAGTGACAAAGAACAAAATCTACAATCAAGCCACTCAATCCATGGAAGAGGGTGAACAAACTTCAAGACAAGATCAACAAAAATTTTAAGATCAGTAGAACAAGGATGAGAGAGGAGTGGAATAAGAAGACAAGTTGTTAATGCAATACTAGTTGATCAAGGTAAGTAATCACATAAATAAAGATCTAAACATGTTTGAGCTGCAACTTTACATGATCCAAACTGATTAACTCAACATGTCAGTTCTTTAAGATTGATCCTAGTACTACTTATTAATATCATAGTATTAACCATATGGGCTAAAATGTTGCGCATCTAACTTTGGGAAGATGATAAGCTTAATTGATACATATTTATAGAAAATCTTTTCATGTGTTAAAGCAATCTAATATGCCAAGTATTTACGAAATGCTACATTCATGCTCATCCTCTGGACTAATCACTCATGTCATATGACTAAATAAAATACAACTGAATCTTGCTCAAATATATTTAAGTTAGAGATGAATGAATAAACTTTTGGTTCTGTTGGTGTTTTTCCACTAGCAGTGCCCATGCACTTGATCTCTGCCTTGTTTCTGTGAGCAGGACATTCTTCACCATGACATCAATAGCATGGGTGGATGACACCCTACCAATGAAGAAAGGAGATCCAGGGAGACCTGTCATTCCAATCTCCAGTGGAGCTTACACTTTTGAAGAAGTGGTATGTGACCTTGGAGCAAGTGTCAACATCATGCCAACTTATAGATCAGACACTATGCTATCCCAAGGGAGTTCTTGAAGAAGCTGTCTGTAACCTTGGAGCAAGTGTCAACATAATGCGAAGCTTGCAGATCAGACACTATGCTATCACAAGGAATTCCTTAATATGTCAGCATACGAGTTGGACACTCGTTCATACGGGTAAAACCTTGTGATTGAAGAAACAAGTAGTGATGCAGAAGCACTCATTATCTTGGGACGCTCATTCATAAGAACATATAATGCCATCATCTACACGATAGCGCCAAGATCTGTTTCACTATCAAGGATGAGAAGGAGAGATTCACTTTCATGAAGCATACACTCAAGGCTCTTACTCATCCTAAGAGGTCATACATCTACGAGGATACAACTGCTTCTAGAAGGAAGAACAACATCAACAATAGAAGGAGGAAGAGTAAAGCTCAACAACCAAGAGAAGACCCAGATAATTAGCACTATTGATTCAGGGTATGATCAACTCCTTCT
This sequence comes from Microstegium vimineum, assembly GCA_022036555.1. Classification (NCBI taxonomy): domain Eukaryota; kingdom Viridiplantae; phylum Streptophyta; class Magnoliopsida; order Poales; family Poaceae; genus Microstegium; species Microstegium vimineum. The sequence continues at coordinate 39,795,904 of CM039134.1, read as the reverse complement.
ACCTCGCTAGGCTAGGAGATCCAAGAGTACCTACCATTGATTGCAAGATCAAGGAAAGTACATTCTACAAGATATTCTGCAATATTGGATCAAGCAGTGACATAGTGTCTAAGGTGGCCTACCAACATTTATATGGCAGTAGACCACTGTACTAGACATATGTGTAGCTACAGCTAGCAGACCAATCATTCTGATTTCTGGAGGGAATAACAAAAGACATCATGATCAGAGATCACTATGTTCCCACCGACTTCATGGTTCAAGATATGGGAGATGAAGATGAACTCCACCTCATTCGAGAAAGATATTTCCTCAACACCACTAGTGCAATCATCTCCATGAAATCATGAGAGATCCATTTCCAATTTCTTGAAGAGAACAAACAAGCCACCAAGGATGGATGGACAGACTATCTGGGAGAATTAAACAAGATATGAAGATCAATTCAATAATAAAGATAAGAGTTTTTTCTGAGAAAAAAGTCATACCACCAACAGAGGATGTATCATCTACTACAGAGGAAAGAAGAAGCAAAACCTCAGACTAAGGAAGTGTGGAAGAGGAAAGAGACTTCATCACAAGAAGAGCAAACATCCAAGTATTCATCAGGAGTGAACCATGTTCCTTAAGACATTTGAACCAGAAGAGAGGTCCAGTTCGACGGACCTAAATCTCCAAACCTTAGCCAGAAGGTAAACTCGGTAAGTTATCTGCATATTTATTTTCCTCTGCATTGCACTCTAGAATATTTACTCTCCATAAATATTTGTAGTACTATATAATCCTTAGTATAGTCCATTGCATAATCATCTTAATCATAACATATCTATATTATTGCACTGCATTGCATCATAAAAAAACCCTTTAAGCCCCAAGTGAATAAGTCTTCTAACTATTTACTATGGAGGCATAAAAAAAAGTTATTGCATTAGTCATTTGCATATAAAATTGAGAATCTAAAAAAATATTTGAATATTCAAATTTTGCAAAACTCTAGGCAATCAAGGCATAAATGGTTTACCGCTAACGCTTAATCTGTTCCACGAGCTTTGTTGTCTATTTGAGTTTAGCAGGATTTGGAAAGACTAGACAGGATTAGATAACTTCATCTACTTTGAGAAGTACAACTACATCAACTATCATCTTTGAAGTCTCAGAGAAGTGAAGTAATTCTACACTATCTAAACGAATGACTATGTCAACATCCAGCTTGGGGGAGAGCACCCCCATGTACCCAGGTAAGTATCCTTATTCACTTAGGTTTACTTAGATATGAGTTACCTAAATAAATTCAAAAAAAATGTGAGAACATGAAGGTTCACACTTAATCACAAGAGTTACAACTTAGATACTTTTCATTGTCTACTTTATCCTTAATAGAATTTCCTATTTAGTAATAATAATAGGTGTGTTTAGAAGTTGCTAATAATAAAATGAAGAACTCTAAAGATAACTCTATGGAAATGATGAATAGTTGCTCTGCCGTAATTCCTTTCAAGTACCTAGTTTTCAGCCTTGAATTCCCCCGAGTTTTAGACATAAGTGTTTTTACATGAAGATTTGCTCTGAACCTGAAACTTGTGGGTTGCGAATGCTTGAGCTAAGTCTAGGTAGTTGATAGGTATGATATGAGAAAGTTGAGCTACTGTTTATCTTGTTCCTAGCAATACTGGAGTTCTGGAGAATTTATCTTTTGAAAATTAAAAATATTACATGATGAGTCTCTGTATGACGAGAGCTTGAAATCCTACCACAACCATATATACATACCTGGTAGATTAGGAAAACATTCGCTATCATATTTACTGCTTGTATTTGCATTGTGTTTTGTCAAGCTTTGTTGACCCTTAGAGACTTGTCATGTTTTTAAAATCAAGATCACGTACACTCCACTCATATATGCTACTTCTATCCTGGAGGTACGCATCCACATATATGCCATTCAGATCCACCAGAAAAATGCTCTACTCCTACCTTGGGAGTAAGTAACCAAAAATATCCCAGTTCTCCACCTATCCATATATTCCATTACCATATATGTAACTGCTCCAAAGATTTCCTTGTCATCATCTCTCAAAAGCTTTATTATAGAAAGAGACTTGGGGTTGTGAAAAAAAATAATAATAATAAATAATAATAAATAAATAAAGAGAGTAACACATGGACAAGTGTCCTATCAAAACAATGGGTACTTAGATGCCCGCCTCTCTCTAAAAAAAGCAAGCAATCCCAAGATCTCTCAAAAATTCCAAGTTCCAAAAGAAAGATGTATGTATATATATATATTTAAGGAGTAGAGTAGAATTAGGTTTCCACCATACACCCTCATTTATCCACCATACACCATTATCCACCACATATCCACCCTCATACATCCAACATATATCCCATACACATGCACATCTTGATTTGATGGTATGCCTTGTTTCTCTGGATCCATTGTTTGACTTTACAATATATGCTTTGCAAGTATGTATGCGCTGTTTCTACCCACCTATGAACTCCATATATTGCCTATTAGTTATAGGGTGAGAGAGAGAAGGCACATTGTTACTTTGCCTGTTCCAAATAATATTCTGAGAGAAGGCATAACACCATTGTTGCCTTGGTGAGGATCCACAAATACCACATATAGAGAGACTTGAGAGGGTCATACAAAAGAAACTTTGAGTTTTAGTTTGAAAACTTTGCAAAACTCCAGGATGAAGGTAAATTGAAGAGCTTGAGACATAGTACTTGGCTTGATCATTCTACTTTTCAATTACTCAAGACCCAAGTGATGGCTATAAGCCCCATGATCAAAGGTAATATGGGTAAGTTTGAAAGTCAGAATAGTTTACTCTACTCCAGAGGAGAATTCTTTTTTGAATGCATGTGTACCTTTAAGGCGTGAAAGCATTGTAGCAACTCCTGATCCATCATTGAGTTCATCTTTGCTCAGGGACGAGCAAAAGGTAAGCTTGGGGGAGTTGTTGATGGTCCTTAAGGACCAATTTTAACCATCAACTAAACAAGGAAAAGGATCTAAATGAAACCACTAGCTATAATTAGGGTTTATACTGACAGAATTCCACAAGTTTTGGTAAATGTCTATTTCTGCAGGGGGTTATCAGGAAATACCAAAGAAAGGGCCACATGTCATGTTACATAGAGATATATCAACCGCACAATTTTCTGTACTCTAGAAGGTTCCAGGAGACACCAGAACGAACGGGCCCGGAGCCAGGGCGCCCGCCCTAGCCCCTATGGAGCCCGCCCTACTTCTGCAACCAATCAGATCCAACTTCGCGGATCGTGCTCCACCGCCTTTGAGGATCAATCTAAACCCTTCGCCTAAGGTCGGATTGATCCGACGGCCCATGTTCATTTGAGGAGGCTATATAAGCAAGGCCCCTGACCCCCCTGAGGATCATCTCATCTTATTATTCTTCTCCAGAGCAAAAGCTAGGGTTTTAATTAGATGTAGAGAAGGAGAGAGGTCCCTCTAGTTGTCTAGATCTAGTTCTTCTAGTTCTAGTTCATCTAGTTGTAATTAGAGGTGAGAGAGAGGAGGAGAGAGCTAGGAGGAGCCAGATCTGTCGGATCTTCCTCAACATTGTACCTTTGCAGCATCTGGTTCGGAGTACTCTCTAGGTTCCTCATTTATTATTTCTAAGTATCTTATTTTAGTTCTTACTTTATTCTATTTATGGGATCTCCACTCGTATTGAGTGCTCTAGTTTTCATATGGGATTAGAGTAGTAAGCGATAGTGTAGACGTGATGTCTAGACTAGAGTTTACCTGAGTTTGCGCCCAATCCTACGGATAGTTGTGGTAGCCCAAGGGGTGACAGCTCAGTAAGGTCTTTGTAGTCCACCACGTTCGGGTTGGTGATTTCGTAGAGCTTTTGGCAGCCTCCCTCCAACTACCCTTTTTCCAGTCTTTATCAAGAGTCGGGAAGGTACTATTGCTCCAAAGTAAGTAGAGTATCGTGGACCTTTGATTAGATAAACCCCTTAGAAAACTCTAAAATCTCTCTACCTAGTTATCTTATCTATCCTTGGACGCTCTTAGTTCTTATCTAGTACACTTCATGTTCCCCAACATCCTTGGAATACTCATGGGTGAAAGCTATAGCGGTATCCGTGCGCTTGTGGATTTAACTATGTGCGTTAAGAAATAACAACAATGCCTAGTCGAGGTGCTGCATCGAAAAGCCTCCCGACTAGATTGGGCTGGTCGAGAGCGTCGTAGCGTGGTGTGCGAGCAGGTCGCCTCGTCGGATGTTGCTGCTGCTTGTCGGAAGAATGTGACGTGCTGAAGAAGAAACACTTGAAAAGTCCTTTCATGGTGAAGTGTACCCACTTAGGCTCTGCAAAAACTACACGGAAACAACAGAGCTTGTCAAGAAGAAAATCAGTACATTCACCGCTAGGTGAAGTGTACCCACTTAGTCCCCGAGCTTGGTAGTAGGTGAAGTATGCACGTGGTGCCAAGCTTTGTAAAACGTGAAGAATGCATAAAAATTGTAACTAAAGACTGAAACATAAGTTTTGTAAAAAACGACTACGAATACCCGTAGTCCTCGAGTCTGATGTAAGAAGTTGGGAGGCTCTTGCATCAGGATCATATTGTTTTGTTCGCAGTCCCCGAGTTTCAGTCCCCAAGTTTCAGTCCCCGGGTGTTTTGCTGTTGTGCACCGCCTTCCTTGTGTCATGGTCGCAGGCCCCGAGCTTTGCTCAGCATACGTAGCTGAGTCTGGTCGGGATTGCGACCAGGTAGCCGAGTCATGGTTGTGGTCGACGAAGTCCCCAAGTATCACTGTATCTGGCGGTTTTGTCAAACCTAACGGCTAGGTTGCTGTAGCCACGGTACTATATCTATGAAAAAACTTTTAGACATGTAGTCCCCAGGACTTCTAAGTGGAGAATATTTAAGGAATCATAATTAAATGGAATAATTGAAAAGAAATTCTGTTAAAAGATAAATGGGCCAATAAAACCGCTTACAATCGGCCCATGTAAGGCGAACCGTCGGCGCTGCAGGTGTCGTTGCGGTTTTTTCTAAAAACCCTGGAAGGCAAAGCGACGCGCCGTTTGGTATAAAATGCGGACTTGGCGGCGGCGGGAAGCGAAGGGTCACGTCTTTACAACCCAAAGAGTGCGTGCTGGATGCGAAGAGTTGCGTTTCGTGACCCAAGTCGCGCGCGCGTGGGATACAAGCGGACGACGACTTTGTTCTATATATTTGGGGAACCGGGGGAACTCTTAGTTGCCTTGCCCTAGTTTCTTCATGTTTGCTAATAATTTTTAACAAGCAAGAGTACGAGGGCTTCATCGTCACCAAGAAGGACTACAGAAGGTGCACCGACTTAGCTGGAGAGATGGATGTGGATCGCAGACGCCTTGCCATAGTGTTCGGTGCCCTGTTGACGCTGCCGGAGGACTTTCTCTTCCAGATCCTTCTTCGCATCGTCGACAATGGTGATGACTTCCTCGAGTACCTGAATCTTCATCGGGTCTGTCGTGTCTTTCGTAGGATTTGTGATGATGGTATGATGATTCGTCTCCTATCCCTTTGCCGGATTCGGCACTACTGTCGGCCTTACCGCCCTTTGCTGGACTCTAACTTTGAGCAACGCTTCCTCGAGGCCAACCACCGAGAGGCTTTGTGTTTTCACGGCATGGAGAGATTGATGTTGTGGGGACGAGATCCCACCGACCAGGCGCTTATCGGGCAGGCGGTCGCAGCTGGAGATGATGGCGCCATGTACTTCAGAGCCATGATGCCGTATCGTGTGAACCCGGCGAATCCAGAAGCGCTCATCATCGTCGATCAACTTAGTGGCGGCGTATTGCCAGATGGCAGGTGGGGCAACCATGGCTTAAGTCACCTTCGTTTCTAGTCCTACGAAGATCTTCACGTCATTCGGCGGCGGAGGAGGATTTGCGCCCTAGGAGATGTGCCTGGGTTGGTTGTCGACGATCCTTATGTTTGCGTTTGGGAGGAATGCTGACGTTTTGGGCCGCCGGGCAGCGACCTGGCTGGGATCACCAGGTACTGTAGCCCGGAGTGTCGTATTCGGCATGAATTCGAGCTTTGGACTAGGAACATTGATGTTAGGGTATCGTATTAGTATGTAATGTTGAATGATTGATCCGAATATCGCCTTTTCTCTTTTGATGTTTGAGACGGTTGCCGTGGACTTATCGTGATATGCATTTTCCTAGGCTTTTGTATTTGCCCATACGTCCGGAGATTGTAGTGGGTTTGTTTGCTACGGGATAGCATTGGTTTGTATCTCGGATACAAGTATTCAGACGTATAAGTGAAAACTACAAAGTTGTATTATATCCGGGCGGTGAGCTTTTGTTTCACTTGTATGTCGTGTCATGCTTGCTAAGTCGTGAGTCATAGCGATGAATCGTTTGGCCTTGGGTTACCTATGGCCCGAATCGTAGGATGCGGAGCCTCTGCACGCGTAGGTGCCATAGGGATTACCAAGGAGGTACGCTGCTGGCAACCCGCGGTGCAGAGGGCGAGCAGCTCATGCACGCTTAGAGAGATGCCAGGGACAGGACCTTTTTCCGAGAGGCTCGATTGTGGCGTGACTAGGGCCTGTGGAGACCGTTCCTGCAGACGCTGGCCGAACGGCCATGCTGCTTCTAGAGTCGTCGACCATACTGTGGTCGTATACAGATTCTAGGCACATAACCTCATGGCCTCCGACCCAAATGATGTCTCCCGGTTGATGGAGAGACGTCATTTGGGAGGTCTATCGACATGATCATAGCGTATAGGGTAGCTACTTCTATGCGTTATGGGAATCGGTAGGCCAGATTTGAGGGCTTCCGGTTATGGCCAGACTGTTTGGAGAGAACGCCGTAATGCGTTTTGGAGAGGCCGTCGAACACTATATGAGTGTTTTGGAGAGGTCGTCAAACACTATGGGAGCGTTTGGTAGTGGTCGCCGAACGCCGTGAGCGTTTTGTATAAGTCGAATCGTTTATACAAAGTATGGGAAAAATGCAGCACCTTTATTTATTAATTGAGAGGTACATAGTGCAAACTTTATTGGAATACTTTAAACTTTTAAATCCTCTCGCGCCACTGGGGGCTGAGGGTCTCTACGTCTAGTTGCGGAAAGGGTCGACGGTAGTCGTTGCTGATTCTGCTTTCTACGGCTTCTTTGTGGCAGGCTTATCGCATTGTTCGGAGTTGTACGTGTCCTGGACGCGGGGCTTCTCGACGGTGTTGATTGTTTCCTGCTCGCATTCATACGCGATCTTCAGGTTGGTATGGAGACTGAGGACGCCCCGTGGCGTCGGTATCTTCAGCACCATGTAGGTGTAGTGCGGGAGTGCCATCAGCATGGCGAGCGCCGGTCGGCCAAGTATCGCATGGTAGGCTGTCTCGAAGTCGGCGACGATGAAGTTGATGTTCTCGACCCTGAAGTGGTCCTGGTCACCGATCTGTATAGGGAGGGTGATCTGTTCCACCGGTGTGGACGCCTTATCTAGTTTGATCCCCCAGAAGGGGAAGTTCGCTGGGAGGAGGTCCTTCTTCGAGTAGTCGAGCTGGCGGAACGCAACGGCGAAGATGATGTTGATAGCGCTGCCGCCGTCGACCAACACTTTTCTTAAGCAGCACGTGGCTGATAGTGGGATCGATGATGAGTGGGAAATGACCAGGGTATCTGTTGTCTGTCCACTCATCATCCCCGGAGAAGGTGATAGGTTGTTCTGACCAGCCGAGGTAGCGAGCATTGGCCATGTCGTCTCCTGTAGCGATGACTGAGAAGACGTCCTTGTAGACTTGGCGGCGTCGTCTCTCCCCTTCGACGACCACGCTGCCTCCAAAGATGGAGTACGTCCATGAGGCTGTTCAGAACTTCGATGCTGGTGGTTCTTGGTCCTTGTCCTTGTCGACGTCATCTTTCTTCGGTCTTTTATCGCCTCTTCCCCGCATTGTAGACTCAAGGATGTCACACTCGCGCATGGAGTGCTTGGAGTTTTTATGTATGGGGCACTAGCCATCAAGGATCTTCTCATAGCCGGTGTTGTAGTTCCGCCTCAGACGGGCGTTCGTGTTGGCGATGTAGTGGTTGCTGCGCCTATAGTCGTACCCATACCGATAGCCTTCGGAATTGCCCGACCGGTAATCTCGATGCTCGCGCTCTTAGTCGCTGGGCCTTCTTTCGTTGTAGTATTCTGGTCGGCGGTCGCTATCCCTTGCGCGTTCTGGGGAACGAGAGTGGCACTGTCTATTCTCCCTGCTGCAGGTGGCGTTATCTTGGTTGGCGTAAGGATTCACGATTGTCATCAGGTCTTCTATGGTTGTTATGCTCTTGCGGGACAACTTATTTCGAAGCTCGTCTGTGCGTAGGCTGTTGGAAAAGATGGCGATGGCTTCTGGGTCGGAGATATCTGCGATGCTCAACCATTTGTCGAAGAAGCGCCAGATGTATTCCCAGAGGCTTTCATTGCTCCTTTGACGGACATTCTCTAAGTCATAGCGCGTTCCTGGTTGGACGCATGTTGCCTTGTATGTTTTGATGAAGACTTCCTTGAGTTCCTCCCAGCTGTCGATGTTGCCTTCTAGGATCTTCTAGAGCCAGCTGTTGGTGGAGGTCAACAACATCACGGGAAAGTAATTGGCCATCACGTCTTGATTTGCCCCGGCGGCATACACGGCGATCTCGTAGTTGGTCGTCCATTGTTCTGGGTTTGCCTTGCCATCGTATTTCTCCGCCGACATGACCCTGCAATTTTGGGGCCACCTGATGGCGCGGAGACGAGGGGAGAAGGAGTGTGGTCTCCCTGTGGCTCGGGGTGTCGGTGCCGGTGTTCGATCGCGTTGGGGCTTAACATATTCTTCATCATCGTGTCATGGGGATCTTGGTTGGTGCTGCCACTGAGGGCTTCGTGGGTGGTTCTTGCTATGACACTGGCCAGAGAATTCGAGTGGAGCGCCCATGTTGTTGACCTGGATCACAGCCGCCATGACGTGAGCCTCGATTTTCTTGATCTCGGGTGTGCCGAGAAGCTTGGACAACTCGCAGGCAGCTACCGCCAGATTGGCGCTGGGGGTCGGGTACACCGGGACGTCGCCCATCTGGTCAAAGTCATGCTAGAGGTTACGTCGTGGTAGGCGATTGTGATCCCTTCCCTCACGCTCGTGTTGTTCCCGTGCCAGGCATTCCTGTTCATGATGCTCCTAGTCGCACCTCTCTCGTTTGCGGCGTTCTAGGTCACGCCTCTGCGCGCATTCGATGTTATGCTGCTCTCGGGTGATGCATTCGGCGTCCGTCTCGTTGTCGCGGGCGACGCTATCGGCTGAAACATGAAAATCATCCCTCCGAAGCCCGGAGGGAATTCCGGGAAGTCGCTCGTCAATCCAGAGGAGTCGACGGTTTCAGTTCTTGCGAGGGAATCGGGCGAGATCATGCCGTCGAGGGACACCGCCTGCTCGGAGTCGCTGGGGATTGCGGAAACGATGACCGTGTTGACGACCGGTGCTGCCAAGGCCTGGTCGGAGATCAATTGGAGTGCCTCATGCTGGAAGACAGCCGCTTGATTGCAGAGCCCGTAAGGCATCACTGGAGAAGGGTAGGCAACCCTAGTCGACATGACCGTGGCCTTCGATGGAGTACGGTGGTGGCGCGGCCGACGACCATGATGGCCGGAGAGTCGGCGTCGTGCCGTTTGCACGAGGTCGATGTAGTCGATGATGCCGGCGTTGGAGTGGTCGATTAGGTCGTCAATGCTGATGACCCTTCGCGGATGGTACTTTGGCATGGCGGGGCGACGTGTAGGTGGCGGCATGTCTGACCCACGCGGTGTAGATCCGATGGTCTAGGATATGGATCCGATCTGGAGCAAAGTGACGAGCATCGGGAGGACCATCGAATCAGGGAAGGTGACCGCTTGACGAGCGATGGAGTCGTTGCACACACCCCCTACCTAGCGCGCCAACTGTCGACGAAATATGCGTCGCAGTCTACCTAGGGGGTACCCTACGGTAGTAGATTGTAGGCGGAGGTCTGGCGACGGCGACCAAGCGTAACACAGAGAGCATAGACACGGCGATTTATACAGGTTCAGGCCGGCAAATTGGTGTAATACCTTATATTCTGTGTTTTGCTGGCTGGATTGATATGAGTATTAGATTACACGAGGTGTAGATGAGATTGTTTTGAGGGGGTCCCTGCTCGCCTTATATAGCCAGGGAGTAGGGTTACAGTTTCCATATCTTAACAGATTACGATCAGTCCCTTAAGGCAAGGGATCCGAGTCTATCTACTAGGATCTTTCTTGGCGAGCAAGACTTCTTCGGAGTCCCTTGCGAGCACGATGGGCTGGTCGTGTGCTGTAAGGCCTCGCAAGCTGGGCCGTCTTCTGGTCGGTAGGCCCAAAAGGTCCCTGGGGATATGCCAAGGTAATATCCCCATCCATGTCCCTGCTGCACCGCGATCCAGATCTCCATTTTGCTCCTAACGGATCTAACTCAGCACTGTCAAAGCTGCTGACTGCACTCCTTCCCAAGGGCTACTGCCTCATGTCTCAGCTATCCACTCCCTCCACAAAGGAGCCTCGGTACGCTATGGGATAGTCACTGTCACTGTGTACAGAAGTGAGTTCCCAAGCGACTCCTGAGTCCAGTAGTACTAAGGTGGATCAGTGTACCCCACCTAGCTCAACACCCTCCAAAGCAGAGTAGGAGTGCCAAACACAGACATGAAACAGGTTACTGCGCTAGGGAGGTCCTGGTGCTGCCATCTGTAACAAATTTTACTTTTTTTGAGAACATGTATTTTACAGATTAAGCATTTTACATAAAGAAGAGATACAGATTTAGTTAGGGAGGGAACAAAATGCAATATATGATGACACATGATGCATGCACGTATCTTACGTCCTTACAAACCTATGAAAGCAAACCTTTCACTAAGAACGTTCTAGACGGTGGCATACATACGTTCTCTCATACATACGATTCGCTGTTAGTGTACCTGCAGAAGATTCATTTTAGCCCATTCCCCAATAGTATGAATAATGCATTGCTAAAATATAAATCTAATACTCACTTAGGTGTACACCCAGTATGCACGTAAGTAGTATATGCACCCTTCTCCAAAAGTATTAATTCACACATGGGTATCTTACTGCCTACATACATGTAGATATGCAACAGTTTGACACATTATATATTCACTGCCTAGGCCGATGATTGTCCGGCCATACTCTCACAACTCACCTTACCTTGGCGTAGGTGCAACGTTGCAGAAATTAATTCTATCGACATATATGGCTAATTCATATATGAAGGCTACCTCGACCATTTGACCACAGGGTAGCGTAGTGCGGTCCTGTATACACACCTTAGCCTAGGCGGAGAGGTATTAATCCATACAACACCATCAAGGAATGTCCCCATACTATTTCACCTATATGGATAGGTAACCAAAAATATGATGCAATCCCCCAAGTTAGTACTTATAAGGCACCTGTCATCCTAATTGGGCAATAAGGGACATAACCAATGGCACACTTATAGTTTGCAAATAATATTTTTAGTACGCACACAAAAGTTTTGTAGCACAAAATAGTTTTGTAAACAAAATCTTTTGTTTGGGAATACACTTATGAACAGTAGTATACTAAATCTTGCTCTAATGCCAGCTGTCACGGAACCGCCCAACCTATAAGAGCACTAGTGTAATGGTCTCCATTCCTGGTGACACTGTCACACTAGAGCCCATATAAGCACAGTAGTCCATGAAATCTCGAAGGATTTTAAACCACAATAAGTAACATCCCGAGATCGTACTTGATTCAGTAACCACACATTCACAACAATAAGTTCAAAACGAAATAATATTACATCAAAGTTTAACTAAGTGTTATTACAACACCAAGTTCAAATAAAAGTAGCGGAAGTCTTTGTTTCGAAACAACCCATTGCAAACTATTTTAAACCACATACAGTGCCATGCTTAGTACAGTCCCTTCAAAAGCAACTAGTGTAATGGTCTCTATTCCTGGTGACACTGTCACACTAGAACCCATATAAGCCCGGTAGTCCTCGAAATCTCGAAGGATTTTAAACCACAATAAGTAACATCCCGAGATCGTACTTGATTCAGTAACCACACATTCACAACAATAAGTTCAAAACGAAATAATATTACATCAAAGTTTAACTAAGTGTTATTACAACACCAAGTTCAAATAAAAGTAGCGGAAGTCTTTGTTTCGAAACAACCCATTGCAAACTATTTAAAACCACATACAGTGCCATGCTTAGTACAGTCCCTTCAAAAGCAACGAGAAGAGACATAAGGAGCCACCATTGCCCATGGTCTCCACTCATCATCACATGCAGGATAGAGGCATGCCTAGCAATAGCCAGAATAGACCATACCATCTGCAACAAGGGTAAAGAAACCCTTAGTACTTAATTGTACTCAGCTAAACTTACCCGACAGAGAGATAGATATATAACCATATGACACTTCAAGGATGATGTAAGGCTTTATCAGTGGAGCTCATGAGATAGCATAACTTTTGCATGAAAGAACATCACTTACTTATTCTAATCTTTCAAGTTTAAAACACCTCTTTTAGCAGCAAAATTAGGTAGCATTAACCAAGTCTAGATTAGCACCTGATCTAGAGCAATCACTGAGTTATCAACACAATAGTAACCATATCATGTTTGGCATGTAAACCATATAACCATCTTTTGGTTACTTATTAGAGTTCAAGTTTCTACAGTGGGAGGAAGATCTTTCAAGTTTCTCACTGACAGGGAGAGACCGCGATTCGAATCGAATTCCTATCCAGCTGGAGGTTTGTTCCTCAATCGCACCCAACCCGCCCCCGTCGGGTTGACTTTTCTAGGTTACCTTCAATATAGCTCGGGTAACACCGTGGATCCCCAGGTACAGGCATGAATGGCGACTCACGGATAGCCAGGACGTTCAAGCATTGCCTACCCTTAGTACGTAGCCAGGAGGTTCAGGATACATGCCCATGGTCTAGTATACCGCTCGCGATCTCCATGACCTATGTAGGCGGGGGATTCCGGCCTGAACTACAGAGTTAGGCTTCGCGGTCAGCTCTGAAGAAGGCATGCGTTCAATCTCGGTAGATGTCCAACCACGGTCCGGTGCCTAACGACAAAGGTGGAGAGAACCCGCTCATAAAACCTCCAAGTCAAGTGGCTCACATATACCATGTTCGCCCGGTCTCGATTTATTACTTCCACATGGTTATTTCCACGATAGCAAAAATATAGCCAACCGTGACCAGTATCAACCTATCATCGTGGGTGATGGTAGACCACCCACTCTACCAGTCTAAGCAGGGCTAAGCATAGGTTTTGATCCTAGGCCTACGAAATTCTTTCATTGGACAAGGAAGATATAATGCAGCAAGGGTTTCATTCAACTCCTACTAACTTAATGCACAAACATGTGATAGTGATATAGTTAAAATACTTGCAATAGAGTAAGATAGGTATATATGCTCTAGGGTTTGCCTTTTACAAAGGTGGAGGGCTAGTGGTTCGGGCACTCAGGAAGCTCAGGACCCTGTTCTCCTTCTTCTGGAACTCCGGGAGCTTGAACCTCCGGTGGGACTCCTCCTTCCACCTCCCCGAATTCCAACAGTGTCACGCCCTCCGGTGATCATGGATGCATGTATACATGTATGATGATCCCATATATATGACAAGTCATATATTAGAAAATGAGACATGTCTAATGCATATGGATGAATTCTCATGATGAATGTGCTATGCAACAATTTAAACTCGTTGACCGAGTAGGTGCATATCTCTTCCCTAGTAGAGAAGTTACAATTACCCTTCTTTAACAACCTTAAGTAGAGCTATTCATCAGATGTGAGCTCTATAACACCTGCAACTAACCATATTTATACTTTAGGTTATTTGCATAACCATACATAAGGCATTCATTACTTAGAAACATTCACAACATGGCATACAGACATCCCAAAATAGCAGCTGAAAGAAACCAGTGTAGCAGGAGCTACACACAACCAACAATTGCAAACTTAGACATTCTGGAAAGCTCATGAAATTTTCTGCAAAACATTCCATACACTCTCTAGCTAGATCCAAATTAAAATTAGCCTAACAGTCACTTTAAGCAATGTTGTTTGGATGAAACAGGAAAACACAGATGTATCACCTAACTTGCAAAATACACACAGGTTAAGGTAAATAGGATAAACCTGTGAAAATTTAAAACAAGATAGATTAGCAAGTGATCTACAACAAAGTCAATTGTAGCTACTGTTGAAACCATTTCAAAGTATCTCAAACAATTCAAGCAAGAAAACAGGTTTCAGTTGTTTAACAGATTCCAGTCATCACTTAGAACAGTGGTATAGCTTTAACCATCACTTCAAAAATTATGATAAAATTAGGAAAGCATGTTTACATAATTAGCTACCACTTTGGTATTCACATCATCAACAGAATACATACTTTTAAAGGGGTTAAGACCATTACTTTGCTGGTGATGAGAAAACAAACATGTTTTATACATTAATTACATAAACAATTTGAAATGTGTGAAACAACAGATTTCATAATTTTATTAGTTCACACTAAGCAAGTAACACAAGTGCAAAAATTATCAAGCACAAAACACACATATAACTTACTTAGCAATTAAAACAAGATTGTATTCAATTAATTGAGCATTTAACCAAAATAGCTACAACATGTAATTGAAAAGGAGCTTACTGGCATTTCAAGATTTTTCATGGAAAGTGCATGCTGAGGTAAGCTCAACACAACAAGAATCATAATTTTTTCACAAACCAAACTCCTATTACAAAATAAACAATTTAATAGGGACATATAAAGCTTGCTGTTCAGTTTTAATTAATCAGCACATAAGAACAGTAACAATAGGTCATTTTATATTTTTCATGCATAGAGAAAAACATAACAAGACTAACAGAATTTTTTTCACAATTTTTTGCATTTTCTACAATTAGTTATGCATTTAGAAAATTAGCAAACAAAACTGAAAAACAAATGAGAAAACAAAACAAATAGCCTATGACGTGTGGGACCCACTGGTCAGCTTCTTCCTCCACAACCGAGAGCACTGGAGGTGCTCGACCGATGGTTCTTCGCCGGCGGCGAGGTTTCCGGCCAAACTAACCCAACCAACGTCTTCTCCTTCGCAACCCGCACACAACCATATGGCTGGTTGTACCCCAACCCCACCGGAGCATGCTCAACGGCGGCAATGGTGGCACAGCGGTGAGGTGTTGCTTACGCTGGTCAGTGCAAGCCTCCACTGTCCAAGCTGGCGAGTACTACACCTCCATGGAACCCTAGCGGTTCGATCTAGCCTAGATTGGGACCTTGAACCTCCGATGGGCTCGGCCACATGCACAACGGCTCGGTGGCGAGATCACGGTGGCACAACTTATCTGTTCCGGCGACGGCGACGCGCAATCGCTTCAACCGACTCCGGCAACCTAACTACAGCTAACCAGCTAACCTTAACAAAACTACTCCGACGAGCCTGAGAGGTGCTGAGTGACCCAGTGCAACCCTCACCGGCGTTGCGGGTGCCGAGCGCTCGTGCGTGGCGGACATCCCGTTCCGGCAAACCCTAACCCTAATAGCTTCAACCGACTCCACGGTGAGCTTCTAGAACCTCTAGGCTACCGCGTACGAGAGCTAGAAGAGGAAGAGGGGCGCTAGATTGGGCTGGCCACGGCGGCGCTGCCTGCGGCAGAGGTCCCGCAGCAATGGCGCTCACGGCGAAGCTTGTTCCGGCTTACCTAAGTCGTTAGCGCTTCAACCAAGCGGTGTGAAAGGTGGAGCGAAGCAAGGCGATGCGGTGGCTGGCTTTTGGTGGCCAACGCTATGGTGTGTGGTGCGATGGAGCTCGGCGATGGCGGTGAAGTTACGGTGCTGGCAATGGCGCTCGGTGAGGGTGTGCGCGAGAGCCAGAGAGGAGAGGGGAGAGTGAGGCGAGCGCGCAGTGCAGGTGGAGTGTGCGACCGCACGGGGCCAACATCGGCGTACGGCTGCCACTTGGCACGCGGACTCTGCGATGGTCGGCCACCGGCGCGACGCTGCTCTGCGATTCAGAGCTAAAACCGAGCCTGACAGAGCTACTTAGCGCCTTGATTACTCCCTAACCATGGCACCTTAGCTTCAACCAATTACACCATTAGATAGAGCTATAGTTGAACTCATATTATGATGCAACTTGTTTGAGCTGAAACTGCCTAGATTTCAAACTACTAGCACTCAAACATAGGTACTTTCAAACTAAAAGTCAGTTTATGACTTAGGCAATTTTTTTGAATCCAAAACAACCCCTAATTCTGCCTTAATTGGCCAATTAGAGTAGGTTAGGGTCCAAATCACCTCTTGAGGGTTAAACAAAGTTTGTTCCTTAGGAAATTCTCTACAACTTTGCTTAAGCCCACTTTGTCATGCAAGGTCATTAGCAAGGTTGATTAGTTAAGTCAAAGAAAAGGATTCCTAAGGTCAACATAGGAGCTTAAACCCTAGCAAGCCGAATTTGACTTGATCCTACACATGAACATGGTTCCATTAGCATCCCTAAGTATGTGTAGGTGTTTATTAGTGATCAAAACATCAAGCATAACTCACCCAAAGCTATATGTAGGTTATCACATTCAAATAAAAAGAACAAGGTGATCACTAGGGTTTATCATTTCATGTGATATTATGAATTCATAGATGCAATGATGCTTGTGTTCATGCTCATGAAATGATATGCAAATGCAAGCTTAACACCTAGGGTGTTACATAGCCGAGCTCATGTATTCACCTAATTGCCATTCGTTCCCTTTACTCTCAGCTTCAAACCCTAACATCTCAAGCCATTCCGACGTCGCCATCGATCTGGGTTCATCATTTGCATCCTCCAGTCGGGGACACCAATTCCTGCAACAAGATGGCTTCACTAGATTTCATTCCTAAAGTACAATTTCTTTGACCCCCCTTTTTATTGTCCCTTTTCTTCAATATTTTCACCTCCGCTTCTCGAAATCTGAATCCAGGAACTCAAGAAAAATCTACTGATTCCATTGGTCAACCAGGCAAACTATTTCTTTCTTGGCCCCATGGGTAACCCTGACCCAATTATTGTCGTCGTGGCCGAAACCAACAGAATACCTTTCTAGCAGTCATCCATGAAATCGAGTCAATGGGACAAAAAGACTTCATTCAGGAACTGGCCACCCGCCATCCCAGGCTGGAGGAATTGGTTTGGGAAACTCTCCAGTCATAGGAATACTTACTGGGGCAATATGGAGCAATGCCTTTCCCTTTATTTATCGAATATAAATAAAAATGAACCTATGCTTCAGGCAGTTTGCTACTTCTGGTCCAACACTTACAATGCTTTCATCTTTGGTCATGGACCAATGACCCCCACGTTGGCCGATATTCACATGTTGACCGGCCTCAATATCACAGGAGATGTTTATCCTCATCGCTTGGCCTGTCTTCAATTTCTGCAAAGAACTTCAGGACCGGAGGTTGGGGCCACTATATTAAAAATAGTGAATCTACCTCCAAATCTATTACTGATAGCGAACGTGTGCTCTTTTTGAACATGTGGCTAGACAGATTCGTCTTCTGTGGACAATCATGCACACCAACTAGCAATTACCTATCTCTGGCCGAGCACGTTAACTCTCAAAGTGATATTCCATTGGGCAAGTACTTGTTGGGTGCTCTTTATCACCTCCTGAATCAAGTGTACCAGCACCTGGTAAAGAATGAAACTGTTCCTACCATCACAGGATCATGGTGGCTTCTCCAGCTCTGGCTTAACTTACAGATTTATAGAATCATCCTCCTAGACTTGACACCTCTGTCCTTCCCCTCAAAAACCTTCCTAGAGTAAAACAAGGGAGATTTAACAAAGGAGGAAAAATCAAGCCGATGTATATCCTTTGGCGAAGCAGCATTGGTTGTTATCATCAACAAGACGATTGGGGATTTCTTCAAATTGGGTTTTCCCGCACATATCCAAAAATGGTTTGCTTACTCACACATCTCAGCATTTGAACTCCCCTTCACATTCAGATTCCATGCGAGATACACAGACCAACACTCTTTGCTGATTTTCAATGACTTGGTCAAGTCCTACCTGCTGCCAATAGAAGTTCGACATGGTAGAGAGAAGCCTCCAATGTCATACGATTTCTATAACCCTTCCGTCGCAGCAAGGAAAATAGGATTTGGATAGTGTCCCCCAGGCCTCTTTGCTGACAAACTCCAACCACAGGAAGCAGTGTACTCTGGGTCGGAATTCAACCGAATGATACATATCGAAAGATCCCTTCCCCCTATTCTTGTCAAAGACCATATCTACCAGGTTTTCACTTCTTCTCTATATACCGCCTGGTGGCAAGAATGGAGCCAGCATCTCTTCAACAAAGCGGTGGTTACTTACTACTCGTCCTTAGATCCTGGCTTATGTCCTGCCCCCGAGGTACTGTTTCTTCATCGTCAATACCTCAGACACCCTTGGGTTGGTCGTTTAACACTTCTCTCGCGGGATCCCGAAGGATTCAGTCCTCCTTCAATGACTTATGACCATGGTGCCCCAATCCCAGGCTTGGTTGGGATGTCCCAATGTTAAAGGCGTTAATGAAGAGGAATCCTAAGGAACTATCTTACCATCAGACCATGAGCTCTTCATGTGAGGCACCGGTTCCTCTAGCTCCAAAAAGCTCAAGAAGCCCAGGACTACCAAGACCAAGGTCAAGACCATAGCCAAGCCAGACGATTGTTGGCTGAATATACTGACGACGCTGCTGCTGCATAGGTATATCATCCACATCCTTTGGGCTTTCTTTGCTCAAGATCATGGCTGACGTTGTCCAACCTCTTAGGAAGAAGAAAGGGCAGCTCACCTCTAGGCCGAGCTCAGTGTGGATATAGGAACATTGCCCTCTTCTAATGATACAACATTGGACGCTCACTAGGGTACCTCTTCAGAACTGTCTTATTTATTTTAGCCGATGCCTCCCTGATCAACAACGGAATCACTTTACCAACCCTCATCATTCTCAGGACACTCCCTTGAAAATTCGTTGGTTGTCCCTGCTTTGTAGGCTGCTCCGAGAAACCAGGTACAACATAGGATTTGCTGCTCCATCTCATAGCTTATGATTGATTGCACTTTCTATCTTGGAGGAGCAGACTTCCCATCCATCGGTCCCCTTTGCTCTAGAAGACTATGTTATTAGGATGGGAACTGACACATAACAGTCAGCTCATGCCACTCCACTTCTCGAAGACATAAGGACCCAACTTAAGTTGTTAATTCCCCTTCTGTCAGTGGATACTTCATCTTTGCTACATGATGCAGGAGATGTCTGGAGATTCTTTCATTCAATCAAGGATACCCTACCGTTAGACCTGAGAGACATTCTGACTGTTGTTGTTTACATAGAACAATGCAAGCCGATCTTCCTCAAGTCCCAATCCAAACTCGCAGATCGCAAGGTCCAAACTGGCTTTCCTGAACAGGAAAAGCAATGCCTCTTTGGTGTGCTAGAAGTGAAGAAGGCAATAGACCAGCGGAGGGCCCTTCTACTGATATCAACTACAACTTGGCAAAACTGAAAGCCAACCGGGAGCAGCTACTGTCCAAAATTAGAGTCGTCGACAACACCATCGCTTAGGAAGAGAGTAACTTGGCCAAGAACCTCGACGACCTCCAAAATCATCAGAAGAGGATAACACTAATTTTTTCAAAGCTCCAAGTCCTCTAGATCAAGAAACGTCCAAAACCAGGTTCAACAGAGGATGACTATAGAGCACTGGATAAGATAGATCAATTCCGTTTAAATGCTCTAAATGATGTCAAGTTGGCTCTAGAGTTGTAGTCCTATCCTAAAACATTCATGCTTCGTGGATGCCTTGATTGTAATAACTCTTTGACCATTGCTGACTGCCCACTATGGTACAATACCACTCATTTGATTGCGTTGTTCTCTTGGAACTACAAATGGACACTTGGTCGTCTTGTATGCGGCCCATAAATGCCAAATTCAGATCGGCTACTGTTGGTATTTCTTATGACTATTGGATAAATCCACAAGCGCACAGATTATACCATTGTAGCACTTCACGTAGGAGTATTCCAAGGTATCGTAATTTATATTTTCCCAAGGGAAAGCTGAGCTAGAAATGATAATTAGAGAGAGAGATCCTAGAGGGTACCTCAACTTAGTACCAACTAGTATAGGGGGGTAAACGATAATGTGATAGGTAGGGTGATGAATGAACAAACCAAGGTAAATGATAACTTAGAATAACTAGTAAGTATAGCTAGGTGGGAGGACAACGAGATACATAGGGACTCCTATGTAATTCACTTCTACTTTAGTGTACTTAGCCAATTAATTAGTCTAAACACAATAGTATGATTCCTCAATACAAGTATGCTAGGTGATAACGACCGTTAGCCTCAAAAGTAACCGAACATGATAGAATGCTAGTTTCGGTTAAAGTTAGCATCTTTTGATGGTATTTCATGTGACATAACTTTTTCATTGGTATTTTTCAATTCTAATGCTCTTTTAATGCTAGAGAACCAATTTTCCCTTTTTTCTTAGGCGGTGACGTTGGTGTAGTTGTTTCCTCTTGAGTTGGTGGGTTAGATGATGGTGGTGGGCTAGGAGGATCAGGCATGATCGGTGACGATGGAAGGTTAATTAGGAAGAGAAGTGCCCGGTGATGATTCTGGGTTAGGTAGAGGATCGATTGGTGATGGCGGTTGGTTACCAACAGTATCTACATGTGTCGACTCCGGAGTTAGTTGAAGGGCTTCACAGGATTGTGGTGGCTCACTCAACTTGATGTCCAGTCAGGGCCAAAGGATGAAATTCTTGATAGCCTATCCAAGTTTCTCAATACCCTAAGGACCATGGATATCTAGCATGTCTTCCTTGTATCCCTGGACCACTGTTGACACTTCTACCCTTCAATAGTCTTCTGGAATGTCTCTACCATGAAATTTGCGCTCTGGAATCGCAAAGCCTATTGCTACTTCCCTTGTTCGAATATTGTTAATACCATATCTTATGAGTAGGAAGCAAGGTGTCGGCCTATCAATGGAGTTAACTAGATAATGGACCTTATCTATAGATGCGACATTGCTTGGAACAACTTAGCCATGTGTGACCAATGGTTGTGTTGCTATGACTGGTTGCATCTATGGAGCCTGAGTGGTCATCTGTTGAACAAACATTGTGCTCGCCAATTGATGTATCAATTCTAGAGGAGGATTGGATAGCATTTTAGAAATCATGTCTTTGAAGTCTTTCTTAGCCTCTTCCCTAAAATAACCATTCATTGCTTCCTTGTATTGATCATGTTTCTTGTAAATATCCCCCACTGCTGACCGAATCCTTATTTACATCGTTCTTTAGATGAGATGCCTCGTACATGCCCAGGATGCTCGGGGTTACCTAGACCAATAGTTAGGACGTCCCTCTCCCTTTGTAGCTTGAATGTTCCTTCCTGCTGCTTAGTGGCGGCCACAAATATGTTCTTTGCTGCATCCTTGACAATTGGGTCATCAAAAGACACACCAGTCTCAGATTCTCTTGGTTTCTGAGCACAGATCCAATTCATGGACCTCTTACCAAGTTGCTCAGACAACACTGACAACCTTGTCGTCTTCTTCGTAGCCTCTTCTTGTATCCATTTGGGAACCTGGCTAGTAACCGCATGTGCCTAGGTGGTGGTGGTACTTCTTCTTCTTTGCGAGCTCGGAATTGGCATCACTCAGAGCTATAAATTCTGGGTTACTCCTCTGCTATAGAAAAGCCTTGAAAGGATCAAGATGCTCAAGAGGGGGGGGGGCTAAATTGGGCTTATTTCAAATTTCTAAAGCAAATATGAAATCCTAAATAATGTCAATCACCCTGTGCCTACCGAATGTGTGCCTTAGACTATGAAAGTGGTAGCAAGTCAAGGAATGGAAAGAAACCCTATACAATTCTAGTATGAAAGTAAGAACAAGTGCGGAATGTAAAGAGCTAGAGTTAGAAATTCTTGACATGAAGAAATTTTGCCGAGGTATCGAGGAGTCGACACTCCCCCTAGTCCTCGTTGGAGCACCTCGCTAGGTATTTCTCCCCCTCAATCTAACACGAGGATTGAGTGCTCTCTATGGGCTGGTTCTTCACCACTCCGGCTCGGTGAACCACCCACAACCGATGCACAAGCTGATGGAGAAGGGCCACCGACAACCCTTCCGGCGATCACCTTCCTCCGAGCACCACCGGACCGTCTAGGTGATGTCGATCACCAAGAGTAACAAGCTTGGATCTTCACTTGACTCAATCAAGCTTCACAACTCGAGTGGATGCAAACTTGAACTCTTGGATGAACTAGTGAGTGGATTGAAGGATGGATTCACAAATCTCTCTTACTAGGGCTCTTGCTCTCTTCCCCAACCTCACAAGGTGTTTCTCAGCTATCCAAATGAGCAAAGTCAGGTTGGGAAGGAAAGTGGTGGAGTATAAATATTCCCACACACAACCAGCCTACGGGCAAAGAAAACTGGCTGTTTAAGTTGGCATCGGACGCACCGATGCCATTGCATCAGACGCACCGATGCCCTGCCCAATGACTAGTAACTGTTTGAGACCCTGTCCAACGGATGCTCTGATGCTTGCCAACGGATGCTACGAGGCAGCGTACGATGCAAACTCGCTGCTCTCAGGTTTCTGGGAAAATCCCACGAATAAATCCAACGGACGCTCCCAGCGTCCGATGGTGTGCCGACAGACGCGTTTGTCGCACACCGAGCCTCTCTGGAACCTCTCTATGTGCCTGACGAACACACCGAGGGTTTCACCCCAGCGTCTGTTGCCAGCGTCGGTCGCGATGGACAGTGTCCGTCGCCAAGGACCTCAGCGTCCGATGCCCAGAGAAGGGCTCTCTCAAATCCGAAACTCGTCGTGATGATTAAGGGAGTTGTTCTAGGCTATCTTAAGGTGATCTAGGCTTGCTTAGAGCTAGGGTTGTCAAGTGTGCACCACACCTAAGTCATTAATCTCTCCTAAGTCAAGCTACTCATCCAAACCCTACTTGATAGTATGATCAAAGATCAAATAAAGCCCTATCTATACTAAGTGCCCTTCATCTCCTTATGGGACTTAGACCTATCATTCTAGGGTCTTCATCATCTTGTCTTTGAAATCCGAAACGATATCCATCTTGGGGGCTAAAGATAACCATTGAATGCCCATTTATTATAGTCACTATTGCTAAGCTACGCATAGCCTTTGCAAAACACACATTAACCATAATAACATCCACTTGTCGTTAATCACCAAAACCAATAGGGCCATGATTCTTCAATCTCCCCCTTTTGGTGATTGATGACAATATTCCTCGAGTATATGATTTTGAAAGATATGGTTAGGATTTCAAATGACTTGGTTGGGTTGAGCAAGGGTTAGTGAATAAGAGTGAATGATACTTGCTCATCCAAGCCAAACCACAACATGTACTCACACATATGAAATAAAGAACATGAGTACCTCATGATATGCTCAAAAGATACATCAGAGTATGTCATGGAAGCACAATAATTCGAGCAGAGACATATCATGAACCAAGGTGACAACTCACAAGATATATTAGTGAGAAACAAGAGATTATCACACGCAACCATAATATCTCACAATCATCACACAAATACGATGCATATAATTAAACATGATGCATGAGAGTACAAGGAATCTAAAACACACAAAGAATCAAATCCCTCCATCTATCTCTGATACTCGACTACCCTCTCCCCCTTTGGCGCCAAGCACCAAAAAGCCTAAGAGTCTGGAGGTGGAGCAGACGGGTTGCGCGGACGCAAGTCGAACTGAGTGTAGTCGGGACTGGAGTCATCGTCCTCGGCTACCTGACCCTGTGGAGTTGGAACTTAAGTCGAAGCTGTCTGGGTAGGCTCAACCAAGGGAGACTCTGTGGCAAGAGCTGCGGACTTAGAAGGTGCGGGCTCTACAACTCGACGAGAGTAGACACGCGACTGTGGAGAGGGAGTCACTGCGCAAGCTTTGAAGGTGTCACTGCTGCTGCTTCATCTTCCGCCTGTCCCTGAGGCTCGACTGGTGCCTCTGGCTGCCCTGCCTCTATTGCAACTACTGTAGCATCTGTAAGTATAGGGAGAGGAGTAGCCACTGCTGGTGCTGGAGGAGGAGGTGTAGACACAGTAGGAGTTGAGCTGTCTGCTGCAACTGACGAAGCAACTGAAAAAGGGTGAGTTCCTGTCGTCGAAGGACCAACCTCTATAGTAGTTGTCTCTAGCTCTTGTCTGACAGGGGTAGCCTCGCTTGTCAACTCACTGTAAGTCACTGAGAAGTGCCTCATCGTCTCCTCAATGGTAGCCCCTGGGAACGAGTGAAGCTAGTCTGGTAGTCACCTAGGGAAGCCAACCAAGAGGACACCTGTGTTATTGGTGTCTGGACCTCTAGCGAAGCTGGTGGCTGACTCTAAAACCCACTAGGCGGTAATGCTGGAGTCGGTACCATTGTTGATACTTCTTAACGTCATTACCAAAAGTAGAATAAATTCTATTTCTTATAACGGCGCCAAAAATGGTTATCCACCTTTCATGTCACTTAAGCTAGGTTGTCATCCCCAGCATGACAGAGAGATGTAGTATTGAAATATGCATTTGGTCTTCTAATAAATAATAAATGTGTTTCTGCAAGCGCATAGATTATACCGATGTAGCATTTTAACCAGGAGTATTCCACGTATCGTTATTTATATTTTTACCACTCGGAAGGGATACTAAGGAATAAATGAGGAATAAGTAATGATGATTAATGAGTAACACTGCATGTGTAATGGAGAGTTTTCATCTATCTCACTCAATAAAGGATAAGTGTCACATAATATATAAATAATGAATGAATAGTGACAAAAGATAAATACTGATCAGCATAGATATTAGCCACATAAGATAATGATAAGCACCTCAACAGATATTCTAGCAAGTCATTAGCATGGAATTAGGACGAACTACAAAGATATTTCCTAAGTCATTCTTAACTATACGGCCTAGCCTACTATGGTTAGTGCAATTACACTTGGCAATCATGGCGAGAAAAGAGATATTCATGTGTAGTGAGTATTACTAAGGAAAATGAGAAACATAGCAATTACTTCCCGGTAATAGTACTGCTCTTCCTGCCCAATAAATGGGAGGAGGACTACTGTAACGCCCCAGAGTCCAAACGGCTCAGATCCACTTTGCACGCTGAGCGAACCACACCCACCACCATCCCACTTAAGCTTTCGTCCTCGCTTCGCTTAAAAGGATTAACCCGGGGATGGTGGGATGGACTCTAGAAGCCTTATATGTTGGTCTATCTCACCTTAAACAACCAAGGTGGGACTAAACCCTCCACAATATCTCATTAACACACATGGGCCACTACGGGCCAAATGGGCTGGATGTGACATACACCCCCCCTCAAAGAACTCGACGTCCTCGTCGAGCCCAACATACCAGCAACAAGCAAACGATGACCAGGAATGTTCCCTCTTAGCACACGCGACCGTGTGCCCAGTGCCGGCACATGTGTCATGCCGTGCGCCCCGCAGAGCCTACACGCGCAATGAACTTACCATGTCCGCACACCTGGCCCGCACGCGCCCGCTGCCGTGAAGGTCGGCTCTAATACCATTTGTAACGCCCCATAGTCTAAACGGCTCAGATCCACTCTGCACGCTGAGCGAACCACACCCACCACCATCCCACTTAAGCTTTCGTCCTCGCTTCGCTTAAAAGGATTAACCCGGGGATGGTGGGATGGACTCTAGAAGCCTTATATGTTGGTCTATCTCACCTTAAACAACCAAGGTGGGACTAAACCCTCCACAATATCTCATTAACACACATGGGCCACTACGGGCCAAATGGGCTGGATATGACAACTACAAAGGACTCAACAGGACTGTCACTCCCGCGATCTACCTCTCGATCCGGAATGTAGGGTACAATCGCAGATAAATACGGTCTAGGCACCACACCTACACAATATCTATCATTTACCCATAGTACTGATGTATAAACGCTATACGATCCTAAACATGAATATGATTCAGATCTAACTAAGCCAAGCATATAATCATAATAGACTAAGAACAGTATAACTAAGAACATAAATGAATAGAGTAAAGTCATAAACAATATAATGAAGTAGAGCAAAGTCATATTCATAATACTGAAGAACAAATGATGAGCAATGAAGAACTAGGGAGAGAATTACCAATAATCCTCTTGATAGATCCAGAAACCAATCGAAGATTGACTCCTAGTTCTAATCCTATATAGCTATGCTAAACTAGAGATCTAGTTGATGTGGTGGCTCTAGGGCTTGATGAGGGGTTTCTCCTCTTGAGATGGATGATGAATAATGAATTAGGTCAGAGAGGCTCTTCTCCTCAGGGTAAGGGGGCCTTCCTTATATAGCCTCGTCAAATGAACGTCAACCATCAGATCAAACCGACCTTAATGGAGGGTGTAGATGTGATCTCAAAGGCGGTGGAGAGAGGGTCCACCAGGCAGGGCCTGACACTACAAGAAAAATCCCCTTAGATACATCTACATTACTACGCTATTGTAAGCGTATCAACATCCTTAGTGATTCTGTAGTTTGATACGGTTCTTGACACGCTTTTACAAAAACGTATCGATGTCATGAGTGGCTCCTCCAATAGATACGGTTGTTGACACGTTTAAACAAAAACGTATCTAAGTTCTATTCATAGACACGATTGTTCAAACATTTAAAAAGCGCATCAAACGTTATGCATTGATCTTTGCACTTTGGGATATATTTTTTAATATGACTCACGAAATAAGGAAGAGTTATAAATTATTCAAAAAATCAAAAGAATCAAATATAGGTGGCTCATAGACCATTGAAAAAATCTCAAATAAATTAAGTATGAATGGTTTAGAATTATTTAAAAAATCTAAAATCTCTACGACACGGCCACACATCGGATTGGATCTACTGCACACGGCCGCACATCGCTGCTCGCCGGACTGCTACTTGGTGGCGTTCTGCTCCAACGAGAAAAGAGCCGCAGCCCTGCTGCCACTGCAGTCGTGCTCCACGGCTGCGACTGCTCGCAGCTTGGCTCGCAGGGGGTAGAGGTGCCGCCACTGTACACCAGCTCGACGGCTGCGGCTGCTCGCAGGGGCCCTTGACACGCCGCTCTCCAGTCATCCGACGCTGCAGGCACCTGCACAGTCCCTGCCACATGGCCGCTTGCCCCCGGTCATCTGAACATCCTCCGCCTCGAAGTCCCTGATACCCAGCCGCTGCACCCCTAGTCATTTGAACACCCTCCGGCCTCCGTCGGCATCTCCGTCAGGTACTCTGTTCCTCGACAGCTAATTGCAGTCACAAGGTTCCATAAATCATATCATCCGTGCATTAGCAAATATATAATTTCTGACATATGTGCTAGTTGGTCCTGTTTAGATTGCTTGCCATTCTCATTTTTAAATGTATATTATTTTCATATGGAATGTCATGCATACAAATGCATTCAGTTCAAAACTTCATTGCTAGCTCTACTGGAATTTTTGTAAAATGCTAAATTATAGACATATGTGACTAACGATTGAGATAAATTCATTTGAACTACGATGTGACATTCTATCCAAATATTGATTTTGTTCTACTGTTGCAGATCATCCGAAGCGGATGGATCGGAAATTGGATGAGTAAACCAAGACGGGACCCTGCTTACAAAGATGGCGTCGACCAATTCTTGTCTTTTGCTTTCCGTGACCTTCCACCTGATAGCAAGATATCATGTCCTTGCAACAATTGTGAAAATAGAGTAACCCAAAATCGTGATGCAGCTGAGACACACCTAAAGTGTGATGGTATACTTCAGGGTTATACAGTATGGAATCACCATGGAGAGGAGTATGACCCACCATCATTTGTATTTGCTCATTTGCCAAATAACAATGAGAATCTGCCTACTCCGGGTGTCCTAAGGACTGCAGCAGTAGATGGGCATGGAAGATTGGATGACATGCAAGGAATGCTACAAGCTGCATTTGCTATGCCAACAAACTATGAATCTCTATCAAGCATGTCTGAAGCCGAAGTAGGTGATGTTCAGTCTGATTGTGGAAATATGGATAATATTGTACTTGAGGATGTCAATCATGTACAAAATGATACTGCTAGGAAACGACAAGATATATATGCAAGTTTCTTGAAGGATGCATACACAAGGTTGTACCCTAGCTGCGAAACATTTAGTAAGTTGTCATTTTTAGTCAACATATATCACCTAAAGTGCTTACATGGTTGGCCACAAGAGCCTGTCACATCATTATTAGATATACTATCTGATGCATTTCCACCTAAGGCAAATCTACCAAAGACATACTATGAGGTAAAAAAGATTATTCGTGGTTTAGGTCTTAACTATGTGAAAATCCATGCTTGCCCTAAAGATTGCATGCTTTTTCGAGGTGATAGAGCTAAACAAGAGCATTGCCATGTGTGTGAAAGCTCTCGTTGGAAAGATGATAAGGAAAGTGGTTGTTTGGCTAACCGCAAAAAGAAAAAGAAACCAACAAAAGTATTGCGTTATTTTCCATTGATACCAAGGATCCAAAGGTTATTTTCCACTAACAAAACTTCAAATGACATGCGATGGCATGATGAGGGCCGTACAAAAGATGGAAAACTGCGACATCCAGCTGATGCTAAAGCTTGGGAAGATTTTAATGATAGATACCCCGATTTTGCAACAGATGCTCACAATGTACGCCTTGGTCTCGCAAGTGATGGATTTAATCCTTTTCAGAACTATAGTGCGAAGCACAGTACTTGGCCTGTGATGCTCATTCCTTATAACTTACCATCTTGGATTTGCATGAATCAAACATCTTTGATATTGTCAATGATCATTCTTGGACCAAGTTCTCCAGGGAATAATATTGATGTATATTTGGAACCATTGATCGATGAGCTGCTAGAGTTGTGGAAGGGAGTGCAAACAAAAGACGCTTGTACACAGAAAGAATTTCCTCTCCGAGCTGCACTATTGTGGACTTTAAATGATTTTTCTGCATTGGCCTACTTATATGGTTGGAGCACAGGTGGTAAATATGCATGTACTTCTTGTGGTGCATCAACAAAATCATTTTTCCTAAATAACAGTAAGAAGATGTGCTATATGGGTCATCGTCGATGGTTGCCACATGATCACAAATATCGAAAGGAAAAGACCAAATTTGATGGCTCCAAAGAGACAGAACTTGCACCTGAAACAATGAGTGGCACTTCTGTTCTAAAACTGGTAGAAGGCAAAAAGTTTGTGTTAGGGAAGAAGGTCTCCACTGCAAAGAGTAAAGGAAAAAAGAAACAGAAAAACACCAAAAGGCAAGATGGAAACCATCAGGAATGCAAGCGTAAAAGAGGAGAAAGCACGAAGAAATCGAAGGATGGTAAAAAAGAGAAGAAACCAGAAGATTGGGTTTAAAAGAGATCAGTATTTTTCAAGCTACCATATTGGGAAAAGAATAAATTACGACACAATCTAGATGTCATGCACATAGAGAAAAATGTGTCTGAGAATTTAATTGCGACTTTACTGAATATTTATCCCAAAACAAAGGATAGCCTTGCTGCACGCCTAGATCTAGTGGAACTTGGAAGTCGGCAAGAACTTCATCCGGTGGAAGATGATGAAGGAAATCAAACTATACCTGATGCACCTTTTACAATGTCTAGAGAAAAAAAGGAGATTCTTTGTTCAGTAATCCAAAACATTAGAACCCCTGATGGCTATGCATCTAACCTTTGTAGGTGTGTCAACATGAAGGACTGCAAGCTGAGTGGACTAAAAAGTCATGATAATCATGTTTTGCTACATGACATTCTTCCTATGGCTCTTCGATCATGTTACCCAAGCAAAGATGTCATGAAAATAATTACTGAATTATCTAATTTCTTCAAACAATTGTGCTCCAAGGTGTTAGATGTGTCTGAGCTCAACAAGCTTCAAGACAGTATTGTGATGACACTTTGTAACATCGAGAGAACTTTTGTTCCGTCATTTTTTACTATAAGTGTGCATTTGTTGGTGCACTTGGTAGAAGAAGCAAAACTTGGTGGCCCTGTGCACTACCGGTGGATGTACCCTCTAGAGAGGTATTTTCTTCATCTTTTGATTGTTCAACTTCAATTATATTGAGAACTAATGTGTGCTCTAAATTGCATTTAGATATTTTGTTCGGCTAAAGGCACTTGTGAAGAATAGGGCTCACCCAGAAGGTTCAATTGCTGAAGGATATCGAAATGAAGAATGCATGACTTTCTGTTCGAGGTTCATTAAAGGAACTACACGTTTTAATAGACCATCTCGAAATCCTGAAGTTTTAGAAAATATAAAAGACATGTACCTATTTGATAGTGCAGGGGAACCAATTGGAAAAACTACCATTGTTGCCCAATTTAACAATCAGCTTCTTGTTCAAGCACATAGATACGTCTTGCGCCACTGTGATGAACTTGAAATTTTCCGCAGGTGTGCACTATAGCTATCTCTTGTTTATTTTATTTTGCATGAACTGATTACATGACACTATATGGTTGATTTTATTATTGTAGAATTTTTGTTGATGAGGAGAAAAGCAGACTTAGCCCCTCAACTAGCTTAACACCTTTTATGGTAGAGAAGTTGATTAATGAACATTTTCATGACTGGTTGGAACACAAGGTACAAGAGAAAATGATGTTTATACCATAAATTCAATAGGATGGATGTAATTATTTCCTTATGCGCAGGTTCTACTTGATGATGGACTAGGGATCACTGAAAAGGTCAGAGCACTAGCTGAGAAACCGAGCAAATGTGGTGTGCAATACAGTGGGTATATTATTAATGGTCTCAGGTTCCACACCATGAGTCATGAGGTTGCACGTTTGACACAAAATAGTGGTGTAGTCAACATTGCAGAGGATGGTGTTAATTATTATGGTAGATTATCAGATATAATAGAATTGTCATACAGAGACTTCAAGGTAGTGCTTTTCAAATGTGATTGGTATGATGTCCATCATCATGCTGGTTTACGGAAAGATGAATTTGGATTCACTCTTGTGAACTTTTCTCGGAGAATACACACCCGAGAAAAATTAGAGCATGAGCCTTTTGTCTTCTCTTCACAAGTGCAGCAAGTATTTTATGTTGTAGACCCAAAAGCTAAAGGATGGAGTGTAGTGGTGAGTTTTAAACCTCGAGATCTTTTTGACATGGGTACTGAAGTATCAGCAGATAAAGTAGATGAGTGACATGGTGCAGTCATGTACTGCATTATTCCAGATAATTTTGTTCAGACCATCATCATTATTTTGGTTTCATTTCTTCTGAACTATGTCTGTCTGCATCACATGAATTGGGTCCACTATTTTTGTTATAGATACACTATGCTTTATTTTTTTCCTTTTTATTGGTTAAGCTTTTAGTTCAACTCTGGGATGTATCACTGATGTGCTCGAAGTGGAAGCTAGCAATGAAAGGCGCACTATTTGTTAAATGATGTGCTTGTATGTAGATGATATTGACACTATCCTGAACTCTGAATTCCTCAACTCTATGAAAGACCCGATTCATGCAGTTCCTTTGGATCCGAAATTCATCCCTAATTTTTTTATTCCTCCTTGTAAGGCTCAAGGAAAAATTAGGAACAAATATATATAAAAAAGGATTCCACCAAAGCAACCGATGCCTCCAACCCTTGATTCCTCCATAGGTGCATTTTGAACGACTCATCTTGCAGGATAGAGGGAGCAATCCTAAACTCTAGACAACTAATAGCCTATTTGGGATAGCTACATGTCTAAAAAAAGGAATATGGATTCGGGATTCACCTTGGAGGCGGTCATTTTTAATTAGCCATGGCAGTTAAAAAACCGTCTCTCAAAATATATTAATCAAGGCGGTTACTTGTACGAGGCCCGTCTGACAAAATAGGACTATTTACGATGATGAATGCCTAAAAGAGCCCGCCTCGACTAAAAGGCTGAGCCTATAAGAAAGTCCACTTGTCCCAAACCGATCACAACATATATATAAAAAAACAAAAACCCTAACTACTCCTCACGCTCTCTCTCTCTCTCTCTCATGCGCCGCTCTCGCGTCTCCATCTCCCTCAAGCAGCTTCCTCCTCCAAGCTCCTCCAACTAGTGGTCGGCAGTGTGGCGGAGACCAGATGTGTTGGCATGGTGGCCGGATCCGGCCTCCTCTTGGTGGATCCGGCCAAGACGGCGACGCGAACATTGTGAGGCGGCCTCCTCGGAGCTCCTCCGGATCTAGGGAGGCAGCGCGGCGGATCTAGGGCGGCGGCATGCGGGGGGAGGGCGGATCCAGTTTCACCGGCGACGGATCAGGCGACGAGCACCACGACGACGCCACCACAACAGCGGATCCGGGCCCACATGGGTCAGGGCTATGGGCTTTGCTCTTTTTCTGTTTTTTATTGTATTAACCGTGTTGGGCAACAAACAACCTCGCTAAATAGGTCATTTACCATGACCTTAAATCTGTGGTGGTTGGTAAAACCGCCACGGTTAAGCTTTTTTGTCCGGCACGGTAAAGATTTTTTTGTAGTAGTGCCTTCTGCCCCTCTTATAGGTGGGACTCTGGTTCAAGGTGTAGCTGGTGAGCTCGGGCGAGTGGAGGCGCTAGTGTACGATTAAGGCTGGATAACGAGCCAGCTCGGCTCAGCTCGTTAAAAGCTCAAGCTGGCTCGTTAAGCTTGCAGGTCAGGTATAAAAAAATTACAAAAATATAATATTTGCAAGTTTTCTGCTCATTTTTCCTTAAAAGTGTATCTCGTTTGGCTCACGAGTGGCTCGATCACGAGTCAGCCACAAGCCGAGTGAGCTAACGAGCTTCGAGTTTTTCGTCTAGCCTTTAACCTTCATTTAAAAACTCAACTCTACAAATGTTTTTGTTTAAATATTTATTAGTTAAGTAAAATGAGACATATCATTGTACCTTTTATCCAAAATACTTTTGGCGTATCATATAGTTGTCCAGTTTTGTGCATTAAAGCAAATGACATATATTTTCTTTTATTATTGTAATATTTTTTGAAATACTCACATCCTTCCAAAATAAATGTGACATCATATGAAATTGCGGTTCAGCGTCTAAAATATCATCTATTTTTTTTTATCTACTCTTTGTCCACTTTTTATTTATTAGTTTCTCCTAGTAAATGTTCGGCGGGAAACAACCACGGCAAAAAAAAGCTCTCCTTCTCCCCGGCAAACAAACGTTAGGCGCCAAAATATTCGGCGGCAAATAGAATACTGACGCCCTCTCATATAACTGCACGGAGATCTCAAATGAAAATCATTAAATAAATAAAAAAACTTAGATAACTCCCGTTTATCATCTGCTTGGCATCCAGCGTCTCACGCATCCAGCCACCTCGGCCTCATCCCCACGTCTCCCCAATTTGGTACTTCGTAGCGGCGTCCTGTGCAGGTACGGTTCTCATTTGTGCGATTAGCTATTCTCTTTCCGTCCTCAGCTGATTTCAGCCTAAAAGCTTCTCGATATTTCTCTAGTCTTTCTCAGTAAATCGCGTTCTTGCATCTTCCCTAGTACCCCACAAGTACGATTGGTTTTGGGGGAAAACACTGGGGTTTGATTTAATCTCACCCTGGAAAAAAATGTATGAATGATATTGTTAAATTTACATTCCATCGGTTATGCACACAAGGTTCAGACTACTCAGATTCAATTTGTTGTACAAGCAGTTACTCTGTGACCCTATGCATGCTTTGATCTTGTGTTCCATTGGATGGGAAATTTATTATTTATCTTATGTCAAATGGCATGCGGCTTGGTTGAATTCAACTATGCCTTTTATGCAGGTAAGGTGTTTGAGGTTTTGCCTAGGAAAGAATACCAATGTTCACTTGATATATAGTTGCAGTACAACAAACAGGCTGGGTGCCGGTGCGGCGCTACAATCTAAGAGAGCTAATTAAGGTCAACGGTCTGCCCGACCTAACAAGTTTAGGCGAGCTCTACCATTGGTTCCTTTCATATACTTTCCGGTCTTTATAGTTACGTAGTTATGAATTGGACTCACCTTTGATCGAATGTAGTTACCATGTGCCATAATCATATTTGCCCACCATGATTTTATATTGGTGCTCTAAAAACAGATTGATAATATGATAGTATCTTGAACCATGGGTATGACCTGTGGTTTAACCTTGAACCTGTAGCAGAAAATGGTTTGGTTATGTCAAGTGAAATGCTATTTGAATTTTTTGTCGGGCTTATTTGTTTCATGCTTTCACAAGAAAATGCTGCACTAAATTAGTTTCATCTATTCTTCATCCACTTCTGATTTGTCTCATTTCTCTTTACCAAAGAACTCATGGCGAGGGGGCCTCGACAACTACGAAACTTGAACTTTGATGATGAGAATGTAGAACCTGAAGACAATTTAGAGGGTCCACCAGAGACTGAAAATGTCTTACCTAGATTACCTCAACGACGTAAAAACCCAATTAGGATCAGATGTAAGTTTGTTTCTTCCCCACACATATGCATATGTATAATATGTCAAAAATCAATATAATATTATTTTTTATTACAAACAGGGCCAAATGGAGAGGTGTGTCAGATTCTTGGGGATTTCGGAGTTTTAGATTTGTTGCAGTCATGTGGAGGAAAGGTGATTGTGGAGACTGATGAAAATGGTGTGCCAAATGATAGATCAGCTTCCATTCTTGGTCGGTATCTTGGAACCCTAGCAATGAAACCCAAATTTGCACCATTGCACATTGAAAGATGGGACAGTAAACTATATCAAGGTTATAAGAAGAACATCATTAGAGATGTTGAGGTAAAGTTTTGTTGACAGTGTAATTTTTCATGTTTGAGATGGCTAATATGTGCTGATAGTTACCTATATTTGTATAGGGGAAATTTATCTACCCCACTGAGACGACACAACTTACAAGAGACTGGGTCCTAAAAACTGTTAACAACAGGTGGAGAGCATTGAAATCTAAGTTGAAGAAAAAATATTTTAATCCCCAACAAAGATCACTAGTTGCAATTGAGAAAGATAAGCCAGAAGATGTCAATGAACATCAATGGAGCGCTCTTGTTGCAATATGGTGTGGAGAAAAACACAAGGTGTGTCTCATTATCTACACTTATATTGAGTTCCAAAGTATGATGTCTAGAAGTACAAGAATTATTTGTCATTAAGATTTATTTTCATGTTTGTCTTATTATGTACTATTTATTTGCAGCAATTATGTGCAATGAACTCACGGTGTGCTAATGAACAAAAGAATCCACACACAACTGGAAGGAAAAGCCATGCTAGACTAAAAAAAGAGACGGTCATCCCTGATCTCTTGTAAATTTTGTTACCTGACAAGATGAATGGGCCGAGTTGATAAATTATTAGAGCTCACAGTTTGCTTTGTTATGCAGGAAGATGAAAAGAAAGGGAGGGTCCATAGGATTGAATTATGGGATAAAGCTCATACCAAAAAGGATGGCAGATATGCCAATCGCAGTGTACAGATGGTTATGATACTTTTCCTATCTTACGAGTTATGATTTGCATTGAATCTGAAATCCCTTCCATAATGTTAATAATTTTGTATATGTTCACTATAGGACACATCTTTTGATGAATTAGCAAAACGGAAAGAGAATAACAATGGTATTATTTCAGAAAAAGATTATGAGCAGGTGTTCGATGATGTAATTGCTAAGGAGTCAAAACCACGTGGTTACTATGATGACAAGTATTGGAGTCAAGTGAAGGTATCTCAAGGTCTGGCTTTTGTCGAGCAGCCAGAAACAAATGCACTAAAAAATTAGAGGCAACTCATAGATAAGGTGGACTGCATGCAAGCTTTCTTACAGCGTAAATTTCCTGGAGAGGATTGGACAAATGGATCCATGCCATCAGAAAATGATGTGGTAAGAACCTAGGCCATGCCTTCTCTGTTGGAAAATAAATAAATAAATATTTTGGTGCTATATTCATGTTTCACATTTGTTGCTTTGCTAATCAGGTTGAAAGAGTACGTGATAATATTCAACATGACTGTGTTGATAGCAGTAATTAGAATTCTGATGAGAACCATGAAGAATCAAGTGCTAATGCGTCTCCTAGAGCTTCTATACAATTGGTACATTGTTTATCTCACTCTGCTTTTCTTTAACAAGTCTAGAGTTCCATATTTCTTAATGTTTTCAAACTATGTTTCACTACTAGGTGCAGCCACATTTATAAAGGAATACTAATGCCCCAAAGTACAATGAGTGTTCTGCTAATTCATCTTTGCCAGATGACAACACAGCTGCAGTGGTATGTTAGAAAATATTAAACTCTAGTATAGAGCAGGACACTTTTTTCTGTTACAACATTCTTTTTAAAAAAGGATGCAACTGATGTGAAATTCATTGTAGCATAATATTAAGTATCATAGTCAAGGCAACAAGGGCTATGCAGGTTTAGCCATACCACGCGAGTGCTTACCAAAACTAAAACAGGTATGAAAAAACTATGATAAGAAATTACTTAATACATGAATACCTTCTTTTAGTGGTTATGATTATCCTTGCTTGATAAAGTTATTTGCTGATGGTCAAAATCATTTCTACTGTAGGTGCGTCCAAACAACACAACAATGGATCATAGTCGACCAATATCCGTATGTTCTTCACCTCATTTTTTTGCATAAATTGGTTACATGTTCAGATGTAATAGTATTCAATATTTTTGAATTGTAGGATCAGAAACGGGTTTACTTAATGTCACTAAGGCATGAAAATAAAGCAATCGCAAAAGGGAACTTAGTCTCTACTGGTAGCACAGATGTGGTTGGAGGAAACATGCTTGGATATGAATATGTCGGGGTTGCTGTTCACAATGTCAGAGACTTTGAGGATGAGAACTTGCCTAGGCCATATGAAAGTCTTCGCACAGTAAGAGATTCCATAGGCCGTGTTATTGCTTGGCCTAGATCACGTGTAAGTTCAATTCCACATTGACATATATTACATTCAATTACTTATTTTTTCTTAATCTTACTAATTTAAGATATCCATGTCTATATAGGTGAAAAGACCTAAAACTTCAACTCCAAGATGTGCATGATGACCTTGTTAGTTACATTCTTCTCTAGTTGTTGCTACAAAACTTACTATCCTTTAATTTTGAAAAGGTTGTTGCCTAATTTTCTTTAGTCTTATTGCAGCAAAATGGAGTGATTCAGATGAATGAAGGTTGCACATGAATTAGCTACTCAACTAGTCTGTAGAACTTATTTATGGATATGTACATATTGCTTGTAGATTTCTATTTTGTACTTAGTGGCATGGCTCATTCACTATGTAGCAGTTCTATGGAT
Source organism: Microstegium vimineum (assembly GCA_022036555.1). Classification (NCBI taxonomy): domain Eukaryota; kingdom Viridiplantae; phylum Streptophyta; class Magnoliopsida; order Poales; family Poaceae; genus Microstegium; species Microstegium vimineum. The sequence goes on along the minus strand of CM039134.1, from coordinate 39,758,383 downwards.
GTTTGACTCTGTTATTAAATGCAGTTTTTATGAAAGTCTGTGTGCTGCACAGTTGTAATATGAATTTGCTTTGGTTTGTGTATTACACTTTAAACATGTCTGGTCTTATTTCGTAGACACAAATATAAATATATCTTAAAAGTGCATCAATTATCCTATCTTAAAAGTGCATCAATTATCCTTTGAGCATACAGTAAAACATTGCTATACAACACGTGTAGACATGCATCAAGCGTATCTATGAAAGCATATCAAATCTCTTAGACACATTTAAAGTTTGTGTCTATAAATCTTGACACGATATGGTTTAGACAAGCTAGGAACATGTCTATAAAAACGTCTTAAAGCGTCTAGACACGTTTCCTAATTCGTATTTATATATTCAGACACGGTCCATAGGGAGACGCTCCAGACACGCTTTACCAAAAGCATATCTATAATCCCATAAATACGAAATAAAGCGTTTCAAACCCTTATAGAAAGCGTATCTACAGGGGGGTTTCTTGTAGTGTGATTGAGCTTTGCCCTAGGGCGGCCGCCCTAGGGGGTAGGGCGGCCGCCCTGCCCCCGGGCCCGCTCGGCCTCTCGCTTCTTCCCGCGCCTTCTTGACTCTTCTAGAGTATTCTTTTTCCTACGGATGATAATTATCTCTATGTAATGCTTACATGTGGGCCTTTCCTCCATATTTCCTGATATCCCCCCTGTAGAAATAGACATTCACCAAAACTCGTGGAATTCTATCAGTATAAACCTTATTTCTAGCTATTGGTTTCATATAGATCCTTTTCCTTGTTTAGTTGACGGTTGAATTTGGTATTTAAGGACCGTCAACAAGCTCCCCCAAGCTTACCTTTTGCTCATCCCGGAGCAAAGATAGTCTCAGTGATGGATCAGGAGTTGCTACGATGCTTTCATGCCTTACAGGTATATATGCTTTCAAATAAGAACTCATCTCCAGATTAGATCAACTATTAAGACTTAAAACTTACTTATTTTACCTTCCACCATGGGGCTTGTAACCGTCACCTTTGTCTTGGGTAGTTTGAAAGATAGAACGTTCAGTCAAGCTACCATGTACCTTGCTCTTTTGATCAATTAGCTCGAATTTTTGTAGATTTTCAAAATAAAACTCAAAGATTGCTTGTATGACTCTCTCAATCGCTCCTTTGTGGTATTTCTGGATCCTTACCAAGGCATTGATGGTGTATGTCTTTCTCTCAAATATGTGGTATTTGTGGTATAAGGCATTGTGGTATTGCCTTCTCTCTCACCCTACTTCTAAGGCTAATATCTAGAGCTTATAGGTGGGAGATAGCGTATACATACTTACAAGACATATGTTGCATAATCAAACCGCAGATTCAAAGGAACAGGTCAATAAGTCAAATCAAGATGTGCATGTGTGGCGAATGAATGGTGTATGATGATGATGGTGGTGATAATAGTGATGGTGGTAATGGTGGTGATGATAGAAGAGGTGAAAGTCTAATTATACTTTTTCTCCCTTTGATGGATATACCTTTCTTGTATTTGAAACCTTTCGGAGGGAATGAGATGCTCGCAATATAATAAATTTTTTTTTGAGGTTGGCAGGCACTTGCCGATTTTTATTTCATCGTCTCTCTCTTTTTTTTCTTTTTTTTTTAATTGATAGCACTCACCCTTACATAGTAATGAAGCGAACGTGGCTGGAGCATTTATTTCATAGGGAAAAAACAGGAATAGGAGAATATTTATGTGTTTCTATTCTCTCCTGGATTAGGAGTAGAATGTTTTTGGTGGGTGGATCTGGAGATGGAAACGAGTGGATATATGTGGATGTGTACTTCTAGGATAGAAGCAGCATATGTGGGTGGAGTGTACGTGAATCTTGATTCAGACAGCATGACTAGTTCTCGAGGGTCACACAACTTGACCACACTCAATGCTCATAAGCAGTATGTAAAATTGTGTGGTTTCCTAATCTAGTAAGTATGTATATATGGCTATGGTAGGAATTTAAACTCTCATCATACATGAACTCACCATGTAGAGTTTTTAAAGTTTTCAAAAGATAAAATTCTCTAGAATTCTAGTATCTCTAGGAATAGATAAATAGCAGCTCAAACCTTCCCATATCATATTCGTCAACGACTTAGACTTTAGATCAGGTACTCTTCCCACAAGTTTAGGTTTAGAGCAAATTTCAAATCATAACAGTTATGCCTAAACTTGAGAGAGAGATCAAATTTGAAAACTAGGTACTTGAAAGGAATTACGGCAGAGCAACTATTCATCATCTCCATATTAAGAGTTTATCATTGGGGTTCATTTTAGCATAGCTGTTTTATTTTATTCTCTCCAATTATTTATTAGCAAACTTCTAAACTTAGCAAAGACTTATATATAAACAGGAAAATATTTATTGGGTTTCTATGATTATGCATCTTTTTATTTTTATCAAAGTATAGATATAAAAACTGATAGGTAGAAATACTTAGCTGAGTAGTGGGGGTGCTCTCCCCCAAGTTGGATTTTGACGTAATTTCTTTTGATGTAGTTGGAACGTGGGGGTGCTTTCCCCAAGCTTGATTTTGACGTAATTTCTTTTGATGTAGTTGACAGGTAGCAAAGGTGTCCTCTGGTTACTGTTCTCCGTTGATCCTTGAATTCTGTGAAAGCTCAAATAGACAACAAAGCTTGTGGAACTGATTAAGTGTTAGTCATAAATCTTCTAGCTTTGATCATGTCAAGCTTCCTCTAATGGATGTCATTATCTATCAGGATCATAAACTTACTATATTTTTTTATATTTTTATTTTATAAAACAAATTTATTTATTTATTTTTTTATGCCACCATAGTGAGTATACTTATGGGTCTTATGCCACGAGTCTATTCACATGGGGCTTAATAGTTTTAAACATTTTTATTTTCTTTTAAAGATGGTGTAAACATGATTAACTAATTTGAAAAAGTAAATAATTAAGCGAAAAGATAACTACCAAGTGTTACCTCTTGGCACGGCGTTCGGTGGTTTAAGTCCTCCGAACAGGACTCCTCACGTCCTTAGTTGTCCTAGGGCTCATTGGACGGCGTAGCTGGTGCCTCCGGCTGCGCTTCTTCTTCTAGTATGATTTCTTTTTGTCTCCACACTCATGTTGGTGTGGCGGCCTCCCTAGGACAAACTCTTGCTTTTGGATATTCATTATAATTGAAGGGACGTACCTTTGCTTCTTCCCAAGATTCTCCACTCTCTTGCCTATGGTAGTCATAGAATGATCTTTCATTTCCCAACCTTGGAGTTGGTGGTGTGTTTGGCCTAGAGAGTGGAGTTGTGTATATTGATTCTTCTTCTTCGAGGTATCTTTCTTCATATCTTGACACTTCTCCTTTATAGTCCGCCCATCCGTCCTTGGTGTTCTGCTTCTTCTAGTTACGGTAGCAACGTCTTCTTCTTGTTCTATTCTGCTTAGATTCTTCAACAATGTAGTTAGCATTAAAGTAACGATGTACCTTCTCAGAGGGGAAGTGTAGGTGCACTTCTCCTATTCAAATGTAGATCATAGCTTTGGTGGTGCTTAGGAACGGTCTTCCAAGGATGATAGGTGGATCATAATCATCTTCTCCCATATCAACGACTAGGAAGTCTGTAGGGATGAAGTGGTCATCAATCTGGATGGGGATATCTTTTGCTATGCCTTCGACAACGTGACATGTCTGATCTGCCATCTAGAGTTGGGTGTATGTCGGATATAGAGGCATTGTGCCGTACAGAAACTCGTAGGTCAACTTGGCCATGATGTTGAAGCCCGATCCGGTGTCGCAGATTGCTTTCTGGAATGAGCATCTATTGATTGTGCATTCAATGGTTGGGACACCTGGGTTGTCCTTCTTGATCAAGTGAGGGGATCTGATTTGGTGATCTTGATTGTTGTGGAGTGTCATGACCATCTTCGCTGATTCTGTCCGTACTTGCGTCTTGTTCTTATTCTGCTTGTTTAGCTCGTTTTGCTTGTTCCTTCTATTGGTCTTTTTCATTGGCTCATCTTGGGGTTGTTCGGGAGCTTGTATGGTTTTGTTCTTGAAGGTAAATGTCTACTTCTTCCCTTTGATGAAGAAACTGATCTTGGCAGTGCTAGCATAGATGACAACTCCAACGTTGTTCAAGAGTGGCCTCCCTAGGATAATGGGTGACTTCTCATCAACACCGGTTTCTATCACCATGAAGTCTGCTGGGACATATGAGGTACCAATTCGGACACGGATATCTTTTAATATTCCTCTTGGGTAGCATAGTGTCTGATCTGCAAGCTGCAAACATACGGTTGTTTCTGATAAAGGATAATTAAAGTATTTCTCGTATATTACCCTAGGCATGATATTGATGCTTGCGCCAAAGTCGCAAAGTGCTTCAGGAAAGTCGGTGACACTGATGGAGATTGGGATGACGGGTCGTCCTGGATCTCCTTTCTTGGTTGGCATAGCGTTGCCATACCACTCTTCAGTGGGGTTGTTCCAATAAGCACATGCATCAAATATGTCTACAAGATTTGTAGATTCTAATTCTTCTGGTTGTGATGGAACACCAGGGTTAGTGATAGGAACAGCAACAGCTATTTGGGTTAACCGAGATTCAATCATTTTATTAAAGCTAATTTGATTCTTGATGGCAACAGAAAAATTATCCATCCTATTATTTATAGTTTATAGTATTTTATCATTGGATGCTAATTTCTTAGACATGTTATCCATTAATTTTCCTTGGTTAGCTACTAACTCTCTCAAAGGTGGAAAACTAGGATTATTATAAGAATTATTACCTTGATAATACCTAAGTAGTTACCTGAGTAGTTAGGTCTTTGTGGTTGTTGATTTCAACCTTGATTTTGCTCAGGACGGTTGTAATTGTTGTTGTTCATGTAGTTCACATCCTCTTGCAATTCTGGACAATGGTTGCCTTAGTGTCCAGTGTCTCCACACTCTTCATAGGTCATGTGAGAGTCATAGATGTTCATAACTTCTTTCTTCTCTCCGGCTTTTTCATCAAGTCTCTTCATGAGCAGGTCTAGCTTTGCTGACAGCATGTCTACCTCTTTGAGCTGGTGCATGCCTCCACTTTTCTTACGAGTTTGAGTTCTTTCTTTGCTCCAACCTTGGTTGGATGCCATCTTCTCCACAAGAGCTGTGGCTTGTGGTATGGTAAGTGATAGGAACGCTCCTCCGGCAGCAGCATCCATGCTCTCACGTGTGCTGTTGCTGAGCCCATGATAGAAGGTTTGCATAAGTAACCAATTTTCCATTCCGTGATGGGGACATTCTAGGATGTAATCTTGGAAGCGCTCCCATGCTTCTGGAATAGACTCGTCATGTTGTTGCTGAAAACTTGAAATTTTCCCACGGAGAGCATTGGTCTTTCCCATGGGAAAGAACTTTGCTAGGAAATTAGTGGAACAAAGTGCCCACGTAGTATTCTTCTCCTTGGTTGCATAGAACCACTGCTTCGCTCTTCCCAAGAGTGAGAATGGGAAAAGGCGAAGTAGTATGGTGTCTCTGGGAATATCCTTGATAGTGAATGTGCTGCAAATCTCCAGGAAGTGTTGGAGATGAGCACTAGCATCTTCGTGTGCTTTCCCATAGAACTGGCTTGCTTGCACCATGTTGATGAGCGCAGGCTTGAGCTCAAATGACCGATCAATGGTCACAACAGGTCCAGTGCGGATGTTGTCCATGGTGGGGGCTGAGAACTCACGGATTGACTTGTCTACCATGGCTTCGAACTCTGGTGTCAAGTACCGAATGATGTTTTGATGACCTTCTTGATTGGATGAAGCTTCAAGCTGAAATGTTGATGATGATGATTCTGTTACTTTCTTGAGCTTGGCTTTTGTCCTTTCGATTAATGCTTTAGGATTTTCAATAAAATTGTCTGGAAGATCAAATCTATTCATACATTACCCTGCATAAAGATGATAGGAAAAATAGACAAAGATCAAGGGTAAGGCTGTACGAGTAGAGAATTGATGTTTTCTCAATCACATTAGTGATGCAAGTGATAACTCATTTATTCCTTTTGATAGCTAATCAACCTTCCCCGGTAACGGCGCCAAAAATGCTTGTTGATACTTCTTAACGTCATTACCAAAAGTAGAATAAATTCTATTTCTGATAACGGCGCCAAAAATGGTTATCCACCTTTCATGTCACTTAAGCTAGGTTGTCATCCCCGTAATAGTACTGCTCTTCCTGCCCTATAAACGGGAGGAGGACTACAAAGAACTCAACAGATTGTCACTCTCGTGATCTACCTCTCGATCCGGAATATAGGGTACAATCACAGATAAATACGGTCTAGGCACCACACCTACACAATATCTATCATTTACCCATAGTAGTGATGGATAAACGCTATATGATCCTAAACATGAATATGATTCAGATCTAACTAAGCCAAGCATATAGTCATAATAGACTAAGAACAATATAACTAAGAACATAAACGAATAGAGTAAAGTCATAAACAATATAATGAAGTACAGCAAAGTCATATTCATAATACTGAAGAACAAATGACGAACAATGAAGAACTAGGGAGAATTACCAATAATCCTCTTAACAGATCCAGAAACCAATCGAAGATTGACTCCTTCTAGTTCTAATCCTATATAGCTATGCTAAACTAGAGATCTAATTGATGTGGTGGCTCTAGGGCTTGATCAGGGCTTCTCCTCTTGAGATGGATGATGAATAATGAATTAGGTCAGAGAGGCTCTTCTCCTCAGGGTCAGGGGGGCTTCCTTATATAGCCTCCTCAAATGAACGTTAATCGTCGGATCAAACCGACCATAATGGAGGGTGTAGTGTGATCTCAAAGGCGGTGGAGAGAGGGCCTACTAGGCAGGACTTGATTGGGCTTTGCCCTAGGGCGGCCGCCTCAGGGGGTTGGGCGAGCGCCCTGCCCCTGGGCCCGCTCGTCCTCTCGCTTCTTCCCGCGCCTTCTTGACTCTTCTAGAGTATTCTTTTTCCTGCGGATGATAATTATCTCTATGTAATGCTTACATGTGGGCCTTTCCTCCATATTTCCTCATATACCCCTACATTAATAGACATTCACCAAAACTCGTGGAATTCTGTCAGTATAAACCTCATTTCTAGCTATTGGTTTCATATAGATCCTTTTCCTTGTTTACTTAACGGTTGAATTTGGTATTTAAGTGTTGATACCGTTTTTCAGCATGTGTCAAATGAGCTAAGACTCACTCTAATCGGTAGTCGTGTTCTATCGGCATCGGAAAGTCATCGGTCAAGATTGCCGATGAAAGTAAAACTGGGGCGTCAATGATGAAGTATAAAGAGTTATTGCCGATAAGGGTTGGTTGATGAAAGAAAATTGCCAATAGGAATGAGGTATTGCCGATTGGATGATGTTGCTGATAAGAAAATATTGCCGATGGGCGCAGGATGACGTAGCTGATGTCAGCATACAACTGTCGATGGCGTTAGGGGAAGGCTGCAGAATGGGAGAAGACTGCCGATGGAAAGTTTCATCGAAGAAAGGACAGATATGGAAACTTGTGGTTTTATGCCAGTATTTTATAAGTTTGAGTTTGACTCTTGCACGAGTCATTTTATTTCCTTAAAAATAGGTATTGCTGTTATGGTTGAGTCCGACTCTTGCACGAGTCATTTATTTCCTTAAAAATAGGAGTTTTGTTTAATTAGGTTTGAGTCGTATCTATCTACAACTCCCTTTGCCGGAGTATAAATAGGTACCTAGGGATGCTGTTAAATGGGATACATAATCATATCAAACAAATCTATTATTTTTATCTATTTTCCAGCAATTTACCCTTTTATCACATTAGTTCTAGTTTATCTACGAGTTCTTCAAGTTTCGACGGGCTGCATCTCCTCGATCTCCGTCAACCCTTGCAAGTTCCGCGTTTGAGCAACCTGAGCCTTGACATCCGGGCGCATCGTCGTTGTCTCGTTCAATCTTGTTCTAGTTATCGTCCTTGTCGATTAATTGGTCAAATCGACTGGCACACCTTTGGATATCGAATTTGGGTATAAGCCCGAGGTGTTCGCGGATCTGATGCTTTTTTGTGTCAACACCTCTTTTGGCACACCCAGTGGGACAGATTCAATCTCATGGAGAATACTGGAATCAATCCAAGCAATGTCATCGAAGTCTCCGAAGCGAATCTGAAAGATGATCAGAAGCAGACTATGGAGCAGGCTATGGAGGAGTACAAGCAGTTGTATCTGAAATCCTTCAGCCTAAACAGGAGTGGCGAAGCTATCCAGAAGCAAGATCCGTCGTTGCCACGACAGGTCACTTTCGACGCCATTCCGGGTAAATTGCAGGAGATGGTTAATTCTGCACTAAATCAGGCATTAATTACCCACTCTAGTGTGCTGTCCAATACTGTATACAATACTGTTATGCAATCTTTCAAGGCAGGACAAGCACCCCAGTATGTTGGTCCAGCGTATCATCAACCTGGATCGGCATCTATTGCAAACCCATCGGCGGCTCCAACGGCATCTTCCCAACCTGTGGGCCCATCTGCCGATGAGGTTACGCCGCCAAGATCGAGCCCTGCAAGTGTCACTCAATTGAATACAGATCTGGTGGCATCGGCAATGTCAGAACCCGCAACTAAGAGTCAGCCAACTCCCGCTAACTGGTGGGGATACAGTATGCCTCCAAATCCATCTGTTGATTCTAATCTGATCCAAAGTAACAATACAACATGGAAGGGTCCCATGGCACCGGCAATGCCTTCGCAGCCGATGATCCTTATGATGCATTATGCTACATCTTCCCCAACTGTGCAATTGTCGTCGAAAGATCTTCAAGTGGTAATATCCAAAGTGCCTCTTATGCCACCATCGGCAAGTTCTTTACAGATGCAACAAGGCCACACAGCTGCAAGTCAACCCATAGCAGTGGTAAATCCTCAAGATGGAGTATCCGCACATCAAGGTGGCCAATTTGTTGACTACTCTATAATGCAAGAGCAATAGGCACCAGCTAGCTATCAACCATCGGCAAATTACATGCCGTTGACTTATAATCCTGGATGGACTGGACCAACACCAATCCAACAACAGGTGGTACAACCTGGGTATCAATACCTAGAAAACCCTCCGAGTGGGGCATCGGTATATCAATCGATGAATGTAATGCCTCAGTCTTTCCCAATGGGCGTTCAAAGTGGTCCATCGGCAAATCAGCCGATGTACAATATTCAGCAGACTAATGCTGCACCTACACCAGCTGCTCCGGCCTATCTGCCGCAAAGATATGAGGAGGTATATCATCCAGTGCAACCAATCAACATTCCACAAGTGCATCGGCAAGATCAAGATGCATACTGGACCAATAAGATTGCCTAAGTGATGAAGGAATAATTCGGCATCAAGCCTAAAGTTAATACATATTCTTATCGGACGTCGTACCCTCCAGGATATGATCTGATTCCTCTCCCAAATCGGTACAAAGTGCCAGATTTTACTAAGTTTTTTGGCCAAGATGACACTTCAACAATGGAGCACATCAACCGCTTCATTATCCAATGTGGAGAAGCAGTCGGTAGGGATGAGTTAACGGTAAGATTGTTCTCATCATCATTATCTGGATTGGCATTTACATGGTTCATTTCACTTCCACCGAATTTTGTGATTACTTGGGCCGATCTGGAGAAGCAATTTCACAAATACTTCTTCGCTGGTGTGCATGAGAAGAAGATTACTAATTTGGTCAAGCTGAGGCAGCGTAATGATGAATCGGTGGAAAGTTTTGTCCATAGGTTGCGAGACGTGAAGAATAAGTGCTACAGCTTGGTGCTTGATGATCGGCAATTGGCAGATTTGGCCTTCCAGGGATTACTACCGCACATCAATGACAAGTATGCGTCTCAAGAGTTTGAAAGTTTGAGTCATCTCGTGTAGAGGATTGCCGATCAGGACGTTAAAACTTTCGAACCAAGGAAAACTTAGAATAAAAAAGTGTCCTACCTTGGGCAAGAGGAAGATTCCGATTCAGATGAAGAGCTAAATGTCGCCGCTGCTGAATGGGTGAAAGACAAGAAATCGGTATCCTGTCCGTTTGGCTAGAAAGAAGCTGAAAGGTTCACCTTTGATATTACCAAGGCCGATAGGATGTTTGATCTATTACTTCAAGAAGGGTGGATTAAGCTGGAACCTAATTAAGTAATTGCATCGGCCGAAGAGCTCAAAAGTATTAGGTACTGCAAGTGGCACAATGCAACTTCGCACAGTACCAATGACTGCAAAGTCTTTAGGCAGCAGTTGCAGTCAGAAATTGAGTCTTGGCGGATTAAGTTTGAAAATTCTAAAGCCCAGAAACCAATAAAGATCGACCAGCACTCGTTCCCAAACAACATGGTGGAAACTAGTGGAAAGACTAAAGTACTAACGTCAGAAGCTGCCAAGAAAAGTGCATCGGTAGATCTGAAACATCAAATAGCTGCGCATAAAGTGAAGGGAAGAGGATCTGCCGATGACAGAAAGGGCAAGAGAGTTGCCAATGAAAGCGGCAATACTAGGAGATCTCAGGGTGTCATAATCACGCATAGAGGGCCACAGCAAAATTATCAGCAAACGCAGGAAGAGCAATATCGGCAACAGGAAGAGGAAAAACACCAGGAGTGGCATCGGCATAAGGATCATTGGAGGTGCCCCTTCTTTGTTCATTGCTGGGAAGAAGGCATCAAGCTGCTAATTGCCGATAATTGCCCGGAATGTAATGGTTACTATCCTGTCGATCGGTTGGAAAAGAAGCCTCGTTTTGACGATCGAACATCAAGCTATGGTAGGCCGATCAGAGAGAAGGGATCAGCACATGATCGGCTGGGGGGAAAACTCAGCGCGCATGACAGGCTTGGCAGGCATGTTGGTCAAGAGGAGCTTGAAGAGATGGCTAATGCAAGAGTGCCCGATGAAGAAATATTGTCCAGGGATCTGAACGTAAGAGGTGTTGCAGATACAAGTGGTGAAAAGTTGTATCAACCTGTTTGGAAAACTAAGCTTCCTCAATGGTGCCTTAAGGGTCTGACAAAGACTCAGAGAAGGAGGATTCAGCGCGAGCGCCAAAATGATCTATGTTATAGTGAAAACTCTACAAGGGAGAGATCTTCGGTTAGGCAGTGGAAGCCAAAGCGCAAAGATAGAGATCCATCGGCAGATGTCAATATGGTTGTTATATTGCCGATGGAATTCATGGCACCTGTTGATGCTGAAGAAGAGGCTGCTGAAATGGTACAGTTAGTGTTGGATCCAATGGCAGCTGTGTTTGAGAAACCTACCGATGATGAAAGGCAGCATTTGAGAGCTTTGTTTGTTAAAGGCAAAGTAGATGGGCAACCTGTGTCAAAAATGCTGGTAGATGGCGGGGCATCAATCAATATAATGTCATATGTCATGTTCAGGAAGCTTGGCAAAGGTGACCAAGACTTGGTGAAAACAAACATGAAGCTTAAAGATTTTGAGGGCAATGTGTCACCAGCTATGGGAGCCGTATGCGTTGAATTAACCATCGGCAGCAAAACTTTGCCAACAATGTTTTTCGTGATCAGTGGTAAAGGCACCTACAACTTTCTCCTAGGAAGGGATTGGATCCATGCTAATTGCTGCATTCCTTCCACAATGCACCAAAGCCTTGTGCAGTGGGTTGGAGACAAGATTGAGGTCGTCCGAAGTGAAACCCCGTCTATTGTTGCGTCAGCAGAATCAGAAACCTATGAGCAAACCAGGTGCATATCAGGAGAATCCTGGGATACAGAGTTCCTCAAGGTTGCTGACTACAGAATTACACCGATCCAAGCAGTCGGTCCTGAAGAAGAGTTTTAATGGATCAGTTCGCCGATGATGGAAAACTTGGGCAGGGGTTCACATCGGCCGATGATTTATTAGAAGTAGATATCGGTGATGGTAGTAAGCATAGGCCTACTTTTATTAGTGCTAAGTTAGATTCTCAATGTAAGCAACAATTGATTGACTTATTAAAAGAATATAAAGATTGTTTTGCTTGGGATTATACAGAGATGCCTGGTTTAGACCGATCAATAGTCGAACATCGGTTGTCTATTAAGTCTAGTTTCCAACCACATCGGCAACCTGCGCGCCGATGCAATCCTATGGTATTACCTGATATTAAAGTTGAAATTACAAAATTAATTGAGGTTGGATTTATTCGGCAATGTCGGTATGCCGAATGGATTTCTAATGTAGTTCCTATGTACAAGAAAAATGGAAAACTCCGTGTTTGTATTGATTTCAGGAATCTCAACAAAGCTACGCCGATGGATGGTTACCCAATGCCCGTTGCTGATCTGCTAATTGATGCTGCTGCTGGACATCAAATCATTAGTTTTATGGATGGTAATGCTGGATATAATCAGATATTCATGGCTGAAGAAGATATATACAAGACTGCTTTCAGATGTCCAGGTCATGTTGGTTTGTTCGAGTGGGTCGTGATGACTTTTGGTTTGAAGAACGCTGGTGCTCCCTACCAAAGAGCAATGAACTTCATTTTTCACAAATACATCGGCACGATAGTTGAAATCTATATTGATGACGTGGTGGTCAAATCCAAGGATTTTGGGAAGCATCTCGCCGATTTAAGGAAAATTTTAGAGTGCACAAGGGAACATGGGTTGAAGATGAATCCTAATAAGTGTGCGTTTGGCGTATTGGCAGACCAATTCTTGGGTTTCATGGTGCATTAGAGAGGTATAGAAATCGGTAGAAAATCTATTGATGCAATTAATAAGGTGGTTGCTCCCACAAACAAGATTGAGTTGCAATCATTGATCAGCAAAATTAATTTCATTAGAAGATTTATATCTAACTTGTCTGGGAAGATTAAATCTTTTAGTCCATTGCTGAAGCTAAAAGCCGGTCAGGAATTTGTGTTGAAAGAAGAACAGCAATCAACTTTAGAAGAGATTAAGAAATATTTGGTAAATCCTCCAGTTTTAGTTCCACCTCAACACGGGAAGCCTTTCAGGTTGTATTTGTCTGCCGATGATAGCGTTATCGGATCAGCCTTAATCCAAGAATTTAAAGGGAAGGGACAGGTGATTTATTATTTGAGTAGAAGACTGGTGGATGCTGAGACTAGATATTCGGTTGTCGAGAAATTATGTCTATGTTTGTACTTCTCTTGTACTAAATTAAGGCATTATTTGTTATCAGCCGAGTGTACGGTCATATGCAAAGATGACGTCGTTAAATACATGTTGTTGATGCCGATATTGAGTGGAAGAATCGGCAAGTAGATTTTGGCACTGTCAGAGTTTGATTTAAGGTATGAATCGATTAAGGCGGTTAAAGGTCAAGTAATGGTCGATTTTGTTACTTAGCATTGTGGTACAGTGGATTCTGTATAGATTGCTCCTTGGACTTTGTTCTTTGATGGATCCACGTGCAAGGAAGGAGTAGGTATCAGTATTGTTTTGATTTCACCCAGAGGGCAAAAGTATGAAATCTCATTGCGATTGTTGCCACTTCAACAAACAATCAGGCTAAATACTAGGCTTTGCTGAAGGGGTTGGAATTACTGAGGGATGTGCGTGCCGATGCTGTTGAAATCTTTGGCGATTCCATGTTGGTGATCAATCAGTTGATTGGAATTTATGAATGCCGAAGCGAAGTTTTGATTGCGCTTCATGAAAAGTGTTTACAATTATTGAGGGAATTTAAAGAATACCGCCTAGAGCATATTCCTAGATTGCATAATGAAGAAGCTCGCGCATTATGCTTCAGGATATCAGTCAATTCAGGAAATAATAACATCAGTGATGGTTGCCCATGATTGGAGAAAAGAGATTGCCGACTACTTAAGGGATCCGTCTAGAAAAGTCGAAAAGCGTCTAAGGCTTCAGGCTACCAAGTATGTATTCCTTGATGATGAGTTGTATTATCGGACAATCGATGGAGTTTTGCTCAAATGCCTTTGTAAAGAAGAATCAAAGGAATTGATGGGTGAAATCCATGAAGGAGTATGTGGAGCACATCAATCGGCATTTAAGAAGAAGTGGATGATCAGGCGGAATGGATATTATTGGCCGACAATTCTTGAGGATTCTTTTGAGTATTTCAAAGTATGTCAAGATTGTCAGAAATTTGGAAATGTTCAGAGAGCACCTGCATCGACAATGAATCCTATAATCAAGCCTTGGCCGTTTAGAGGGTGGGCAATCGATCTCATCGGCCAGATTTATCCGCCGTCGAGCAAAGGGCATAAGTTTATACTTGTTGCTACTGATTATTTCACAAAGTGGGTGGAGGCCATCCCTTTGAAGAAGGTGACATCGGCAAACATGATAGATTTTGTGAAAGAACATATTGTTTACCGATTTGGTATTCCTCAGACTATTACAACTGATCAAGGGACGATGTTTACATCGGGAGAGTTTGATGAGTTTGCTGTCGGTATGGGGTTTAAGGTATTAAACTCTTCTCCTTATTATGCTCAAGCTAATGGTCAGGCCGAGGCAACTAATAAAGGGGTCATTAAGCTGATCAAGAGTAAGATTGAGGAAAACCCTAGGCGGTGGCATATAGTGCTAAATGAAGCTTTATGGTCATATTGGATGGTATGTCATGGTGCAACCAAAGTTTCACGACATGATGCTATTTTACCTTGGGAGATTAAAACTGGTTCTAGATGATTGACTTCCTAGGACCAATTAGCAGCCGATGACTATGATATTCTTATGAAGGATGAGTTAGAGGATCTAGCGCGTCATCGGTTGAGAGCTCTGATCAGCATAGAAGAAAATAAGAAGAGGGTTGCCAGATGGTATGACAAGAAAGTAAAGGTGAAGGAATTTGCCGATGGTGATCTGGTATGGAAGCTAATTTTACCGATTGGAACTAAGAATTCAAAGTTTGGAAAGTGGTCACCTAATTGGGAAGGTCCTTTTCGGATAAGTCGGTCTATTCCTAGTAATGCTTATATTTTGGAAACCCTCAAAGGGGTTGCTTTTCCCAGAGCAATCAATGGTAAATACTTAAAGAAATATTACCCTAGTATTTGGGTGGATGCATAAAGGCAATACCAGTCTCAGTGCCGATAAGAGAAAAGTTATACAGAACATCGGCAGAAAGCATTATATTACAAGCAAAATCAAATGTTAGGTTCATAGTTGCCGACATAGCAAATTACAACAAGGATTGGATAGATGATATCGTACGCAAGCGAATTTGGTCTGCTTCTTCCAACTCCTTGCCATCATCATCGACAGTACCTTCAATTGGCTTGATTTTCTTCCTCAGCGTCAGAGCCTTGCGGGCAGCAGCATCCCTCTCTTGTTGCAGAATTTTGGTAGCGTCGGGAAGTTGGGTCTTCTTCTGGTTAGCTGAGTTTAAAGCTTCATCAACTTTTTTCAGCTCTGCCAGCATTTCCTCCTTTTTCGCCGACAGACGAGAGATTTCTTGCTCGAGCTCGACACTGGAAGCTTCTAGATGGCCAATATCCTTGTGCTTCTCGTCCGCGACTTGTTTGAACTTGAGTGTTTTCTTCTTCGAGTTCCGCCTGAGCAGCTCTATCGGTAATACGTCGAGAAGCTTTTCGGTATTGTAGCTGTCGGCTCTCAAGATGTGCTGCTTGGAAGATTAGTTCTTCAACATCGGTAGGCAGTTGGTCTTGGATTTCCCTGAATGCTACCCTTACTGCACTAGAATCTTGGACTAGTTGGGTTGTGCTTTGTTGCAGTAGGGTGAGCAGAGCTTCAAGCTTGAGCTTTACTTCTGCCGATATAGTGGTTGAAGCCTGGACGAAGCTTTCCTCTTCGTCGTTGTCATCTGGGAGGTTGATGGCAAAGGAGAACAGGCTGTTTGGGGAGTCTTGGGCCTGAAAAGAAAAGGATTAAGATTTGCCGATTACAAGTTCTGGAGTTTCATGATAGTCAATTTACCATCTTTAGGTGGATCTCTCGTCTTTGACTTGACAGAGGAGATGGCGCGGCCATGTTCTGAGGATCGGCAAGAGGTGCCGATGAGCTTGCTTTGGCGGGAAGAATAGGTGATGCTGGTGCTGATGTCGGTGTTGTTCCTGCTATTGCAGATACATCCTGCAGTGGTGATACTGTCCCTTGGTTGGAAGTTTCGATCGGTGACGGATCGGGGACGGGTGCTGATGCCGGCTCTGGTATTGGTGCATCGATGGGAGGTTGAGGAGATACTGCCAATAACGGCCTCAGGCGTTTTCGTCGAGGAGCGACACTTGGGGAACCTTGGCGCTTCGAAGCTTGTGCTTGGGGGCATCGGCAGATTGAGTTGAAGCCTGTATGACTAGCGCAGTTGCCGATGGACCTGTTGGCTGCAAAAGAAAATGTTTGGTGCGAATTAAAAGTTAAAGGAGTATTATTAACGAGAGTTCGCAATCAACATAGGTGAAGTGGAGATGGGTACCTCGAAAGCCTGCGCCAAGATGGCAGCAGCAGCCGATGAAGTAGCAATAGCTCCAGTTGATGACTGAGGTTTGAGTGTGACTCTAGGTGCTTTGTAGTGCATGAGAGAGGCTAATGAGGGGGCCTTGCTACCAATTACCGATAAAGGATTCATCGGTCACAGGTTAAAGGCTTTGCCACTCTTGCTCTTTTGAGGGATTGGATCGTCGACCTATTAGTAAAATAAGGTCAGAGGTTGATAATGAAGATAAATTATAAAGAGTGGATCAGAATGGAGAGTGAACTTACTGCATCATCGGGAATAATGTGATCGGCGTCGATTAAATGCCAATAGTAATGCGATGACTTGACGAACAGCTGATCTTTCCATTCTTGCCACCAAGACTTGTACGATTCAGTGATGAACGAGGTTGGCGCCCAAGAAGATAATTTGATGTCAGCTGTATGGGCTTGAGGGGGGAGAGTGACGATCTTGTTCCAATCCATGACGCTGGTAATGGTTTCCCTTGGCTTTATTGCATTGACATAGCAAAGTTTGATCGGCAGTTGACCGAACGCTAACTGCCTGGCTGCTGCCGATGGATAATAGAACTCGTAGGTCAGGCGAGTGTTCTTACCGGTCCCAAAGATGTTGACTGGAATGGCCTAGGGAATGAGGGTAGCCTTCATGATTCTTTCATTGTGTGGAATGTTTCCGTCGGTAAAGTTGAAAGAAAGCGGAAATCGGTTGTCCTCATCGACGTAAGGCCACTAGACCCGTTCCGTAGCAGGGATCCCACAGTAGAGTCTTTGGAAGAATAGGCCGAATTGACCTTTGTTGGCATTGGTTCCCGGCAACACTATTATTGCTTCTCCAGAGTTGAGAGGGGAGCGGGTTGCCGATTCATCATCGGCAAGTTCATACTCCTCAACTAGGTCCCTTGGAAATTGCTAGCTGAATAAATCAAACTGGAGGCATTTATGCATATGGGCATTGAGCCACATGTTGATAAACCACCAGGGGCCTCCAAGGTTACCGATGGGTTCACCTCGCAACAGTTTCTCTGACACTTGGTGTAGGAGATGATAGACCGAGCCGAGGAGGTATCGGACAAGAGGTAGTCTTGTACCATTAGCCAAGAGCTCTGCTGCTGGGAGGTACATGTTGGTCGGTCTGACTGTCTTGCCGCAAAAGATGAATTTCTCTAACCACATGTTCAGGAAGGTGGCATGCTCCCTTTGACCTATTGATCCGGTCTTCTGGTATTCTGCAACATACCCAGTCCAACCGCCGATGTTATGGGTGACCACTTTGTGTTCGGGCTTCCTGTTGAAGAGAAGAGCATCGTCGGCAGAGGAAATGTCGAGGCCAGTGAGCATGTGCACATCGGCAAGCGTAGGGGTAGTTGGTCCATGTCAAAATAAGAAAGCATTCATTGTGTTGGACCAGAAGTAAGAAGCTGCAATCACCATGTTCTCGTTCCTGGCCATATCAGCAATGGACAATCTGATGCATTGGTCTAGTTTGCGTTTTGCCCAATAGACTTGCTGCCTCTTGGCCATCCTGAGGTACCAGTTCTTCCACCCATTGGTAGGGTTGGGCCAAAATCAGAATGCATCTTTCCATAAACCTAGGCTAATATGGGCCGATCTGAAGGGGATGCGATTAGTTTCTACATTGATGATTCTGATTGGATCGGCATCTCCCATTGGACCCAAACAGCAGAGGTGTGGGTGATCGGTTGGAATGATTATTCTGTTGCGCATATCCTAGATTCGAGAGAACAGAGAGGGGAAAAGAAATCATGAATCAGTGCGGAAAAAGGGGAAAAATCACAGGATATGGAGGAGAGGCTAACCGCAGGGACATTGAAGTTGATCGCCATTGAAGCCAGGAGGATTCTTGCAGTTCGTGCCTGATGAGGGAAGGAGATGCTGTTGCTCGAAGATCGCCAGAGTGTTCTTCAGAGGCGCCGGTGAAATGAGGGAATGAAGGTGAATGAAAATATGAGCTCAGGGTGAAGAAGGATTCAGGTGGTGGTAGTTTTTATAGGCCTGGCCAAGGATATTTTGGAGTTTTCTTTTCACTGAGCAGAGGTATGGAAGGGTATGGTAGTGGATTCGTGCGCTGATCGAGGAGTTATGATTGGATTTGTGGCTATTCGCACTACAGTTGCGGGGTTCTGTTGGTAACTTGCGGTTTTTGCGCGCGGTAATCGAGGAGGTTGCGTAAGTATCTTGGAGGGAAAGATTATAGTAGAGAGAATTTCAGCGCGCAAAATATTTCACACTCCGAAATTGGGGGGCATGTGTTGACACCGTTTTTCAGCATGTGTCAAATGAGCTAAGACTCACTCTAATCGGTAGTCGTGTTCTATCGGCATTGGAAAGTCATCGGTCAAGATTGTCGATGAAAGTAAAACTGGGGCGTCAATGATGAAGTATAAAGAGTTATTGCCGATAAGGGTTGGTTGATGAAAGAAAATTGCCAATAGGAATGAGGTATTGTCGATTGGATGATGTTGCTGATAAGGAAATATTGTCGATGGGCGCAGGATGACGTAGCTGATGTCAGCATATAGTTGTCGATGGCATTAGGGGAAGGCTGCAGAATGGGAGAAGTCTGCCGATGGAAAGTTTCATTGAAGAAAGGACAGATATGGAAACTTGTGGTTTTATGCCAGTATTTTATAAGTTTGAGTTTGACTCTTGCACGAGTCATTTTATTTCCTTAAAAATAGGTATTGCTGTTATGGTTGAGTCCGACTCTTGCACGAGTCATTTATTTCCTTAAAAATAGGAGTTTTGTTTAATTAGGTTTGAGTCGTATCTATCTACAACTCCCTTTGCCAGAGTATAAATAGGTACCTAGGGATGCTGTTAAATGGGATACACAATCATATCAAACAAATCTATTATTTTTATCTATTTTCCAGCAATTTACCCTTTTATCGCATTAGTTCTAGTTTATCTACGAGTTCTTCAAGTTTCGACGGGCTGCATCTCCTCGATCTCCGTCAACCCTTGCAAGTTCCGCGTTTGAGCAACCTGAGCCTTGACATCCGGGCGCATCGCCGTTGTCTCGTTCAATCTTGTTCTAGTTATCGTCCTTGTTGATTAATTGGTCAAATCGAATGGCACACCTTTGGATATCGAATTTGGGTATAAGCCCGAGGTGTTCGCGGATCTGACGCTTTTTTTTGTTAACACCTCTTTGTGTCAACATTAAGGACCGTCAACAACCACTATCACTGACAGGCCTGCCTAAGAGGGTGAACAATTAGTGGGAAGCAGCCGGGATATCTATAATCCGTCCACTCGTCTTCTGTGGAGAAGCTAATTGGTTGTTCCGACTAGTCGAGGTAGTGAGCGCTGGCTAAATCATCTCCTTTTGCTGAGACCGAGTAGACATCCTTGCGAACCTGGTGACGTCTCCTCTCTCCTTCCACAACCACGCTGCCCCCGAAGATGGAGTACATCATTGAAGTTGGTCGGAACTCTGGGGCTGGTGGTTCTTGGTCCTTGTCCTTGTCGGAGTCATCTTTCTTTGCTCTCTTGTCAGTTCTTGCCTTCACTACGGACTCAAGGAGCTCACAATTGCGCATGGAGTGTTTGGAGTTTTTGTGTATAGGGCACGGGCCGTCGAGGACCTTCTCGTAGCTAGCGTCGTAGTTCTTCTTTGGTCGGGTGTTCGTGTTGGCGACGTAGCGGTTGTCGCGCCTATAATCGTACCTCTGCGAGTAGCGCTCGGAGTTGTTTGATCGGATGTCCCGGTGGTCGCCGGCCCTTCCTTCGCTACGGTAGTCTGGTCGGCGATCGTTATCCCTTTTACGTTCTAGAGATCAAGAGTAGCGCCGCCTGTTCTCCCTGCTGCGGGTGGCTCGTCTTGATTGGCGTAGGGATTTTTTATTGTCATAAGCTCTTCTATGGTTGTTATGCTTTTCCGTGCCAGCTTGTTTCGGAGGTCGTCCGTCCACAGGTCGTTGGAGAAGATGGTGATGGCCTCTGGGTCGGAGATATCTGCGATGTTCAACCGCTTGTCGGAGAAACGCCTGATGTGTTCTCGGAGGCTCTCGTTGCTCCTCTGGTGGACGCTCTCTAAGTCGTACCTCGTTCCAGGCTGAACACATGTGGCCTTGTACGTTTTGATGAAAATTTCCTTGAGTTGTTCCCAGGTGTTGATGGTGCCTTCTGGGATCTTCTGGAGTCAGTTGTTGGTGGAGGTCGACAACATCACCGTAAGGTAGTTAGCCATTATGTCTTGATTTCCTTTGGCGGCATAGACAGCTATCTCGTAGGTGGAAACCCATTGCTCTAGATTTGCCTTGCCGTCATACTTTTCCACCGATGTAACTTTGAAATTCGGGGGCCACTGGACGGTGCACAAACGTGCGGAGAAGGGGCGCAGTCCCCCGATTGCTCTTTGCGCTGATAGCGGTGTCCGGCCACGGCGGAGGTTGCCATCATCGTACCGTGGGGATCTGTGTCGACGTTCCCTCGGAAGGCTTCGGCGCGCCGGTGGCGGTGATATGTCATGTCGGGGTCTTTCACGCTCGCCGTCGTTGTGATGTGGTGATCCTCACCTTTGCTCCCTCGGAGGGCTTTGGCACGGCGGTACAGGTGCTCGATCACGCCGGGGCCCGTCGAGTTCTTCATCGTCGCGGAGTGGAGATCCCCGCCTAGGCTCCCTTGGCGGGCTTCGTGGGTGGTTCCTGCTGTGGGACTGGCCAGAGAATTCAGGCGGAGGACCCGCCTTGTTGACCTAGACCGCCGCCGCCATGATGTGGGCTTCTATCTTTTCGATCTCGGGCGTAGGGGGGAGCTTGGAGAGCTCGCAGGCGGCTACCGCTAGATTGGCGCTGGGGGTCGGGTACACCGGAACGTCTCCCACCTTGTCGAAGTCCTGCTGGAGGTTGTGCCGTGGTGAGCGATCGCGATTCCTCTGCTCCAGCTCACGATGTTCTCGTGCGAGTCGCTCCTCGTCGTGCTTCTCTTGCTTGCGGCGCTCCAGTTCATGCCTCCGTGCACGCTCGGCATTGTGTTGCTCTCTCGTGACGCGTTCGGCGTCCGTCTCGTTGTCGGGGGCGACACTGTCTGCGGAGACTTGAAAAACTAATCCTCCGAAGCCTGGAGGGAATTCCAACAAACTGCTAGTCGATCCGAAGGAATCAGCGAACTCCGTCCCTACGGCGTCAGTGGAACCCGAAGATACCGTGTCATCGAGGGAAACTGCCTGGTCGGAGTCACTAGGGACCATGGTGATGACGACGGTGTTCACGATGGGAGCTGCCGGTACCTGGTCGGAGATCGTTCGGTGCATTTGGTGTTGGAAAGCTGCCGCCTTGTTGCTGAGTCCATGAGGCATCATCGGAGGAGGGCGAGTGTCCCTGGTCGTCGCAGCCATCGTCTTCGGCAGGGATCCGCTATGGCGTGGTCGGCGGCCGTGGTGGCCGGAGAGTCGGTGTCGTACCACCTGCACGAGGTCGAGGCAATCCATGATACCGCTGCTGGAGCGATCGATGGCGTCGACCAGATCATCGATGTTGATCTTCTTTCACAGGTGGTACGTTGGCGGGGCGGAACGACGCACGGGCGGCGGCGCGTCTGCGCCGCGTGGAGTAGATCCGACGGTCCAGGACATAGATCCAATCTGGAGCACGGTGCCGGTCGCCGGGAGGACCATCGAATCTGGGAAAGCAACCACTTGACGAGCCATGAAGTCGATGGACACCCCCCTACCTGGTGCACCAACTGTCGATGAAATATGCTTTGTAGTCTACCTAGGGGGTACCCTACGGTAGTAGATTGTAGGTGGAGGTGTGGCGACGGCAATCAAGCGTAACACAGAGAGCGTAGACACGGCGATTTAGACAGGTTCGGGCCAGCAAATCACCGTAATACCCTACGTCCTGTGTTCTGGTGGCTGGATTGATCTGAGTATCAGGTTACAAGATGCGTTGATGATCTGAGAGAGAGCTTTTGGAGGGGGTCCCTGCTCGCCTTATATAGCCGGGGAGCAGGGTTACAATTTCCATATCCTAACAAATTACGATCGGTCCCATAAGGCAAGGCGTCTGAGTCTATCTACTAGGATCTTCCTTGGCGAGCAAGACTTCTTCGGAGTCCTTGGTGAGCACGACGGGCTGGTTGCGTGCCGCAAGGCCTCGTGGGCTGGGTCGTCTTCTGGTCGGTAGGCCCTTAAGGTCCCTCGGGATATGCTAAGGTAATATTCCCAACACTATCAACCTTACACCTGGCATAATCCGAATCGGAATAGCCCACAAGTTAGAAGGGAGCTCCTTTGGGATACTAAAGGTCAATGCTAAGGGTGTGCCTTATGTACCTAAGGATTCTTTTTACGGCACTTTAGTGTGATTCCTTAGGATTAGCTTGTAACCTTGCACACATACACACACTAAACATGATATCCGGCCTAGATGCGGTGAGGTAAAGTAAACTACCGATCATAGAGCGATAGAGTGTTTGGTCAATCGGTTTACCTCCCTCATCAAGGTCGAGATGTCCATTAGTAGGCATGGGGGTCTTGATTGGCTTGCAATCCTCCATCTTGAATTTATTGAGCACATCTTGAGTGTACTTCTCTTGAGATATGAAGCTCCCTTCCTTCATTTTCTTCACTTGGAAGCCAAGAAAGAAGGTTAGCTCTCCAATCATTGACATCTCGAATTCCTTGGACATCAAATCACCGAACTCCTTGCAATGATCTTGGTTTGTTGACCCAAATATAATGTCATCGACATATACTTGGCAAACAAAGATCTCTCCATGAAGCTTCTAGGTGAATAGTGTGGTATCAACTTTCCCGATCTTGAAGCCCTTCTTGAGTAGGAAGTCCCTTAGCCTCTCATACCAAGCATGGGGTGCTTGGTTCAATCCATAGAGCGCCTTGGACAACCTATACACATGATTAAGACAATTTGGGTCTTCAAACCCGGGAGGTTGTGAGACATAGACAAGTTCATTAATGAAACCATTTAAGAAGGCACTCTTCACATCTATTTGAAAGAGTTTCATTTTGTGATGTAAAGCATGTGTCAAAAGGATACGAATGGCTTCTAGTCTTGCAACCGGGGCAAAGGTCTCTCCAAAATCTAAGCCTTAAACTTGACAGAACCCCTTTGCCACCAATCTTGCCTTGTTCCTCACAACTTGTCCTTGATCATCTTGCTTGTTCTGAAACACCCACTTGGTGCCAATGATTCTTGCTCCTTTGGGCCTCTCTACAAGTGTCCACACTTTGTTCCGGGTGAAGTTGTTGAGCTCTTCATGCATGGCATTCACCCAATCCAGATCCGCAAGTGCATCTTACACACTAGTAGGCTCAACAAAGGAAACAAAAGAGTGATGCTCAACATAAGAAGTAAGTCTAGATCGAGTTGTTACCCCCCTTGATGGACTCCCTATGATAAGGTCTTGTGGATGAGCTTGAAGCATAGGTGTAGATCTTTAATCAATCACTTGAGGAGGTGGTTGTGGTGCCTCAACATCATTTGCTTGTGCCTCGACTTGATCATGAAGGATGAAGGTATCTTCTTGGGCTTCCCTCACTTGTTCTTCATCAACTTGAGGCGTGTGAGGTGGAGAAGGCTCTTGATTTGCATCATCTTCATCGTCTTCCACCTCTTGTGGGTTGATGACACCAACGGGCATATTCTTCATTGCCTGCCTCAAGGGTTCATCACCTACATCATCAAGATTCTCAAGCACTCAACTAAGCCGGTGGCTTTGTTAAATACACGGTATGCCTTGGATTTAAGTGAATACGCAACTAAGAAACCAATGTCACAACGCTTTTGCAACTTGCCCAAGTGTTGACGCTTCTTATAGATGTAGAGTTTGCATCCAAACACTCAGAAGAATGATATATCCGGTTTCTTCCCATTCATAAGCTCATAGGGGGTCTTCTTGAGAAGCCTTTGGACAAATAGCCGGTTGGCCGCATAGCATGCAGTGTTGATTGCTTCGGCCCAAAAGTTCTCAGGGGGTGTTGTACTCATCAAGCATTGATCTAGCAAGAGTGATTAGAGTCCGGTTCATTCTCTCTACATCACCATTTTGTTGAGGGGTATAGGTGGCGGAGACCTCATGCTTGATCCCAACTTCATCACAATAATCTTCAATCTTGGTGTTCACAAACTCGGTGCCATTGTCACTTCTAATCTTCTTGATCTTCACATCAAATTCATTTTGTGCTCTAGTTGCAAACTTCTTGAATACTTCGATTGTCTCTCCCTTGTCTTGAAGAAAGAACACCCAAGTGTACCTAGAGTAGTCATCAACTACCACCAAGCAAAAGAGATTGCCTCCAAGGATAGCATAGGTGGTAGGTCCCAATAGATCCATGTGGAGTAGCTCTAGGACTCTTGAGGTTGACATGAAAGCTTTGGTTGGATGGGTGTTTGCCACTTTCTTGCTAGTTTGACATGCACTACATAGTTTATCCTTCTCAAACATCACATCCTTGATCCTTCTAACCAATTCCTTCTTGACAAGCTTCTTCAAAGTTGACATGCCCACATGTGCTAATCTTCTATGCCATAGCCAACCCAAAGAAGACTTAGAGAATAAGCATTTTTGCAAACTAGCCTCATTAGAAGTGAAGTCCACTAGATAGAGATTGTTGTGCCGGAATCCCTTGAATATCAATGAAGAATCTTCAATCTTGGTCACAACTACCTCATTTGGAGTGAAGAGACATTGGAAATCGAGATCACATAGTTGACCAACCGATAGGAAGTTGAAGCTCAAGGATTGCACTAACAAGACATTGGATATTGATTGATCATTGGAGATAGCCACTTTGCCAAGCCCTTGCACTTTGCCCTTTGAATTATCCCCAAATGTAATCTTATCTTGACTTGCACAATCTTCATCAAGTGTGGTGAACATCCAGGGGTCACCAGTCATATGTTGAGTGCAACCACTATCAATTACCCAATGGCTCCCACCGGTCTTGTAGTTCACCTACACACAAGCAACTTGGAGTTAAGCTTGTTGTTTGGGAACCCACACTTGGCGGGGACCCATAGCCTTGTCAATCAACTCCTTAGCAACCCACAACACTTTAGGCTTGTTCTTCATATTGGGACCAAGAAACACAACTAGTGGTCTAACCTTGGAATCCTTGTTGATGATAAAGTGTGCATCATGAGCAAATGGCCTTGTGTGCTTGGGCAAGGTCTTGGGAGGTGGAGTCTTGCATTCAAACTCAAAGTGACCAATTTGTCCACATCCAAAGCACTTCTTGGGCTTGGGCTTTTGCTTCTCTTGATTGTAGCCATTGTACTTGTTCTTGTAGTAATTCTAGGCTTCAATCTTGACCTTTTCTTCATGAGTTGGTTCTCCTCGAACCAATGCCCATCTTGTCAGTCTTCATCACAGTGTTCACCAAGAGCTCACTTTGAAGGTTGTGGCCCTTGGTGAACTTCTCCAAATCACTTGCAAGCTTGATCTTCTCATTCTTGAGCTTTGCATTTTCTTATTTAAGTGTGTTGATCAAGGTGGTTGCATCCTTGTCTTCTTCTCTAGCCGACTTGATGACAATAGGTTTGTTTGACTTGAGGTTCATTAGCTCTTCCTTGAGCTTTGAGTTATCTTGCCTCATCTTTATGTAGTCATCATACTTGTCGGCCTCTACAACTTGCTTTCCCTTGCACTTAGCATTTTGCTCACTAGCAACTTCATCAAGCAAGTCCTCACAAGAAGTAGCTATATCACACTTAACAACCGGGTTAATAGAAACATGTGTAGCAAGATCATGTGTAAGCAATTCATTAGCTACCACAAGTGTGCCATGTTCACTTTTACCTTATGTGGAGCTCTTGTGATGACCTCTCAAGCTTATCATGTTTCTCATTAGCTTTCTTGAGTGAGGCTTTGAGCTCCCTAGTGCTAGATGAGAGTGTGTTGTTCTCAAGCTTCAAATCATCATTAGCACTAGACAAGGCCTCAAGCTTAGCATGCAAGTTTTCTTGGACCTCAAGTAGTTTGTCAATTTTAGCTTTGTACTTCCTTATGATTCTTGAGTATTTGTTGCAAATTTTAATTAGCTCATCATAGGAAGGTGCTTCATCATCACTATCACTACCACTTGAGTCACCACTATCATCATCATCCTCTTTTTGTACCTTCTTGTTGTTGGTATTTATTATGCTCATGTAGAATATTCCGCAAGCGCATAGAAATACTGTTGTAGCATTTCACCCAGGAGTATTCTAGGGTATTGTATTTATCCTCAGGGAAGCAATGGTTAAAGAATATGATAGCTAACCATGGTGATCCACTAACTAATATACCAACTAAACTATGGTAGGGGTAAATGGTATATATGATAAGTGCAATGACACACATGAGAAGTTCCAATGATAAAGAGTAGTTTAGTGAGCAAGGAGGACAACGAGCGAGCATAAGGTTTCCAAATATCTATCTCTACGTGCATGGTTCTAACTTAACAAGACATGTCATATCAAGCAAGAATAATATTCATACACTATTGCACTTTAGGCCACTAGGCCAATTAGCAACAAGAGGGTGCTAAACCGCCTAGCACAAGAAGGCCTACCCTTTAAGAACTTGGCCGAACGTGGTGGGATCAAAGCCTAGATAGGTCTGTCACCCCTACTAGGTACCACAAACAAACCGTTGGACAAGCCACAGACACAGGTAAGCGTATAGTCTAGACACCATGTCTACACTATATCTCACTACTCTAATCCGATGTCCGGTGAAATTGATTAGAGCACCGGGTTAAGGGTGGTGAAACAGTGCAAAGGTATACTACCATTATCTTACTACCAAACAACTATGACTATGCTAACAACCAATACAACATAACTAGTCATGCTGCAATAAAGTAAAGTACTAAGACAAAGTAGAGAAGATAACTATATAAAATAACTCAAGTCTTACAAAGAGAGAAATAAATACTAGAAGCATACCAGACCTCCTGGAAGACTAGAGCTAAAGACCAGAGGCTCACTCTAACTCCTAACAACACTAACACTACTACAAGTGCTACATCTTGAGAGAGTGGAGAGCTCCTCCTTGTGGTGTGTCTTGAATGAGAGGGGGTGAGGGGGTATTTATAGTGGAGAGGTGGAGCAGGGGCTACTCCACCGCCACGTCATCAATCTGCGTGATGTATGGTGAGAACCCTTGGATCGTAACCGCCCTTTAGATTAATGGTGCAAGAGAATTCAACATGTGCTTCTTTAATTCAGCATGTGCATCTTTGCATGGTGGCATGCAAATGGTGGTTGGATAAAGGAGTGGCCACCAAGCCACCTTAGGGGGGTCGGCCGACCCTCCTATGACATGTGGACCACTGCTAACCTTCTAGAAGCTTGGCCCACCTGTCATGGAGTGGCTGGAATACTTGGTGGTTGCCTTTTATAGGTCGGCCGACCTGCATAAGAGGGGTAGTGACCCTCTTACTATGACAGGTGGGCCCTCCTACCATGTGGGTGCTTGGGATGGCTACTGGGACCCATAGGGTGGTGGGCCGGCCCCCCTATGTGGGTTCCACTAGCTCATTTCTCTCCATTTCCTATAGTCCTGCAAGAAATACTCCATGGACATGTGGAACTATTTATTGGATAAAATATACTCATGATATGCTCATGTCCCTTCATTGTGAGGCTGTTGACGGTGATTTTGAGCATAGAAAATTATGACATTTTCATCAACAACACTTGTCACCTTTGGCCATGAGGCATAGGTGTGTAGAGGATGAGCCCGAAGATGGTGGAGGAGGTAGCGGTGGAGTAGAGGAACCAATCACCAATTTAGCCACCTTCTCATCTTCACTCTCATCATCGGATGAGTCACTTGTATCTTCAATGTCGGTGAGCCAATCATCAACAATGTAAGCCTTGCCATCCTTCTTCTTCTTGTGGAAGTTGAAGTTGTTATTCTTCTTGAATGGCTTTCCTTGCTTTTTTTCATCATCACTTGAGTCATCTTGTGCCCCCTTCTTGTTCTTGAACTTGTAGTTCTTGAACTTCTTGTTCTTGTGCTTGTCTTGCTTCTCTTCGGGGGCACTTATGAGCCAAGTGACCAAGCTTCCCACAATTGTAGCAATCAATTCAGGAGAGTGGCTTTCTTAAAGAGCTTGTGAAGAATTTCTTCTTCTTTGAGTCAAACTTGACTCCATTCTTGTTTATCCTCTTCAACATCTTCGTGGTCTTCTTCACCATAAGAGCAATGTTGTCTTCATCTTCAACATCACTTGAGCTCTCAAACACCACTTGAACTTTGTGCTTCTCTTTGGTGGATGCCATGAGAGCCAAGTCCTTCTCCTTCTATTTTTCTTTCTCTGTCTTTCTTCTTGGAGGAGGATGAAGAACCATCATTGATCTTCATGTACATCTCATGAGCATTGATCTTGCCCAACACTTGTGTTGGAGTAGATGCGGAGAGATTGCCTTGGTGAAGAACTGTGACGATGTGGCCATACTCTTGTCAATTGACAAGACACAAAGAATCTTGCGCACCACATTCGCCGGTGACATTTGAGTGAGTCCAAGGCCATTCAACTCCTCTACAAGGACATTCAATCGAGAGTACATGTCATTAGCACATTCATGAGGAAGCATAGTAAAAGCATTCATCTTAGCAAAATGATCAAGTGATAGCGCTCCTCTCTTTCACATTTTGTGCCCTTGTGTAGAGCACAAATGTTGGTCCAAACATCATGCACAGTTTTGCAATTCCGCACTTGGTTGAACACATCCTTACCAATGCCATGGAAGAGGATATTTTTTGCCTTGGCATTGTTCTTCTCATAGTAAGGATCTTCGGTGAACAAAGAACTCCCAATGGTGGCGGCTTTATGAATGCCGACATCAACGGCCTCTAGGTAAGCCTCCATCCGCACTTTCCAATAAGGAAAGTCATCCCCATCAAACATGGGTGGTGGTCCATACCCATGGGATATCTTGCTCTAGGTGGTGAAGCCTAATTTAGAGCAACAAGGCTCTAATACCAATTGAAAGGATCAAGATGCCCAAGAAGGGGGGGGTGAATTGGTCTTATTTCAAATTTCTAAAGCAAATATGAAATCCTAAACAATGCCAATCACCCCGAGCCTACCAAATGTGTGCCTTAGACTATGAAAGCGGTAGCAAGTCAAGGAATGGAAAGACACCCTATACAATTCTAGTATGAAAGTAAGAACAAGTGCGGAATGTAAAGAGCTAGAGTTAGAGATTCTTGACACAACCACATTTTGCCGAGGTTGTTGATGGTCCTTAAGTACCAATTTTAACCATCAACTAAACAAGGAAAAGGATCTAAATGAAACCAATAGCTAGAATTAGGGTTTATACTAACAGAATTCCACAAGTTTTGGTGAATGTCTATTTTGCAGGGGGTTATCAGGAAATACCAAGGAAAGGCTCACATGTCATGTTTACATAGAGATAATTATCAACCGCACAATTTTCTATACTCTAGAGGGTTCCAGGAGACACGAAAACGAACGGGAAGCAGATCGGCCCAGAGCCAGGGCGCCCGCCCTAGCCCCTAGGGCGCCCGCCCTACTCCTCTGGCCAATCAGCATCAACTTCGTGGATTATGCTCCACCGCCTTTGAGGATCAATCTAAACCCTTTGCCTAAGGTCGGTTTGATCCGACAGCCGACGTTCATTTGAGGAGGCTATATAAGCAAGGCCCCTGACCCCCTAGGGGATCATCTCATCTTATTATTCTTCTCCAGAGCAAAAGCTAGGGTTTCAATTATAGAGAAGGAGAGAGCTCCCTCTAGTTGTCTAGATCTAGTTCTTCTAGTTCTAATTCATCTAGTTATAATTAGAGGTGAGAGAGAGGAGGAGAGAGCTAGGAAGAGCCGGATCTATCGGATCTTCCTCAACATTGTACCTTTGCAGCATCTGGTTTGGAGCAATCTCCAGGTTCTTTATTTATTATTTCTAAGTATCTTATTCTAGTTCTTGATTTATTCTATTATTCGGCTTCGGCGGTAGAGAGTGACACAATATTTTGCTTCTTTGATGACCATGAGACTAGTGATCTTCCTAACATTTGATATGTACCACTAGTGCTCTTTCTATCCACCTTGCAACCCGCATATTCGGAGTCTGAATAGCTAATCAATTCAAACCTTGACCCCTTGGGATACCACAATCCAACATATTGTGTATGCTTCAAATATCTCAATATTCTCTTTGTGGCTTTCACATGACTCTCCCTTGGAGAATCTTGAAATCTAGCACACATGCATACACTAAACATGACATCCGGTCTTGATGCGGTCACATAGAGTAAACTTCCAATCATTGACCGATATAGTGTTTGAACAATCATCATGCCACTTGTATCATTATCCAAATGACCATTAGTCCCCTTAGGAGTATTAATACCCTTTGCATCTTCTAATCCAAACTTCTTGATCATATCTTTGATGTACTTGCTTTGACTCACAAATGTACCATTTTTCATTTGCTTGATTTGAAGTCCAAGGAAGTAACTAAGTTCACTAATCATTGACATTTCAAATTCATTTGCCATTATTTCACAAACTCTTCACAAAAATCTTGATTTGTAGAGCCAAAGATAATGTCATCAACATAGATTTGCAAGAGAAACAAGTCACTTCCAATTTTCTTTGTGAATAGGGTGGTGTCAACCAAACCAATCTTGAATCCCTTAGAGAGTAGAAAGCTTCTCAACCTCTCATACCATGCTCTAGGTGCTTGCTTCAATCCATAGAGAGCCTTCTTGAGCTTGAATACATGGTTGGGATTCTTTGTATCTTCAAATCCGGGTGGTTGCCCAACATACACTTCCTCATTGATATACCCATTGAGAAAAGCACTCTTCACATCCATTTGATAGAGCTTGATGTTGTGAGTACAAGCTTAGGCCAATAGAATTCTAATTGCCTCTAATCTTGCCACCGGTGCATAAGTTTCTCCAAAGTCAAGACCCTCTACTTGAGTGTACCCTTGTGCAACTAGTCTTGCTTTGTTTCTCACCACTATTCCATCTTGATCTTAATTGTTCTTGAATACCCATTTGGTTCCAATCACATTATGATTCCTTGGTCTATCCTCTAGTTCCCAAACTTGATTTCTTGTGAAGTTGTTAAGCTCTTGATGCATAGCATTTATCCAATCCACATCATTCAAAGCTTCATCAATCTTGGTTGGCTCAAATGATGAGACAAACAAATAATGCTCACAAAATGAAGCCAATCTTGATCTTGTTTGAACTCCACTTTGAATGCCACCAATCACTTGATCTAGAGGATGATCTTTTGCAAAATTAGTAGGTTGAAACACTTGCATGTGAGAATCTTGAACATTCGGTTGAGATGATGGACTAGCTTGATCTTGTACTTGAGCACCACTAGCACTTGCTTGATCTTGAGTTTGAGAACCACTAGCTTCTTCATTTGGGATGATCACTTGATCTTCATCTTCATCTTGTACTTGTCTTAGTCTAATGTCACCAATATCCATATATTTCATTGCATTGACCAACTTGTCACCTCTCACATCATCCAAGTTTTCTTGTTCATCTTGAGGGCCTTGTGTTTCATCAAATTCCACATCATGCACTTCCTCAAGAATCCCACTAGATGAGTTCCAAACTCTATAAGCCTTGCTTGATGTAGAGTAACCAAGTAAGAAACCTTCATCACATTTCTTCTCAAACTTGCTTAGCCTTGTACCCTTCTTCAAGATATAGCACCTGCAACCAAACACTCTAAAGTAAGCAAAGTTTGGCTTTCTTCCATTCAATAGTTCATATGGAGTCTTCTCAAGCATCCCATGACAATAGAGACAGTTGCTTGAATAGCAAGCCGTATTGATAGCTTCGACCCAAAAAGAATGACTAACATTGTACTCACTCAACATTGATCTTGCCATGTCAATCAAGGTTCTATTCTTCCTTTCAACTATCCCATTTGATTGAGGAGTGTACTTTGGAGATAATTGATGGTTGATTCCAAAGTCATCACAAAGTTCATCAACTCTTGTGTTCTTGAACTCACTCCCATTGTCACTTCTAACTATCTTGATAGTTGTTTCAAACTCATTTTGGCATCTCTTGACAAATGACTTGAAGATATCAAAAGTGTCACTCTTGTCACTCAAGAAGAATACCCATGTGTATCTTGTGAAGTCATCCACTATCACAAATCCATACTTGTTTCCACCAATACTTGTGTATGTTGTTGGTCCAAAGAGATCCATGTGTAATAACTCAAAAGCTTTGCTTGTACTCATAATGCTTTTATTTGGATGAGTGTTTCCAACTTGCTTTCTGGCTTGACATGAGATACATAGCTTGTCCTTCTCAAATGTGACATCTTTCAAGCCTTTCACTAGATCATGCTTGACTAGCTTGTTCAATTGCCTCATGCCAACATGTCCAAGCCTTCTATGCCATAGCCAACCCATGCTAGATTTGGTGATGAGACATGTTGATAGTTGGGTCTCACTAGCATTGAAATCCACTAGATAGAGATTCTCATACCGAAATCCCTTGAATATCATGTTTGAGCCATCCACACTAATGATTTCCACATCCTCAACACCAAATATGCACTTGAAACCGAGATCACACAATTGGGCAACCGACAATAGATTGAACTCAAGCCTTTCAACTAGAAGCACATTGCTAATGCTTAGATCATTGGGGGTAGCAATCTTTCCAAGCCCTTTCACCTTGCCTTTGCCATTGTCACCAAATGTGATACTATCAAAGCCATGAGCACTATCTTGGTTGATTGAGTTGAACATCCTTCCATCACCGGTCATGTGTTGAGTGCACCCACTATCAAGCACCGAATGCCTCCCTCCGGCTTTGTAATTGACCTACAAGAGATATCAATTCTTTTTAGGTACCCAAACTTGCTTGGGTCCTCCAAGGTTAGTTACCAAGGATTTTGGTACCCAAATGGACTTCTTAGTAGTCATCCATGGTGCACCAACAAACTTGGCATGAACTCCATTAGTACCCTTGGAAAGTACATAGAATGAATCAACTCTAATTGAGGATACATCTTGGTTAGCCTTCTTGTTCATGCAACTTTGCTCATTATGACTCACTTGCCTTCAAATCTTGCAATACCTACTAGTGTCCTTCACAAAACGAGTCTTGTGAGGGGCAAAAGCAGCCTTGCTTTTATTGGGGGTATAGCCCAATCCCTCTTTGTAGAGAGATGCTCTTTGGCTACCCGAGCACATAAGAAAGCGGTCCTCACCTCCATAAGCCTTAGCTAAGGAGTGATTGAGCTTTGCAACCTCCTTCTTGAGGGTTTCATTTTCCACCATTAGTGAGGCATCACAAGTGAAACATCACTAGTAGATGAAATGGAAGTAGTAGTGCTACACGAGGGGTTAGTGGGAGCAACAACAATAGGAGTATAAAAGGATTCATCAAGAATATCACAAGTTACTCCCATGTCACATGTTTGAACAATCTCTTTCTTACTTTGATCTAAGAGAGAGGAATGAGCTCTTTCAAGCTTAGTGTGAGACTTCTCTAGCTTATCATGGGCTTCCATTAGCCTCTCATGAGATGCTATGGCCTCATCAAGGTTTTGCTCAAGAGCCTCATTGGCCTTGTGCAATTCCTTGCATTCCTTCCTCTTTTTGTCAATGTATTCCTTAGCTTGTTCAAGCATGTCCATGAGTTCCTCCTTAGAGGGACCCTCATCCTCACTATCACTCTCACTTTCACTCTCACTCTCATCATGAGAAAGTACCTTAGCAGACTTAGCCATGAAGCATGCTGATGGAGTGTCAAATAGAGAGATCTTATCCTTCATAACAATGCTAGCAAATGCCTTCTTCTCGGTAGATGTCTTCTTTTCTTGATCATCATCACCACATGAAGAAGAGTCACTATTCCATGTCACTATGTGAGAGTATCCCTTCTTCTTCTTCTTGTCAAAGGTAGGCTTCTTCTCTTTCTTGCCTCTCTTCTTGTGATCATCATCATCCTTGTCACTATTGTAAGGACAATGAGCAATGAGATGATCAAAGCTTCCATACTTGAAGCACTTTCTTGGCTCATCAAAGTTCTTGGAAGAGGTCTTCTTTCTTCTAGCCCGGTAGCCCTTCTTCTTCATGAACTTGCCAAATTTCCTCACAAAGAGAGCCATTTCTTCTTCATCAACATCACTAGCACTTGAGTCTTCACTCTCACTAGATTCTTCAATCTTGCTCTTGCCCTTGTGTGATGAAGTGGCTTTGAATGCCAAGCTCTTCTTCTTCTCATCCTTCTTGTCTTCCTTCTTCACATCTTCTTCCTTGTTGTCCCAGTATATGTCTTCAGTCATCACATCCCCCAAGACTTGATTAGGAGTCATGGTGTTTAGCCCACTCCTCACAATCAAAGTCACAAGTGTGTCAAACTAGGATGGAAGACACCTCAAGAACTTGTGAAAGAAGTCCTTGTCCTCAACCTTCTCACTAAGAGCCGTGAGATCATTAACTAGCACTTGTAGCCTATGGAACATCTCTGGCACATTTTCATCATCCTTCATATTGGAACTTGCAAACTTATCCTTGATAATATATGTCTTGGCCCCCTTGACGGCTTGAGTGCCCTCAAATGATTCTTCAAGCTTCTTCCAAGCCTCATGAGCACTCTCTAGATTCTTGATTTGCTCAAAGACCTTCTCATCAAGAGCCTCATGGATAGCACTAAGAGCAATGTCATTGTGTTGCAACTTTTCTTCCTCTTGTGGAGTGGGAGCCTCCACATTCACAACCTCAAACTTCTTGTCCACCACAAGCCACACCTTCTGACTAATTGACTTGATGTGAGCGGTCATCTTGACCTTCCAATAGCCAAAGTTGGAGCCATCAAACTTGGGTGATTTCTTCAAGTTGTTGATATGAGCCATCTTCACACCATAGGTTGTTAAGCCTCAAATCAACGGTGTACTAGCTCTGATACCACTTGAAAGGTCCTATGCGATGGCTAGAGGGGGGGTGTTGGGGATATTACCTCGGCATATCCCCAGGGACCTATGGGCCTACCGACCAGAAGACAGCCCAGCTCACGAGGCCTTGTGGCACGCGACCAGCCCATCGTGCTCGCCAAGGACTCCGAAAAAGCCTTGCTCGCCAAGGAAGATCCTAATAGATAGGCTCGAATCCCTTGCCTTAAGGGACCGATCCTAATCGGTTAGGATATGGAAACTGTAACCCTACTCCCCGGCTATATAAGGCGAGCAGGGACCCCCTCGAAAACTCTCGGATACAATCTCTCAGATCTCATCTACACCCAGTGTAACCTAATACTCATATCAATCCAGTCACCAAAACACAGGACGTAGGGTATTATGGCGATTTGCCGGCCTGAACCTATATAAATTTCCATGTCTACGCTCTCTGTGTTACGCTTGATCGCCGTTGCCACACCTCCGCCTACAATCTACTACTGTAGTGTACCCCCTAGGTAGACTGCCTGCGACGCATATTTAGTTGATAGTTGGTGCGCCAGGAAGGGTGTGTGTGCATTGACTCCATGGCTCGTCAAGCGGTCGCCTTCTCGGATTCGATGGTCCTCCTGGTGACCGACACTGTGCTCCAAATCGGATCTATATCCTGAACCGTTGGATCTACTCCACGTGGGGCAGACGCGCCCCGACCTCCATGTTGTACCGCCACATCGAAGCACCACCCGCGAAAGAAGATCAGCGTCGACGATCTGGTCGACACCATTGATCGCTCCAACGCTGGTATCATAGACTGCATCAACCTTGTGCAGATAGCTCGACGCCAACTTTCCGGCCATCACAGTCGTCGACCATACGGCCACCAAACCCCAGCGAAGACGATGGCTGTGACGACCAGGGGCACTCACCCTCTCCCAACGATGCCTCATGGGCTCAGCAATCAGGCGGCAATCTTCCAACACCAGGTGCTCTGATTGATCTTCGACCAGATCCCGTCGGCGCCCGTCGTGAACACTGTCGTCATCTCCACAATCCCTAGTGACTCTGAGAAAGCGGTCTCCCTTGATGGCACTATCTCATCAGGCTCGGCCACCTCGACAAGGACTGAAACCGCCGACTCCTCCGGATCAACGAGCAGCTTCCCGGAGTTCCCCCCAGGCTTTGGAGGAATGATTTTCAAGTCTCCGTCAATAGCGTCGCCCACGACAACGAGATAGACGCCGAGCGCGTCGTGAGAGAACAGCACAACGCCAAACGGGTGCAGAGGCGCGACCTCGAACGCCGCGAGTAGGAGAAGCACGACCAGGAGCGTCGCGAGTAGGAACGCATCGCACGGGAACGGCGCGAGCAGGAGCAGAGGAATCATGATCACCTGCCGCAACGCAATCTCCAGCACGAGTTTGACCAGATGGGTAACGTCTCGGTGTACCTGACCCCCAGTGCCAATCTGGTGGTGGCCACCTACGAGCTGTGTAAGCTCCTCGGCACACCCGAGACCGAGAAGATAGAGGCTCACACATGGCGGCCGCGGTCCAAGTCAACAAAGTGGCATCCACCCAAATTCTCTGGTCAGTCCTACAGCAGGAACCACCCCCGAAGCCCTCTGAGGGAACACTAACGAAGATCCCCACGGTACAACGATGATGAGCATGACAATCCCCGACGCGATCGAACACCGACGCCTGCGCCCCGAGTCACAGGGGGGTTGTGCTCCTTCTCTGCTCGTCTGCATGCTACCAGGTGGCCCCAGAATTTCAGACTAACGTCAGTGGAGAAATATGATGCCAAGGCAAACCCAGAGCAATGTGCGTCTACACCACCGGAGGAAATCAAGACGTGATGGCCAATTACTTACAAGTGATGTTATCAACCTCTACCAACAGCTGGCTCTAGAAGATTCCAGAAGGCACCATCGACAGCTGGGAAGAACTCAAGAAAGTCTTCATCAAGACCTACCAGGCAACATGCATCTACCCGGGGGACGCGCTATGACTTAGAGAATGTCCGTCAAAGAAGCAATGAAAGCCTCCGAGAATACATCAGGCGCTTCTCTAACAAACGGTTGAGCATCGCGGATATCTCTGACCCGGAAGCGATTGCAATCTTCTCCAACGGCCTGTGAATGGACGACCTCCGAAACAAGTTGGCCCGGAAAAGCAAAACAACCATGGAAGAACTGATGACGATCGTGAATCCTTACGCCAATCAAGACGACGCCACCCGCAGCAGGGAGAACAGACGGCGCCACTCTCGCTCCCGAAATGCACAAGGGATAGCGAACGCTGACCAGATTACCGTAGCGAAAGAGGGCCCAGCGACCACCGAGATTACCGATTGGGTAACCCCGGATGCTACTCGTAGAGTTATGACTACATGCGAGACAACCGCTACGTCGCCAACACAAACGCCCATCCAAGGAAGAATTACAACGCTAGCTATGAGAAGATTCTGGACGGCCCATGCCCCATACATAAGAACTCCAAGCACTCCATGCGAGAGTGTGATCTCCTTGAGTCAGCTATACGGGAAAGAGCTGACAAAAGACCGAAGAAGGATGACCCCGACAAAGGCAAAGATCAAGAACCACCCGCGCCGGAATTCCGAGCAGCCTTAAGGACGTATTCCATCTTCGGAGGCAGCATAGTCGTCGAGGGGGAGAGACAGCGCCACCAAGATTCAAAGACGTCTACTCAGTCACCGTCGCAGGGGACGATACGATCAATGCTCGCTACCTTGACTAGTCAGAGCAACCCATTAGCTTCTCCGGGGAAGATGAATGGACCAACTACAGGTACCCTGGTCGTTTCCCGCTCATCATCGACCCAACCATCTGTACATGCTCCTTTAGGAAAGTACTGGTTGACGGTGGCAGTATCCTCAACATCATCTTCGCCGACGCGTTTCGCCAGCTCGACTACTCGAAGAAGGACCTCCTCCCAGCAAACTTCCCCTTATGGGGGATCATCCCAGATAAGGCATCCACACCAGTAGGACAGATTACACTCCCCATACAATTCGGCGACCAAGACCACTTTAGGGTCGAGAACATCAACTTTATCGTCGTCGACTTCGAAACAGCTTACCATGCGATACTCGGTCGCCCGGCACTCACCAAGCTGATGTCAGTCCTGCACTACACCTATATGGTGCTGAAGATCCCGACGCCACAAGGCATCCTCACCCTCCATACCAACCTGAAGATCGCGTATGAGAGCGAGCAGCAGACAATCAACACCGTCGAGAAGACCCATGTCCAGGACAC
Source organism: Microstegium vimineum (assembly GCA_022036555.1). NCBI lineage: Eukaryota > Viridiplantae > Streptophyta > Magnoliopsida > Poales > Poaceae > Microstegium > Microstegium vimineum. Next base: position 39,719,761 of record CM039134.1, on the reverse strand, counting down.
GTACAACTCCAACCCCAGCGACAAGCCTGCCGCAAAGAAGCCGAAGGAAGCAGAACCAGCAATGACCAGCGCCGAACTCTTCCGCAACTACATGTAGAGACCATCAGCCCCCAGTGGCGCTAGACGTTTAAAAGTTTAAAGCACTCCAATATAGTTTGTACTATGTACCTCTCAATCAATAAAGGTGGTACATTTTTTTCCATACTTCATGTAAACGATTCAACTCATGCAAAATGCCCACGGCGTTCGGTGACTTCTACAAAATGCCCACGACGTTCGGCAACTTCTACAAAATGCTCACGGCGTCCGGCGATATCTCCAAAACAATCCCATAGTGTTCGACGACCTCTCCAAAATACATTACGGCGTTCTCTCCAAACAGCCTGGCCATAACTGGGAGCCTTCAAATCTGGCCTACCGATTTTCATAACGCATAGAAGTAGCTACCCTATACGCTATGATCATATCGATAGACCTCTCAAATGACGTCTCTCCATCAACCGAGAGATATCATTTGTGTTGAAGGTCTTGAGGTTATGTGCCCAGAACCTGTACACGACCACGGTACGGTCGACGACTCTACATGTAGCCTGGCTTTTCGCCCAGCGTCTGTAGGAACGGTCTCCACAGGCCCTAGTCACACCATGATCGAGCCTCTCGGAAAAAGGTCCTGTCCCTAGCATCTCCCTAAGTGTGCATGAGCTGCTCGCCCTCTGCGCCGTGGGTTGCCAGCAGCGTACCTCCCTGGTAATCCCTATGGAACCTATGCCTGAAGAGGCTCCGCGCCCTACAATCCGGGCCACAAGGAATCCAGGGTCGAACGATTCATTACTACGGCTCACGACTTAGCAGGCACGACAGGACATACAAGTGAAACAAAAGCTCACCGCCCGGATATTACATAGCTTTGTAGTTTTCACTTACAAGTCCGAATTCTTGTATCTGGGATACAAACTATTGTTGTTCAATAGCAAACAAATTGACATCATTAACCACAATCTCTGCTACGCGACCAGCATCAACCTCTAGACGGTCCGCCTCCTCGTCCGCTGTCCCCGATGCAGATCAGGTCGCTACGCGACCAAGGTCAAGCTTTGGGTAGTGCGACTGCAACATAGCTAGGCCATGAGCAGCCACACTTTGCGCCACTGAAGTCGTAAAAGAGCGGAGCCTGACCCACAGACCATGGACCCTCGACAGCACACCCTCCATGGTCACTTGTTCAGCACGCTCAGGAATGAGCGCCTGGCCATCAACACACTTCACCATAGGGGCGATCTCCTGCGCCAACGACCAAAAGCTATCATAGTAAGCGAACATCATAGTAGCAGCACCCTCCCTCGCCGACCCAGAAGCAACATCATGAAAAGACCCAGCTACCGGGACTTCAGCTTGAAGACTCTCCGCAAACGTCGACCCACCGCCCGTAGGATCACCAACCGGAACATCCGCAAAATCAGGGATCCTCTGACGCCCTGAGAAATCTGGAGGCGCCGGGGTGCCATATCCATTTGGATCAAACTCACCATGCAAACGCCCAGTAGCATCTGACATGTTACCATATGCGACAGTCGGATCCTCAACATTCGGCGTCCTACCAAAAACCGCACCGTAAGCAACTAGACAAAACCGCCGAAAACTCAAGCGAAACAAGGATGGAGTACTTACAAGTCCAACTTTCGGTGCGCCTTCACAAACCTCCGGGCCGGAAAATCCCCTGCGGAACTTGACGGCACAACCATCGGCGGACGTTCCGACTCCGTGGCGGCAACATCCCCCACAGCAGGCCCCCCGACAACAACTAATGACGGTGATGGACTGGATGATGTCTTGGATAAGGGAACTTTAGTGCTCGAACCAGACCCCTCTTCCCCATCCATGTTCACCGAAGGCACATCATCCCCGTCATCCGACCACTCGTCGGTCCAATTAGATAGCGAGGGCGGGGCTGAGCGGCGCCTTCGTTGATAACAAACTTGCCGCCTGTACTAACCGATGGCTTCGACTTCATCTAGGGTGGGTCTGCTGGGCGTTTCCCCAACGGGTCGTCGTGCACCCAACGCCTTCCAGCAGGGACTCCCCCTGAAGTACCGAGAACGGCAACCAGAGGGGGTGAATGGGAGCCTCAAATTTCACTTGGAAATATTCGGGCCACTCTTCCCAAAAACAACCCCAGCAAGCAAGCTTACTCCACCAGCAAGATCATGACCCTAGAGAGGGTGGATACCTTTGGTGATGACCAAGAGGTACATCGGATCTTCTGAAAACCAAAAACTCAAACCGAGACATCGATAGTGAGGCTCTCAAACCCTATGGAGAAGAGAAGAGAGCTCACCCAAAAATACTTATGAGAACTAGTCTCAAAAGTGTTTCATAAAGTTCCCTGTGTGATTACGAAACCAACGCAACAAACGGAACTCAATTCGGAGTCCGGACGAGGGAGAAACGGCCAAAACAGTGGCGAAGAAAATCCTGAAAAATCTTGCTGGAAGGCCGACGGACGCTGGGCGATGGACGGTCCGTCGCAGCATCCATTGTAGCGTCCGACACACCAAAAAATCAGCCTGAAACAGCCCCAGGTGACGGACACTCGGCTAGGGAGCGGGCAGCGTCCAGACCCTGCGTCGGAGCGTCCAACGCCCCCGAATTCTGTGCAGTGAACACGAAAATCGTTTTTCTCTCCTCCAAATGTTCCCAAAACTTAACCAAATGATCACCAACTGCAACCAAACTTTGTAGGCATGATCCTAGTGCAGTTGGCGAGCTATCCTGAAGAAATCATCTCTCAATTTGCTATAGATTAAAGGGATGAGAAGAAATTGGGGGAAAAACTCAAGAACAAAGAACACCGCAAAGAAATTGCCCGATCTATGTACTCGTGAGGTTTAAGGGGAAACCCTTCTGTGCAAAGATGCTCATCACGATGATGAACAACTTGGTTCAAACGGAATTGCCAAAAACACTCTCAATCAAAAAATCTCATCTCGGGATCAAAGAGGTGCAAAAGAAAAACGCGAAAAACACAAGCAAGAACGGGAGACACCATCACATACTCAAAGGCACCATGGCCTACGGAGGTTACGGCCTCCGATTCCTCGCAACAATCTCAAGTTCTTACACCGGAGACACGGTGGATCTCAAGCAAGAAGAGCTAGGGAAGGGGAAAACCTAGGAATTAGTTGGGAGAGAGGACAATGCAAGAGATAGGATGAGGGATACCCCTTCATCCCCTACTTATCGGGCTTTGGCTATTTCCCAAAGACCTCCCTAGATACATGAGTGAACTACCTAGCCTAAGCATTGCAGTCCAAGCTCCGGAAAATATCTTCCTTGATTTTGAATGGACGGCCCCGCTTCCTGCCAGGAGTTGCCGTCGCCCCGACGCAACCTCCAGGATTCCGCCACGTGCCGCCCCCGCTTCCTCGGAAGCTCCGCCCGGGTTTTGAGGCCCAAACCCGCGAAACCCGCCACCGGTAGCTTTGGGCTCAACTACCGAACCCCGAGTTTTGAGGCCTTAACTCAGAAACCGTCCTCCGATGGTTTTGAGGCCCAAACCACCAAACCACTCGACTCGAGCCACCTTGTCCTCGCCCGGTCGGACTCCGAGTCCCATGAGCCTCCACTCAACTCGCTCATCATCCGCCGTCTTGACTTGGTCGACTCAGTCTACCTCCATGTCTTGTCGCACTCACCGGTGCCAAGTACTAGCCACCATAGCTAGTCCTCCGGCGCCCATGGTCCCTCAGTCCGAGCCCTGCTTCCTCCCTTCACCGCTCTCAGTCCATCGGCACGGTAAGCCTCTACTCGACCTTCTCCACGCCATTGACTACTGTCTCCAGACTTAGCACCTGCACACCACAAGCCGATAGACATGCACACATTTGCTTTCGCAAAGGATTAGTGTAAGCCACTCAAACTGAAACACTCAAGTGTTGAGAAATCACTCATCATAAAACTGAAAAAACATGGGCACATATCAACCATGTGTTCGCAATCTCCCCCTTGATGAGTGCATTGTCAACATAAGTGCATTTCAGATTTGAGCCACAAGATAAAGCTCTCTAAATAACCAAAAGCTAAGAAAGCCAAAATGGGGTCACTTGAGAGAAGCAAAACACATCCAAAACTTGGTTCCCAAATGGGGTCACTTATAAAATTTAAAATCTAAAAAAATATTTGAATTTTGCAAGGCTCTAGGCAATCAAGGCATAAATGGTTTATCGCTAACGCTTAATCTGTTCCACGAGCTTTGTTGTCTATTTGAGTTTAGCAGGATTTGGAAAGACTAGACAAGATTAGATAACTTCATCTACTTTGAGAAGTACAACTACATCAACTATCATCTTTGAAGTCTCAGAGAAGTGAAGTAAGTCTACACTGTCTAAATGAATAACTATGTCAATATCCAGCTTGGGGGAGAGCACCCCCATGTACCCAGGTAAGTATCCTTATTCACTTAGGTTTACTTAGATATTAGTTACATAAATAAATTCAAAAAAAATGTGAGCACATGAAGGTTCACACTTAATCACAAGAGTTACAACTTAGATACTTTTCATTATCTACTTTATCCTCAAGAGAGTTTTTACTTAGCAACAATAATAGGTGTGTTTAGAAGTTGCTAATAATAAAATGAAGAACTCTGAAGATAACTCTATGGAAATGATGAATAGTTGCTCTACCGTAATTCCTTTCAAGTACCTAGTTTTCAGCCTTGAATTCTCCTGAGTTTTAGATATAACTGTTTTGACATGAAGATTTGCTCTAAACCTGAAACTTGTGGGTTGCGAATGCTTGAGCTAAGTCTAGGTAGTTGATAGGTATGATATGAAAAAGTCTGAGCTACAATTTATCTTGTTCCTAGCAATACTAGAGTTCTGGAGAATTTATCTTTTGAAAATTAAAAATATTACATGATTAGTCTCTATATGACGAGAACTTGAATTCCTACCACAGCCATATATACATGCCTGGTAGATTAGGAAAACATTCACTATCATATTTACTGCTTGTATTTGCATTGAGTTTTGTCAAGCTTTGTTGACCCTTAGAGACTTGTCATGCTTTTAAAATCAAGATCACGTACACTCCACCATATATGCGACTTCTATCCTGGAAGTATGCATCCACATATATGCCATTCAGATCCACCAGAAAAATGCTCTATTCCTACCTTGGGAGAAAGCAACCAAAAATATCCCAGTTCTCCACCTATCCATATATTCCATTACCACATATGTAACTGCTCCAAAGATTTCTGTGTCATCATCTCTCAAAAGTGTTATTATAGAAAGAGACTTGGGGTTGTAAAAAAAAATAATAATAAAAAATATAAATATAAAGAGAGTAAAACATGGACAAGTGTCCTATCAAAACAATGGGTACTTAGATGCCCGCCTCTCTAAAAAAACGAAGCAAGTCAAGTTCTCTCAAAATTCCAAGTTCCAAAAGAGAGATGTATATATATATATATATTTAAGAATCAGAGTAGAATTAGGTATCCACCATACACCATTATCCACCATGTATCCACCCTCATACATCCACCATATATCCCATACACATGCACATCTTGATTTGATTGTATGACCTGTTTCTCTAGATCCATTGTTTGACTTTACAATATATGCTTTGCAAGTATGTATGCGCTATTTCTCCCCACCTATGAACTCCATATATTGCCTATTAGTTATAGGGTGAGTGAGAGAAGGCACATTGTTACTTTGCATGTTCCAAATAATATTCTGAGAGAAGGCATAACATCATTGTTGCCTTGGTGAGGATCCACAAATACCACATATAGAGAGACTTGAAAGGGTCATACAAAAGAGACTTTGAGTTTTATTTTGAAAACTTTACAAAACTCTAGGATGAAGGTAAAGTGAAGAGCTTGAGACATAGTACTTGTCTTGATCATTCTACTTTTCAATTACTCAAGACCCAAGTGATGGCTATAAGCCCCATAGTTAAAGGTAATATGGGTAAGTTTGAAAGTCAGAATAGTTTACTCTAATCCAAAGGAGAATTCTTGTTTGAACGCATGTGTACCTTTAAGGCATGAAAGCATTGTAGCAACTCCTGATCCATCATTGAGTTCATCTTTGCTCAGGGACGAGCAAAAGGTAAGCTTGGGGGAGTTGTTGACGGTCCTTAATTACCAATTTTAACCGTCAACTAAACATGGAAAAGGATCTAAATGAATCCCATAGCTAGAATTAGGGTTTATACTGACAGAATTCCACGAGTTTTGGTGAATGTCTGTTTCTGTAGGGGGTTATCATGAAATACTAAGGAAAGACCCACATGTCATGTTTACATAGAGATATTTATCAACCGCATAATTTTCTGCACTCTAGAAGGTTCCAGGAACCACCTGAACGAACGGGAGGCAAAACGGGCCCGGAGTCAGGGCGCCCGCCCTGCTGTATCAACCAATGAGACTCAAGTTCGCGGATCGTGCTCCATCGCCTTTGAGGATCAATCTAAACCCTTCGCCTAAGGTCGGTTTGATCCGACGACCGACGTTCATTTGAGGAGGCTATATAAGTAAGGCCCCTGACCCCCCTCAATATCATCTCATCTCATTATTCTTCTCCAGAGCAAAAGCTAGGGTTTCAATTAGCTGTAGAGAAGGAGAGAGGTCCCTCTAGTTGTCTAGATCTATTTCTTCTAGTTCTAGTTCATCTAGTTGTAATTAGAGGTGAGAGAGAGCAGGAGAGAGCTAGGAGGAGCCGGATCTGTCGGATCTTCCTCAACATTGTACCTTTGCAGCATCTGGTTCGGAGCAATCTCCAGGTTCTTCATTTATTATTTCTAAGTATCTTATTTCAGTTTTACTTTATTCTACTTATGGGATCTTCGCTCGTATTGAGTGCTCTAGTTTTCGTACGGGACTAGAGTAGTAAAAGATAGTTTAGACGTGGTGTCTAGGCTAGAGTTTACCTGAGTTTGCGCCCAATCCTATGGATAGTTGTGGTAGCCCCAGGGGTGACAGCTCTGTAAGGCCTTTGTAGTCCACCACGTTCGGGTTGGTGTTTTTGTAGAGCTTTTGGCAGCCTCTCCCGACTACCTTTTTCCCAGTCTTTGTCGAGAGCCGGGAAGGTACTGTTGCTCCAAAGTAAGTAGAGTATAGTGGGCCTTTGATTAGATATCTCCCTTAGAAAACTCTAAAATCTCTCTACCCAGTTATCTTATCTATCCTTGGATGTTCTTAGTTCTTCTCTAGTACACTTCGCGTTCCCCGTGGAAATCGATACCCTTGGAATACTCATGGGTGAAAGCTACAGTGGTATCCGTGTGCTTGCGGATTTATCTGTTTGCGTTAAGAAATACCAACAATAAGCGGTTTACAAAGGTAAGATCTAGTCTAGACACCGCGTCTACACTATTCTTACTACTTTAACCTTGGCCTAAGATTAAAGCACTTTACTCAGAGCAAAGCAATGAACAAGCGTGAAAAGTTGTATAACAGCTAAACTAGATTTAGAATATTGAATACTATAAAGAACTCAGAAGAAGTCACTTACAAGTGCTAAACTTACAAGAGACTCGCATCTGCTAAGGAAGAACTGGGGCTTTCTCCAGAAGACTTCCTTCACTCTCCTCCAACCAGCATAGCACTACTAGAGAGCTCCGCTAAGATACTAAGGAGTAGTGTTTCTCCAATGTGGCATACTTGAGAAGGGAGCTCTAGGGGTCTATTTATAGCTAGAGGTGGAGTAGGGGCTATTCCAGTGCCACATCAGCGATCTGCGTCACCTTGATCAACCACCGTTGGATCCAACCGACTTCAGAACCGCCTAAGGATGAAGGGTGATGATTTCAACCATCTGGGAAGTGAGTGAGGCGGTTGAGGGGGTTGAAACCGCCATATGGACGGTCGGCCAACTGCCCTACTGGCCTGTGGGCCCCCTCTGCTCCTCCTAGTTGATGTCCCATTGGTCAGGGACCAAATGGGGTCCTGTGGGGCCCACCTATAGGTCAGCCGATCCCCCTATGGGGTTTTTGGCCCACCTTTGTCACTTGGCTGCTGGTCCCACCTATCATATGTGTTGGATACTTGTTCTGAGTTGATTTTTCACGCTTATCTCTTTGATGTAGGCCCATGGATCCTCGTGATGTGAATCTGAACCGTTGGGAGAAAACACACATGGATCCAAGGGGTAGAGAGTGCTCTGGAGGGTGGTTCTTGGATCATGGGGGCTTGGGAGGCCTAGTGGCCCCACAGGGTGGTTGGCCGAACCCCTAAGTGGGCCCACTAGCTCCCAAAAGTCCCCATTTGTCATTACCTGCATCAAATAGTCAAGGGACATGTGGAACTAGTTATTTGGCACAATATGTTCAAGTTATATTTGTTTTCCCTTGAATATGAGGATGTTGACGGTATTTTGATGGTGACAAAATAGCTCGTAATTACCGTCAACATCCTCATCGAGAAAATGGTAATTAACTAAGGATGGGGTGAGGAACGTCTCTAGCCAAAGAGGAGAGGTATGCACACCGTCAATGAGGTGGACATGCTCTCTGCTAAGATGGACCTCCTGATGAAGAAGATAGAAGAAAGTTCCAAGAAGGAATGACAGGCCATCTACCCCATCACCGCCGCACAAGCTATTGAAGCTTACCCATGGTGCGAGGTGTGCGGAGGAAATGATCACTTGGGCAATAACTGCCTCGAGACATCGAAGAAGGACGTGAACTTCGTCAGCAACAGCAACAACAACAACAACGGGTATCGACCCCAACATCAAGGGAACTAGAGTTCGTGCCCCTTCTACCAAGGTAATGGAGGTAATAACAATTACAATAATTATAATTCTTATAATAATCAGCCTTCATTGAAAGATCTTGTTATTGGTCAATCTAAAATTAATGATGGTATAAATAAAAATATGATTACCAATGATAAAGTTCTTGAAACTCTTGGTGAAAAAATGGATAGCTTTGCCACTGCCATGAAAAATCAATTGAGCTTTAATAAAATGCTAGAAACACAATTATCTCAATTAGCAGCAGCTATGCCATCCATAGAACAAGGTAAGATTTCTGGGAAACTAGAGGATTCAATTGAGCATGTGAACATGGTTACAACGAGGTTCGGTAAGCCTCCACTTTGCTTCTATTGGGGCTATCTTCTCGATCCTCCCTTCATCATGAAGAAGGAAGATCAGGGTCACTCGACGTTCAAGTGCTCAATCGGACAACAAACCTTCCACAACGCCTTCTGTGATCTTGGATCGGGTGTCAACATCATATCCAAGGTAACTTATGATAATCTATTAGGGGGGCCCTTGCTTCCTACATGTGTTCATTTGGAGATGGCAGATCAAACAATGAGGTTTCCCAAGGGACTTGCGAGGGATATCTTGGTAAACATCCAAGATGAATACATCCCCACCGATTTCACCATCCTGGACATGGGAGCCAATGTGGACGTCCCCGTCATCCTAGGAAGGCCCTTCCTCAACACCACCAACGCGGTCATCTACGTAGGATCGGGCCAAATCTACTTCCAATTCCCATGTAACAAGGCAAAGTGTGCTTTCAATGGTTATAAACTTAACAAACAGGTTAAAGCACATCCACCAAGAAGAAGAGTTCAAGCTCCACGCCAAAAGAAGCAATACTCGGAGGCCAAGATCAATGAACTCAAGAAGGATGAGCCCGCCAATCCAAGGCAGGCTTGGAAAGCAAAGGAGGTGCACACACCACGGTCTCCGTCTCCGGAGCTATGAAGTGCACCCGAAGAATGAACAAGAAGGAGAGTCCTACTCTGAGGACATAAAATAGAGGAGCCTTCGCCGAAAGGTAAGTCGGTAGTTATCTTTTATTTTCCTTATTTCCCTTCTTGCATTTAGTTAAGTTCTTTAATTTCTATCATACTTAAAATTTAGAAGAAAAATAATAAAGTTCAGATTAAATAAAACTTGAGATTAGTGTAGCTTTAAAATTTGACAAAAGGTAGATCCATAGGGGGTCGACCAACCACCCCTATGCACCCTATCTTGGCTTATTTAAATGGGGAACACAATATGACCTTTATAAAAGAAAATGAAAAAAATGGAGGCCTAGGGGTCAGTCGAGCACCCTAGTTGCCCCTTGATCATCCCTCTTTCTTCCCCACCTTCCTTTGTCCAAGCATCTCATGATTTGAGTAGTGAGAAATTCAAAATTCAGATTTTGCTTTAGGAGACATCTCTTTTGCCTTGTCATGCTTTAAAGTACATCAATCACTTTTGGTTAAAGCATGACACACTCTTGTCTCCCACTACTCCTTGTTCTAAGTGGGGAATCATGATCACTTTCACTTTCACTTTGTCATGCTTTGAAAAAGAAAACACATCAATCACCTTTGATCAAAGCATGACATACCTTTGTCCCCCACTACTCTTTGTTTAAAGAGGAGAATCTTGAGCACTTTAGCTCAGCTTTTGATCACATCACATAGCATGCCTTACCTTTCACCAAGCACTAGAAAAAGTGTGAGTGGAATCCCCACTATAGGGGGTCGGCTGACCACATGGTGTCCTCTCTCTCTCTTTCTCTTTTGCTTTGTGTAAGGCATCTCTTTAAGCTAGTGCTCATGGCACGCAAGGGCATGCCCAAGGGGGTCGGCTGAGCACCCCTTGGTGCCTCCTTGGTGCCATCTCCTTCCTCTATAAAAGCCCATGAAAGGAGAACTCAATCTCTCACACCTCAACTAGAATCCAGTTCGAGCTCAAACCACTCCTTGCCTTGTTCTCTTCTCTCTACTCGCTAGTGAAGTTCTTAGCTCTCAAGAGAAGTAGTGCTGCTCTCTGAAGTCCACAAGAAGATATCTTGTCTTCATCAAGTTTCTCTTAGCTCAAGCCTATCCCCGCAAGGCAAACTAGGAAACTCTTTCTACACACAACCTTGTCCTAGTCTTGTCCTTGTGTCTCTCTAGAAGATGAAGAACCCTCTAAGATCCGTATTCAAGAAAGCAAAACAAGCCTTTAGTGGGAGCTCATCTTGGCGCTCCCACCAATCCGAGGATACTTCCCAAGGAAGAAGAAGGGGAGGTTCTGCCCGATATACTTGGGAGAACGTCCAAACCGAAGAACACCCTCAGCAGGAGGAAGAGGTGCTAATGGAGGTACCTCATATTGGGGCATTCATGGTGCCCCTGATGAGAACCTATGATCAACAAAGTAGACTCTGGTTTGACCAACTAGAGTACCAAAGATATCTCTCTCTTCGGGCTTGATCTTTCGAGCATACAAGGATATTGAATCCAATTCTTCTCTCCAACGCAGGTATGACCACTGAATTCAACACTATATTTTGTACTATTGGTTGGTCTAGCTTTTGGAAAGTAGATGAACTTGGAATTGAGTTGCTCACCATAGAGTTCTTGTGTTCTCTACAAAGCTCTAATGATGGAATATCTTTTCACATGTTTAATCAAAGCTTTATTCTCACTTGGAGTCATCTAAATGTTGCTCTTGGCTTTGATGATTCATGCTTGCTTGATTTACACCTTGCCATGCGTAGGTTTAACAAAAGAAATTTTTGGATGTCTATCTCTGCTCTAAATGATTGCTCAAATCCCAAACCTGAGGAATTTCATAATCCAACAATTCGTTTCATGCATCTTTGGATGAATATGACTCTGTTTCCTAGAAGTAATGCTAGCATGTTAAGCACCACGGAATTAAAATCGCTTTATGCCATGGTCAATAAAATTCAAATCTCTCCTGTAAAATACTTGGTGGAATTTTGGCAAAGTTCAATTGAGAGTAATGAACCTATTCAATTCATATCTTTAATTACTCGTCTTGCCGAATCCATGAACCTGCTAGATGGCACTTACCCTTTTGTTTACATCTCTGCTCCTATAGCAATAATTTCGGAAGAATATCTTACAACTGCTCAAATGTTAAAAAGAGATCCTAATGGTGAACTTAAAATGATTTACAGTGGCCATACAATTGAGGTGCCTCTTCCAAATAGGCAACATTAGTTGTATAGGACCCATAAGCTAACCCTTGATTTAGATCATGGAATTGGGCAAAGAGGTTTTGCAGGTTCAGACAGGAGAGCTCAGGAGGGGCTATACTTTGTTCATCTTGAGCAAGGTGCTCCTTCCCGAGGAGCTGTTGGCGTGGAGGAAGACGATGCATCTTCCGATCCCATGCACACTTCTAGTGGCATGCCTCCTCGACCACCACGTCCGCAAGGACCACGAGCATCCTTCTCGTCCACACGAGATAGGGAGCATCGTGAATGGCGGCAAAATTTTGATCATCTCACCAATGCTTTTGGCGAGCTGCGCATTGAGCATGGTGAGACAGCACGCATTATTCAGCAAACTGCCGAACAAATCCAAGCATTGCAAGAAGAACAACACCGGCAGTGGACTTTATGGTGGCAACAACATCCATATTCGCCACCACCATATTGAGCAAAAGATAAGCTTGGGGGAGGTTCCCTCCCCCACTAAGGTAAGTATTTAATTTCAGCATTTATATTCATGCATTTTCCTACTTATCTTTGCTTGCATCTAAAAAAATCTGCATATGATAAAAAGAATAAAAAGACTTCTCTCTACTCTCACATGTTCCTTGAAAATTAATATCTCCTATGGAAATGGTGAATAGTTACTCTGCTAAATGTTTCTCTAGTACTTAGTTTACAACTTGATATTTCTCTAAGTTTGGATTATTTGGCTTAAAAGAAACCATCATGAACCTAAAACTTTTGTGGGTTGCAAATGTTATAACTAAGTCTAAGTTATTGTGAGACATGATATGTCAAGATAAGAGCTGCTATAATATTGTTCTAAGCAAGAATGACTATCGGAGTTTTATTTATTAAATGATAAAAACACTTTTTGTTCCTCAATGGTGAAAATTCCTACCAAAGCCATATATGCTCTTTCATGATATAAGCTTTCTACAAAAGTTGCTTGCTTTGTGTTGAGTTTGGTCAAGCTTTGTGACCCATGTTGAGTGTTGCAAATATATCTTTTCTTCTGCTTAGTTGACACTTGAAATTGATACTTAAGAGGTCTCAACAGGGTGTTGGCATTGGTGGTGTCGGCGCAGGTGACGGTGGCAATGAAAGTAGATTTGGGCATAGTGAATGCGGTGGAGTGAAGGGAGGTGGGGTAGGTGAAGGGGTGAATATGAAGGGGCCAAGCCCACTGTCAGCCACCAAAGGTGAAGGGGTGAATGTGAAGGGACCAGCCCCAATATCAGCCACTGAAGGTTAGGCCTACAGGCCCACTGTCATTCTGAAGTTTTAGTTCCCGCCTACAACGGCAGCGCGCATCTCTTGCCCGCCAAAACTATTTTTAGCACAAAATTCCCATATTACCCTAACCTACTTATTCACAAGACCAAGGACCATATAGTCATTTCACAAAGGACTATATGTATCCAAATCCACTCCCGCAGCCACTCCTCCCGGTCTTCGCTGCCACCTCCTCTCGCTTCCTCCTCTTCATTCCACTTCGCCGCCTCCACTCTGCCACCTCCAGCCGACCGTCAGCCTCCACCTCCACTCTGCCACCGCCTCCTCCCCCTTCCTCCTCTTCATCCCACTCCACCGCCACCTCCTCCCGAATCCTAGATCCACTACCGCCGGCCACTCAGACGACCACTACCATTCTAGATCCACTCCGACGCCACCGAGAAGACAAAGACCGGTGTAGCTGCACGAGGTTGCCTAAACGTCGTGGTGTAGCAAAATGCCTTCTCAGCGAAATGCCTGTGAGCCCAGGTTATGTCGAAATGCTTCCCTTTTAGCATGTATTAAATTGTTCTTTGTAAAAGAAATACATGTGAGATTATTGGGTTTAGCTTTTAGTGTTTTCTTCCGCTGTAAGATTTGGGTTTAGGGTTTATGAATTCTACTAGATAGTATAAGGGTTTATAGTTAAGTGAGACTAAGATTTGTTTATAATTAGAAAACTATGAAAAGCTGCGGGACTTGCAAGTTGTGGAGAATAGAAGGGTCTTGGAGTCCTACGGTATCCGCAACTTGGCCAGTTCCCTTGGTGCTGCCATGACAAATGCAAGTCCTAACAAGCTTGACAAGAAACATTATGAGCGGTCAGATTCATCCTTTCTTCCTGGAGGTGATGAGGGGACAGACGATGGAAGTGATTCAACTAGCTTAGAAAAGGTCTTCTCTCATACTTGGATTGGGGGTGTATTTTCATGCAGTATCTAATAATAGTTTATTCTCCTTGTGAGATATTTTTATGTAGTATCTAATAACAGATTATTCTCATGTGCTCTAGGAAACTAACGTCAGCAGCAAGCATGTTCGACCATCGAAGAAGAAAGCCAAGATGCCTCCAGGTGGAACCAAAAGAGTGAGGGCAACTCGAGCCAATGAGAAGGCAACTCCTGATGTTTTCACAAGGTCTGGGAAAAAGTACACCACCACACACCCACCTAGGGATGAAGAACAGTTGAACCTGGCAGTAGACCAAGCCTCTATGGCACAAGACCACCCACCCTCTATGGCACAAGACCAAGACTCTATGGAAGCAGACCACCCACCCTCTGTGGCACAAGACCAAGCCCAAGAAGAACATCCCCAAAGTCCTCATCTGAACTTTTCTGTTTTTGTGAAGAGTTGGAGTTAGTTCCTGAAGGCAAGTAACATTTCCTGAATCCTACTTGATAATGTTAATGTCATCTGGGACCGTAGCCTTTGTTGCACAATATGGTAATGTGTATACTTGTCTTGTAGGTCGAGAATGTGCTCCAAGAAAATCAAGACAGCCAACAAAGGGCACACTGCTGGACAATTTGACAAAAGCATTCGGTAGAAGGCTCCCAATTCAAATTGCTCCAGGGAAGAAAAGGCCTGGAAGCCTTTACAAGCTGCTAAGCTAGCATCAGAAGATGGAATTGTATTAGGTCCAACGTGCCTATCCTACTCCATTGGAAAGAATACAAGAATGATGAAGACAATCATGTGAACGAATTCATGGGTCAGTTAGTTGTAAGTATTTTTCTTTTGCCCATGGTAATTAGTTTTCTGCCATTTAACTTAGCAATGATATGACAACAAATTGGGATCTATAATAAGTTTAACAATTTGGGATCTATAATAAGTTTAACTTTGCGTGTTTGATAAGGGGCGTGGAGGGTGGCTCGAGCCCAGCAGCTGCAGTCATCCCGTGTTTGGTTCTCTTGCTTTTAATTGTTGGTTTTGATTTATTGATTTGATGCATACTGTAGGATGACAACTGGCCTATGATGCAAGGTTATTGAAAATATGAGTTGCCTATGATAAAATATGTTGTTTTTCTTGCTATTTTTAGGATTACCATCAAATCCATCTGAACCATCCATTCTCTTGCAACTCTTTTAGGCTGCTGGTAGAGAATGCATGGATTTGATGATAGTCCTGAGAACAACAAGAAAAATTTCATTTGGAGTTAACTCATACCTATGTGGCCAGCAATGTCTAACTTTTATTGAATTTGAGCACCAAAATGTATAGCTGAGGCCTAGTTATTTTGAATATAGCCTGTGATGTCCTTGTACCCATTTTTGTGTTGCTTATATAGTTTGATCTTTGGCTATGAAACTCAGCCATACAGTGCTAGCACCATAGATGAACTATGGTACTGCAGTTGTATGGTTGTGTTGCATGGACAAAGCTGAACTGTTAGCATATGTTCATGGTAATTTTATTTATGAACTCTTTGTATGGCCAATAATGCAAACAATAATAGATTATAGTGGCACTCTTATGCAAATGTTTTTTTCAATTTTGTTCATGACTGCTATGAAGCCCTACTTGTACACATCCTTTCAGTAGCAACACCATCATATACCTCCTGATATGTGATGGCAACTGGCCTATGATGCAAACTTAATGAAAATATGAGGTGGCTACGATCAAATATGTTATTTTTCTTGCTGTTTTCAGGTCTGCCATCAAATCCATCTGAACCATCCATTCTCTTGCAACTCCTTTAGGCTGGTGCTAGAGAATGGATGGACAGATGGATTTCATGGTTGTCTTGTATTTGGATTGGTATTTGTGTTGAGTTCATTTGAAGTTAATTCATACCTGTGTAGCCACCAATGACTAACTTTTATTGAATTTAGGCACCAAATTCTATAGATGAGGCCTACTGTTGATATTTCCTAACAACATCACTAAGAACATAGTTCTTAGCAATAACGCCAAAAATGCATGGTATGTAATTAACTTGCCTTTAGCATGGAACTAGGTTGTCATTTCCCTTATACTCCTGAGCATGGAACTAGGTTGTCATTTCTAATTATAGAGCTAGGAATATTTTATGGTACTTATGCAATATTATATATTTTATGTATGACTAGGCAGAAATGAATATGGATAGATATGAAATTATAAAGAACAAATAATTCTGCAAGCGGACATTTTAATATACCATTGTAGCACTTTACCTAGAGTATTACCAGGTTCTTATTTATATTCTACCACTGGGAAGGTCTAGCAAAACTGATAATCTATAGTATTGATAACAAGCATATGAAATGAAGAAGGGATTTAACCATCAATGATCTCTGCTCTTAAACAGGGTAAGTCACATGATAAATATATATGATATAGAGTAAATAGATCAGTCATAATAATAATAATAATAAGGATAAAGTTATCTATAGCATTCTAGTCACTACACAAGCATCATCTAATACAAGTAATAAAGAGATAACTCCTAAGTATCCTAGCTACGTCAAAGCTATGCTAGTTAGTCCAAGTACATCTAGTAATCATTGTTAAGTAATACTACCAATATTCCCAACCATAATGGGGCCATGAACAGGATGAGTTGAGTTCAGAAACCTCAAATATAACAAGATGCCCTCCTATTTATAGTCTGGTGGGATGCACGACAGTCGTTGGATCAAACCGACTTCACGTAGGGCTCAAATCAATTTTCAAAGGCGGCGGAGGAAGCTTCCAGAGGACGGCGGCCAGTGGGCCCAAGGGGGTGCCGCCCGGCCCCACCCCATGCCGGCCAGCCCCACAGGTCGGCCTCTGGGGCCTCGCTTTGCTCCGGTGTCTGCGGGATCCTCCTTGAGTAGAATGGCATGTATATCTATGCAGGATTTATTCAATATTTTCTCTGATTTGTTTTTCTTTATTGCACTTTTCTGGAATGGTCCCTGGAAAATAAGGATATGCCAAAACTCATGAAAGTTGTTAATTAAATCCCTATGTCTCTAGATATTATATTCGATTGATCCAATTATCATGTCTATAATTGCTTAAAAAGTTGACGCTAATGACCATCAACACCTACCTATTTTCAATCTGGCCTATGATGTCCTTCTACCCATTTCAGTGTTGCTGATATAGTTTGATATTTTGCCATGAAACTCAGCCATACAGTGCTAGCACCATAGATGAACTATGGTACTGCAGTTGTATAGTTATGTTGTATGGAAAAAGCTGAACTGGTCAGCATAATTGATAAGCTAAGCTGAGGCCATACATGTTGAATTTCAGAAAATGAGCACTTGCTATGTTACAATGCCTATTTCCTTGCACCACTTGCTCCCCTTTGTTGTCAATGATGCAAATGACTACTAATCTGAGGTGGACTTATGTTACTCTCATGTTTGTCATCAAATCATGAGACACGTCCATACCCAAGTCACTTGGGTATTGACGTGTCCCATGGTTCCATGGCTACCATGATCTTGTGCAAGCTTGTAATGTTACTTGTTGCCACCAATGATGATTAGCATATAGTCCTATTGTTTTGGACATGTTAAATTATGATACCTTGGGCTACAGTGGTATATTTTGTGCGCTTGCGGAACTATCCAATAGACATAAGAAATACCCGTATAGGCATTTCTGGCGCCATTGCTCAGGATGGGTCTAGCTCCGTTCTTAGTGGTGATGTTTAGAAATGCCAACAAGCATTTATGGCGCCATTGCCAGGGAAAGCATTAGCCTAGGAATTTTTAATAAAGTTGAATCCGGAAGTTACCATCAAATTGGTTGTTAATTAGTGTAGGGGCTTACTGTTGACGATAATTATGAGCTATTTTGTCACCATCAGAATACCGTCAACATCCTCATATTCAAAGGAAAACAAGCATAACATGAACATATTTTACTCAATAACTAGTTCCACATGTCCCTTGACTATTTGAGTGCAGGTAATGACAAATGGGCACTTTTGGGAGCTAGTGGGCCGACTTAGGTGGTCGACCGACCACCCTGTGGGGCCACTAGGCCTCCCAAGCCCCCATGATCCAAGAACCACCCTCTAGAGAACTCTCTACCCCTTGGATCCAAGTGTGTCTTCTCCCAACAGTTCAGATTTACATCACGAGGATCCATGGGCCCACATCAAGGAGATCAGCGTGACAATCAACTCAGAACAAATACCCAAGGCTTATGATAGGTGGGACCAGCATCCAGAAGGCAGAGGTGGGCCACGGACCCCTATAGGGGGTTGGCCGACCGCCCATGGGGCCCACCAGCCCCCCACTTGGTCCCTGACCAGTGGGGCACCAGCTAGAAGAGCAAGGGAGGGCCCACAGGCCAGGGATGTGGTCGGCCGACCACCCCCCCACAACCACCTCATTCACTCCCCACATGCTAGAAATCATCACCATTCATCCTAAGGCGGTTCTGAGGTCGGTTGGATCCAACGGTGGTTGATGAAGGTGAGGCGGATTGCTGACTTGGCACCGGAGTAGCCCCTACTCCACCTCTAGCTATAAATAGACCCCTAGAGTTCCCTTCTCATTCATGCCTCATTGGAGAAACACTACTCCTTAGTCTCTTAGCGGAGCTCTCTAGTAGTGCTATGCTGGTTGGGGAGAGTGAAAGAAGTCTTCTAGAGAAAGCCCCGGGCCTATCGGGAATCTTCTCCGAAGTTCTTCCTCAGCGGATGCGAGTCTCTTGTAAGTTTAGCACTTGTAAGTGACTTCTTCTAAGTTCTTTATAGCATTCAGTATTCTAAATCTGGTTTAGCTGTTATACACCTTTTCGCGCTTGTTCATCGCTTTGCTCTGAGTGAAGTGCTTTAATCTTAGGCCAAGGTTAAAGTAGTAAGATAAGTGTAGATGTGGTCTAGGCTAGATATTACCTTTGTAAACCGCTTATCGCGCGGATTGTTTATGGATGCTAGTAGAAGGTGACAGCTCTATCTAGTCTTTGTATTCCACCACACGTGTCAGATAAGTTCTTAAAAGGTAGGGCTTCAATACAACTTGACAGTGCGGTCCGGTTAGAGTTTTGTCCTCTTTTTGATCTATCCCATCGCCTCCTACAAGAGAAGGGCTAATAAAGCCAGTATAACCAGCTATACCTTGTTAGATATCTTTGCTATATCGAACCTCTCAACTCAGTTATCATAGTCTCCCTTGATCCATCATAGGACATATCCATATTCCTAGTTAACTCACTTCTCATTCCCTGTGGAAAATACGATACCTAGAATACTCCCGGTGAAAGCTACACTTGACAACTGTACGCTTGCGGTCTTTTTCCGTTTGCCACCTTTGGTGTCAACACTTACCCCTGTCTTTGTTTCCTTTATTGTGAAACAAGATAGTGTATGAGCAGTTTCTAATTGCTGAGTAATTACATTGAAGACCCTGAGCAATTGTTGAGGAGATCTAGACGTCGTTAGGTCCCTCCTCAGAGGCTCATCTCGGAGTCATAACCTTTCAAGGAAGGAGGCTCAACCGCACCACTCAAGGAAGCCATGGCCCAAAAGACGATCTCCGAGTTTTTGGCTCCGTCTGCTGCCAACGTGGCCACTAGATCTCAAGTAAACTTGGGGATGCCATGTTCGAGCTCAAGTAAGCGCTCATCAACATGGTGAAAGCCAACCCTTTCTATGAGAAGCCTCATGAGGATGCCAATGCCCATCTCCAACTCTTCATGGAAGTGTGTGGTACCTTCACCATTAAGGGAGTGACGCTAGATGCCATTCGCCTTCGCCTTTTCCCCTTCTCATTGTTGGGAAAGGCCAAACAATGGTTCTATGCCATGAAGGATGAGTTTACCAAATGGGAGAATAGCGCCAATGATTTCCTAAAGAAGTTCTTCCCGATGGGCAAAACCTATGCTCTACAGGGGAAGATCTCAAGCTTCCAGCAACAGGCGGATGAGACGATTCCCGAAGCATGGGAACATCTACAAGAGTACATTCGTGCTTGTCCTCATCATGGGATAGAAGATTGGCTCCTTATCCAAGGTTTCTACCATGGGCTGACAAGCATGGTCCGTAGTCACCTTGATGCTGCACCCGGAGGGTCATTCTTTCAACTCAATGTGAGAGATGCCAAAGACCTCATTGAAAAGATGGTCATGAACCAAGGATGGAATGAGGAACACCTCCAGCCTAAGAGAAGATGTATGCACACCATCAATGAGGTGGACATGCTCTCTACAGAGATGGACCTTCTCATGAAGAAGATAGAAGAGAGCTCTTCTAAGGAAAGAGAAGCCATCCAACCATGTGCCACCGTACGGGCCATCGAAGGCGAGCTATGTGGAGAAGACGACCATTCGGGCAACAGTTGTCCCGAAATGAAGGAGGATGTAAACTTCATCAACAACAACAACAATGGGTATCGATCCCAGCAGCAAGGAGGATGGAACTCACGCCCCTTATATCAAGGTAATCAAGGTAATAATGGTTATAGTAACAATTCCTACAATAACCAACCTTCTTTAAGAGATCTGGTGCTAGGCCAATCTAAGATTAATTATAGTATTAATAAAAAGATAATGGCTAATGACAAGATTCTTGAAAACATAAATAAAAGATGGATAGCTTTAATTCTGCTATGAAAAATCAATTGAGTCTTAACAAGATGTTAGAAACATAGTTACTCAATTATCAACATCTATTCCATCATATGAACAAGGTAAGATCCCTAGGAAACCTGAGGATCCGGTTGAAATTGTTAACTTGGTCAACATGAGGTTCGGTATGCCTCCGTTGAGATCCAACTAGGGATATCTCCTTGATTCCCCTTTGTCATCAAGAAGGGAGATCTAGGCCAACCAACGATCGATTGCATAATCGGACATCAGACATTCTACAATGCCTTATATGACCTTGGATCAGGCGTAAACATCATGTCCAAGGTAACGTATGATAAATTATTTAGAGGTCCTTTGTTTCCTACAAATGTTTGTTTTGCAGATGGCTGACCAATCATACCGTTGTCCTGAGGGAATTGCAAAGGACATCCCATTAGGCATCAAGAATGACGATGTCCCCACTGACTTCATCATTTTGGACATGGAGACAAAACAAGATGTTCCTATCATCTTAGGAAGACCGTTCCTCTACACCATGAATGCGGTCATCTACGTGGGATCTGGCCAAATTCACTTCAAGTTCCAAGACTGGAAGGTAAAATGTCCATTCAATGGTTACAAAACTAACCTATAGAAGACGACACCCTAGCCCAAGAAAACACCTTGCTATGTATACCGGCGAAATCACCCTCCTAAAGTGTTTAAGAAGAAGGAGCCCCGCTAGAGCGAGTGGGGAGAAGAAGCCAAGCGAATGGAACTCGTTGCCAAGCAAGAAGACGAAGAGACATGGACTTGAGTTCAAGAATGGTTGGAGGAGAACAAGGAAGAACTAGAGAAATAAGATGAGTCATCAGAGGTAATCTCGGATGGTGGTTCAAACAAGTAAGCCTCCTCCCTTCTCTAGTCTTGTCGGTAGACTTTAAATTCCATACCCTTGCTAATAGGTTACTTGGTAGTTATCCTTTACTTCATTAATGTTACATTTCATAATAAAAACATGAGACCAGCATGGCATAAAATTTTGAGCCAATAAAGGCCCAAGGTGGGGTCGGTCGACCCCACCATGGTGCCTCATGCCACCTGTTGCACCTATAAACTATGAATCAAGTTTTTTCATGTTAAGGCAATGTGTGGATCACCCATATAGGTGTTGGCCGACCTTGCTCTAGCCCCTATGCACCATGTGGGTCTTCCCCTTTGTCTTTACAATCATCCAGGGTGCATCTTTCTGAGAATTCTGAAGTTTGAGTGCATAAACATGTAGAAGACTAGGCTCTAGTTCCTTTGGTGATGTCATTTTCTCATGATAGATCTAAGGGAATTCCATGTCTTCTCTTTTCATCACTTATATCCAACTTCTAGATTCAGATTCTTCCCTTCTTCCTTTAAGCTGAATTTCATGTGAAATGTTCTTCTCAAGTCTAGTCAATAAAACAAAAGACCAAAAATAATTAGAATGATCTTGCATTCATAGTGCATAATTGCACGTTTGTCTTAATTCACACGCCTCTCCACATGATTGGAAACAATACCCCGCAAGGACAACTAACTCTAATGTTAATCCTTGTTGTCTAGTTTGGTTCTTGCATTGTCTTCCTTTTGCAAAGACCACGAGCCTCCTCTCATCCTTACGAGAGAGGACATATCACGTCAAGGGCAGAGATAGCATTCTCACCAAAGATGGACACCTTGTGGATGAACAGAGAAGAAATATCAAGGTAGTTGGCAAACTATCCAACTACAAGGTTCCATGTAGAGGAGATGATACACAAAGACTTGGTTGGATACACAATCGTACCACCAAGATGCTAAGTCAAAGGCAAGCTGGGGGTAGGTTCCCCTCCCCCCTAAGGTAAGTATCTCATCTTTGCATTTGTATTTACATTTCCATATGCTAAAAACACCAAAAATATTTCCTTCTCTTTATATGTTACATGAATGTTTATCTTCCTATGGAAATGATGAATAGTTGCTCTGTTAATATTTCCCTAGTGCTGGTCTACAACTCGATACTTCTTTAAGTATGAATCACTTGGATCATGTGAAACCATCATGAACTTGAAACTTTGTGGGTTCCAAGTGCCATACTAAGTCTAAGTAGTTGTGAGATATGATATAGTGATAAGAGCTGCTATAACACTTTTCTAAACATGGCTGATTATGAGAGTTTTATTTCAAGATGATAAAAACCTTTTTGTTCCTCAATGGTGATAAATTCCTACCAAAGCCATATATGATCTACATATGTCATAAAGCCTTCTACTTAAGCTATTTGCTTTGTGTAGAGTTTTGTCAAATCTTGTGACCCTTGTTGTGAGTTTTATCATTCTCCCAAGATCAAGATCACGTACACACCACATATATATGTTGCTTCTACACTGGAAGTACACAACAACATGTCATTCATTTTCCACAAAATAAATGCTTCATGCTCTAAAAGATTTGATCTCTCTCTAAGTAATGTTTTAGTAGAAGAGACATAGGCTATGAAAAGTATGAAAAAGAAAAGAAAAAAAGAAAAATAGGGACACATGAGGGTCCCAAGTATTGAAAAAATATATGAGCACATGAAGGCTCATGGCAAGAATAATGATAGCCATGTCTCAATAGAATAAGATAGAAAGAGAGATCATTCCAATAAAGAATCATTATGTTTCTAAGTACCATGTTCCACACACATGCACATCTTGATCTAAGAGTATGATACCTCTCTCCTTGGATCCAGCTTTGACTTTACAATATATGCAAAGTAAGTATGCTACCTTCTTCATTCCTACATGAGCTACACATAAGCATTATAGAAGTAGGATGAAAAATAAAGGCAACATTCACATGTGCCTTGGTAAGGAATCATACACCATTTGAGCGATATGAGAGTACCATTTCAGAAACACTAAGTTTTCTTTTGAAAAACTTTGCAGAAACCTCTGATATGAAACTTGTGAAGAATAAGTAAAGTAGTGCTCAAGTCAATATCTGTTCTTTCTCTCAACCACCCATGACAAAGAAAAGGCCATAAGCCCCATAGAGGACTAATGTAATATGGGTGAGTTTTAAATGTTAAGTTTTTCATTCAAAAGAGAAGTATGTTGTTGTATACTTATAAGTACTCTTGAAATGTGATACATAGTAGCAACTCTTGATCCACCGAGATTAAGTTTAATGCTTTGCTCGGGACTAGCAAAGGCTAAGTTTAGGGGATCTTGTTGACGCTACAAAAGACCCATTTTTACACCATCAAAACACCATCAACATGCTTGGTTCGGAAGGAAGAATAACAAATCATGAACATAATCTTATCAAATAACTAGTTCCACATGTCCCTTGAGTATATTTATACAGGTGGTGACAAATGGGGACAGTGGGAGCCTATGGGACCCACTTAGGGGGTAGGCCAACCCCACTAAGGGCTCCCATGCACCTATAACGATCCATAATTTCCTCAAAGGGAAATCCATAGATTACAATATAATATGATAGTCCCAGGAATACCAAGCTATCACATTATTATTATTATACAGCTGATACCACGGCCATACATCGTAATTTACAAGTTTACAGGTGTTACAACTTAGAAATTCACATCCTACTATAACATGATACTAACAAAAGACGTATGCGAAACGATATCAAAGTAGACGGAACACGCTAGCGGGTGAAGGCTCCTCCTTCACAGGCAACCTTGAGCGTAGGACAAGACCACCTAAACCTCCAGATTCTTGTTGTTGTCGTCGAAGATGGCATCCAATCCTGCTAAATAACTTTCAGTATGATTTGTACTGGCCACTGACTCCCACCCTATGCTTTGTGTTTGCTTTGTGGTAAGTGGAATGCAAGGATATAACAAAATACCTATTATGGCTGTAGTTTGCCTATGCATATAATAATCAACATTTCAATACATATAATTGTATCTCAAGTTTTAACACATTTCCATCCATCCCATCCACACACATCTCACCATACTCTCACTCTCTACGTGACAAGGACAACTCCCTCTTGTCCTTGTCTCAGTGGCTAGCAGCCGGATCCTGCAAAACCCAGGGGGAGAGAAGAAAGGACTCATCTCACTACTCAAGAGAAGCGTAGGTCAAGGGAATGTCCATATCTGGGGACACAGCTATACGTATAGATCGATCAACTCTGAAGAGTGTGTAAACCTGTACCCACAAGATCGCCATCATTGACGTTGTACGACGCCTAGGCCGACAACGGGCTATCTCCCGATCCGGAACGATACCATCCTGCCACTCAGCCCTGGGGCTCCCTAGCGCACCGACAAACTGAGACTAGGAGACGCAGCACCTGGCCACCGTGGTACTGCGCATCTAGGATGGTACGGGTCTCAACACCGGTACCACCCACCCTATATCACCTAACAACCTGGCAGTAATGCCATCACCCAAACCGATCGACATCTGCACCCCACCCAAACAGGGACGAGTGGTGTGCACGAAAGTTCCCATGGTTTCGATCCACTCGATATCAGTTCCTAGAAGGGATCAGATAGGTCATCTCCTCAAAGGGGTCCACACCCCGTGCCTCAGCGGCACCTCCATCCTGGGGCTCTCCCTAGGATCTCCTTAGAACACACATGTACCCGCCACAGGTACCTCTCGTGGGGTTGCCCTAGGGTCTTAGCGGTGCGGTTGTCACCGCAAGGACCTAAGAAGCACCACAGTCTAAAATAGGTACAAGCATTCAAGGGGCTTGAGCACAGAAGATCCAAAAGAGAGAAGGGGAGATAAAAGGATCCATCTTCCTTTGATCCACTCGCCATAGCATCCGACGGTAATCAAAATAAAATAATCAAGAGAGCGATAAGTAAACAACAAAGGGAAACAAACAAGCAAAGAGAGATTTAGGTTCCTTGACACTTCGATCACATGCCATGGTAATGGACATGAATCGAAGAAGTTGGAACAAGAGGGCTCAATTCATGCCTTACTGGATCGACGAGGATTGATAAGAGAGAAATAGTCTCCGCATTCTCTCGATCAACACGCCATGGGAACAAACGAGGTCAAAGGAATAGGGACACTAGCTCATGATTCATTGAACTACACCAACTCATAGGGCACCACAACCTCCGTGCAAATAAAACGACACAAGGCAATCCCTCGGGTTCCTAGCAGTGCGGTTGTCACTACAAGAACCAAAGAGATGCTATGGTCTAGGTGGTACAAGCATACGAGATGGGTAGGAAAAAGAAAAGCAAAGGAGGTAGAGCCCAATGGTCATGGCGAGGGAACTCGCGGCCATGAGCTTCACCTAGACGAGTTGGAATCCAAAGGTTTCATGATGGTTGTCCCCTAACTCAAATCCTGCTAGACTAGGTCACAGAGGGCGCGCAACGTGTGGATAATAACCACGTCGATAATGACATCGACACCGAGTCCACCATGGCCAATTCTAGGGACAAGGATAGGAGCTAACGATTGTGAAACAATGGGGACAACTAAACACAAGAGAGGGGGTCATGCTAGGCATCACGATCATGGCAAGACAAGCTTGCGATCGCCATTAACAGACATGTCGCTCTCTTAACCGGCTCGAAGGCTCAGTCCACAGGCAAACAAAACACCACAACACAAGAACCAACACACAAACCATGACAGACAAAGGAGTAGCACAATCCCATAGCAATAGAGATAGGTCGGCACGAAGGCATGACATAGGCATAGATAGATAAATATCAAGTATAGACATAGATATCATGAGTATATGATGAGTACGGACATGTATGAACAAGTATTGAAATAAAAAGAGTTTTGCCGACATCGTGGATGGCGTCGGCGGGTTCCAAATACTTGAGCTTGAGTGGTAGAACGGTTGTTGACATTTCTAACGTCGTTACCAAGAGTAGATTAATTTCTATTCCTGATAACAGCGCCAAAAATAGTTAACCACCTCTCATGCCACTTAAGCCAAGTTGTCATCCCCAGCATGACAGAGAGATGCGGTATTGAAATATGCATTTGCTCTTCTAATAAATATAAATGTGCATATGCAAGCACACAGATAATACTGATGTAGCATTTTAAACAGGAGTATTCCAGGTATCGTTATTTTTATTTATACCACTGGGAAGGGATACTAAGGAATAAATGACGAATGAGTATCACTGCATTTGTAATGGGGAGTTTCCATCTGTCTCTCTCAATGCAGGGTAAGTGTCACATAAGATATAGATAATGAATGAATAGTGACAAAAGATAAATACTGATCAGCATATATGTATCCACATAAGATAATGATAAGCACCTCAACAGATACTCTATCAAGTCATTAGCATGGAATTAGGATGAACTATGAGAATATTTCCTAAGTCATTCTTAACTATACAGTCTAGCATATTATGATTAGTGCAATTATACTTGGCAATCATGGCGAGATAAGAGATATTCATGTGTAGTGAGTATTAATAAGGAAGATGAGAAATATAGCAATCATTTCCCCGTAATAGTTCCGCTCTGCCTACCCTATAAACATGAGGAGGACTACAAAGGACTCAACAGGACTGTCACTCCCGCGATCTACCTCACGATCCGGAATATAGGGTACAATCGCAGATAAATATGGTCTAGGCAGCACGCCTACACAATATCTATCATTTACCCATAGTACTGATGGATAAACGTTATACGATCCTAAACATGAATATGATTCAGATCTAACTACGCCAAGTATATAATCATAATAAACTAAGAACAATATAATTGAGAACATAATCGAATAGAGTAAAGTCATAAACAATATAATGAAGTAGAGAAAAGTAATATTCATAATACTGAAGAACAAATGATGAACAATGAAGAACTAGAGAGAGAATTACCAATAATCCTCTTGACAGATTCGGAAACCAATCGAAGATTGACTCCTTCTAGTTCTAATCCTATGTAGCTATGCTAAACTAGAGATCTAGTTGATGTGGTGGCTCTAGGGCTTGATCAGGGACCTCTCCTCTTGAGATGAAGAATGAATAATGAAATTAGGGTTTTTGCCATCTCCTCAGGGTCAGGGGGCCTTCCTTATGTAGCCTCCTCAAATGAACGTCGGCCGTCGGATCAAACCGACCTTAATGGAGGGCTTAGATGCAACCTCAAAGGCGGTGGAGGGAGGTCCCACAAGGCAGACCCTGATTGGGCCTTGCCCTAGGGCGGGTGCCCCAGGGGGTAGGGCGGGCGCCCTGTGCCTGGGCCACTCGGCCTTTCGTTTTCTTCCCGCGCCTTCTTGACCCTTCTAGATTGTTCTTTTTCTTATGGATGATAATTATCTCTATGTAAACCTTACATGTGGGCCTTTCCTCTATATTTCCTGATATCCCCCTGCAGAAACAGACATTCACCAAAGCTCGTGGAATTCTGTCAGTATAAACCCTATTTCTAGTTATTAGTTTCATATAGATCTTTTTCCTTGTTTAGTTGACGGTTGGATTTGGTATTTAAGGACCGTCAACAACTCTCCCAAGCTTACCTTTTGCTCGTCTTTGAGCAAAGATAGACTCAGTGATGGATCAGGAGTTGCTACAATGCTTTCATGCCTTATAGGTACACATGCTTTCAAATAAGATCTCATCTCCGGAATAGATCAACTATTAAGACTAAAAACTTACTCGTTTTACCTTCCACCATGGGGCTTGTAACTGTCACCTGTGTCTTGGTAGTTGAAAGATAGAACGGTCAAGTCAAGCGCCATGTATCTTGCTCTTTGATCAACTATAGCTCTAGAGTTTTTGTAGATTTTCAAAATAAAACTCAAAGATTCCTTGTATGACTCTCAAATCTCTCATTTGTGGTATTTCTCGACCCTTACCAAGGCATTAGTGGTGTTGCCTTCTCTCAAATATGTAGTATTTGTGGTATAAGGCATTATGGTATTGCCTTCTCTCTCACCCTACTTCTAATAAGGCTAATATCTGGAGCTCATAGGTGGGAGATAGCATATACATACTTACAATACATATGTTGCATAGCCAAACCGTGGATCCAAAGGAACAAGTCAATAAGCCAAATCAAGATGTGCATGTGTGGCGAATGAATGGTGTATGGTGATGACGGTGGTAGTGATGATGATAAGAGAGGTGAAAGTCTAATTCTACTTTTGCTCCCTTTTGATGGATCATGTATATCTTTCTCGTATTTGAGACCTAGCTTTCGATGTGAATGAGATGCTTGATATATATACACATTTTTTTTAAGAGGGTATCTTGTACCCCTAATTCTACTGTTGGACACTTGTCCATTTTTACCTCTCTTTCTCACTTTTTATTTTCCAAGGTTGGCGGGCACTTGCCCCTTTTTATTTCCTCGTCTCTCTCTCTCTTTTTAGAGCACTCACCCTTGTAGAGCAATAAAGCAAAAGTGTCTGGAGCATTTATTTCGTAGGGAAAAATAGGAATAGGAGGATATATATTTGTTCATATTCTCTCCCGGATTAGGAGCAGAATATTTTTGGGTTGATTTGGAGATGGAAATGAGTGGATGTATGTGGATGCGTACTTCTAGGATAGAAGCAGCGGATATGAGTGGAGTGTACGTGAATCTTGATTCAGACCGCATGACTAATTCCCGAGGGCCACACAGCTTGACCACACTCAATGCTCATAAGTAGTATGTAAATATGTGTGGTTTCCTAATCTAGTAAGCATGTATATATGGTTGTGGTAGAAATTTAAACTCTCGTCATACAGGAACTCATCATGCAACATTTTTAAAGTTTTCAAAAGATAAAATTCTCCAGAATTCTAGTATCTCTAGGAATAGATAAATAGCAACTCAAACCTTCCCATATCATATCCGTCAACAACTTAGACTTTAGATCAGGTACTCTTCCCACAAGTTCAGGTTTAGAGCAAATTTCAAATCATAATAATTATGCCTAAACTTGAGAGAGAGTTCAAATTTCAAAACTAGGTACTTGAAAGGAAGTACGGTAGAGCAACTATTCATCATTTCCATATTAAGAGTTTATCATTAGGGTTTGTTTTAGCATAACTACTTTATTCTCTTCTCTCCTAGTATTTATTAGCAAAATTCTAAACTTAGCAAAAATACAAATATAAACGGGAAAACATTTATTGGGTTTTCTATGATTATGCATCTTTTTATATTTAGTAGAGTATAAATATTATAAAGACTAATAGATAAAAATACTTAGCTGAGTACAAGGGTGCTCTCCCCAAAGCTGGATTTTGACTTAATTTCTCTTGATGTGACTGGAATGTGGGGGTGCTCTCCCCAAGCTTGATTTTGACGTAATTTCTTCTGATGTAGTTTGTAGGTAGCAGAGGTGTTCTTATCTTGTCAGAGCATTCTGACAGTGGGTAGGATGTCCTCTAGTTGCTGTTCTTCTTTGATCCTTGCATTATGTGAAGCTCA
This sequence comes from Microstegium vimineum, assembly GCA_022036555.1. NCBI lineage: Eukaryota > Viridiplantae > Streptophyta > Magnoliopsida > Poales > Poaceae > Microstegium > Microstegium vimineum. The sequence goes on along the minus strand of CM039134.1, from coordinate 39,689,606 downwards.
AATAGACAACAAAGCTTGTAAAACTAATTAAGTGTTAGTAATAAATCTCTAGCCTAGATCATGTCAAGCTTCCTCTAATGGATGTTATTATTTAGCAAGATCATAAACTCACTATTTTTATATTTTTATTTTATTTTATAAGATAAAAACATATTTATTTTATTTTTATGCCACCACAACGAGTACACTTATGGGTTTTATTCCACGAGTCTATTCACATGGGGCTTAACAGTTTTAAACATTTTTATTTCCTTTTTAAGATAGTGTAAACATGATTAACTATTTAGTAAATAATTGAGGGAAAGATAAGTACCAAGTTTTACCTCTTAGCACAGTGTTCGATGGTTTAAGTCCTCCGAACAGGACTCCTTATGTCCTTAGTTGTCCTGGGGCTCGCCGGATGGTGTAGCTGGTGCCTCTGGCGATGCTTCTTCTTCTGATATGATTTCTTTTTCTCTCCACACTTGTGTTGGTGTGGTAGCCTCCCTAGGACAAGCTCTCTTTCCTGGATACTTATTAAAATTGAAGGGACATACCTTTATTTCTTCTCATGATTCTCCGCTCTCGTGCCTGGGGTAGTCATAGAGTGGTCTTTCATTTCCTAACCTTGGAGTTGGTGGTGTGTTTGGCCTAGAGAGTGGAGTTGCGTATATTGACTCTTTTTCTTCGGGGTATCTCTCTTCATATCTCGACACTTTGCCTTCATAGTTTGCCCATCCATCCTTAATGGTTTGCTTCTTCTAGTGGCGGTAGCGACGTCTTCTTCTCGTTCTATTCTGTTTAGATTCTTCAACAATGTAGTTAGCATTAAAGTAACGACATACCTTCTCAGAGGGGAAGTGTAGGTGCACTTCTCCTGTCCCAATGTAGATGATAACTTTGGTGGTGCTTAGGAACAGTCTTCCAAGGATGATAGGTGGATCATAATCATCTTCTCCCATATCAACAACTAGGAAGTCTGTAGGGATGAAGTGGTCATCAATTTGGATGGGGACATCTTTTGCTATGCCTTCGATGACACGGCATGTCTAATCTGCCATCTAGAGTTGGGTGTATGTTGGATGTAGAGGCATTGTGCCATACAGAAACTCATAGGTCAACTTGGCCATAATGTTGATGCCCGATCCGGTGTCGCAGATTGCTTTCTGGAAGGAGCATCTGTTGATTGTGCATTCAATGGTAGGGACACCTGGGTTGTATTTCTTGATCAAATGAGGGGACTTGATTTGGTGATCTTGATTATTGTGGAGTGCAGTGACCATCTTTGTTGGTTCTATCCATACTTGCTTCTTGTTTTGGTTCTTATTTTGCTTGTTCTGTTATTCCTCCTATTGAATGTCTCCTTCTTCCCTTTGATGAAGAAACTGATCTTGGCCGCGCTAGCATAGATGACAGCTCTAGCAGTGTTCAAGAGTGGCCTCCCTAAGATGATGGGTGACCTCTCTGTTGACGGTCCTTAAGTACCAATTTCAACCGTCAACTAAACAAGGAAAAGGATCTAAATGAAACCACTAGCTAGAATTAGGGTTTATACTGACAGAATTCCACGAGTTTTGGTGAATGTCTGTTTCTGTAGGGGGTTATCAGGAAATCCCAAGGAAAGGCCCACATGTCATGTTTATATAGAGATATTTATCAACCGCACAATTTTTTGTACTCTAGAAGGTTCCAGGAGACACCAGAACAAACGGAGGCAAAACGGGCCCGGAGTCAGGGTGCCCGCCCTGACCCCCTAAGGTGCTCGCCCTGAGCTGGCAGCCAATCAGGCTCTGCTTCGCGGATCGCGCTCCACCGCTTTTGAGGATAAATCTAAACCCTTCATATAGGTCGATTTGATCCAACGGCCTACGTTCATTTGAGGAGGCTATATAAGCAAGGCCCCTGACCCCCCTAAGGATCCATCTCATCTCATTATTCTTCTCCAGAGCAAAAGCTAGGGTTTCAATTATAGAGAAGGAGAGAGGTCCCTCTAGTTGTCTAAATCTAGTTCTTCAAGTTCTAGTTCATCTAGTTGTAATTAGAGGTGAGAGAGCCGGAGAGAGCTAGGAGGAGCCGGATCTGTCGGATCTTCCTCAACATTGTACCTTTGCAGCATTTGGTTCTGAGCAATTTCCACGTTCTTCATTTATTTCTAAGTATCTTATTTTAGTTCTTACTTTATTCTATTTACGGGATCTCCGCTCGTATTGAGTGCTCTAGTTTTCATGGGATTAGAGTAGTAAGCGATAGTGTAGACGTGGTGTCTAGACTAGAGTTCACTAGAGTTTGCGCCCAATCCTATGGATAGTTGTGGTATCCCCAGGGGTGACAGCTCTGTAAGGCCTTTGTAGTCCACCACGTTCGGGTTGGTATTTTCGTAGAGCTTTTGGCAGCCTCTCCCTACTACCTTTTTCCCAGTCTTTGTCGAGAGTCGGGAAGGTACTGTTGCTCCAAAGTAAGTAGAGTATTGTGGACCTTTGATTAGATAAACCCCTTAGAAAACTCTAAAATATCTCTACCTAGTTATCTTATCTATGCTTGGACACTCTTAGTTCTTTTCTAATTCACTTCACGTTCCCCGTGGAAATCGTTACCCTTGGAATACTCACAGGTGAAAGCTACAACAATATCCGTGCGCTAACGGATTTATCTGTGTGCGTTAAGAAATACCAACACTCTCATCAACACCGGATAGGCCGCCAAGTGGCTAGGAGGTGGCGGATGTCCGGCAGATGACATGGCAAGGCCACACCTTCCCTGCATAGCGAAAACCACGGCATGAAGGCCGGACAGAGCAGTAGGTGGACGGGGAACGTCGGAGCTTCGCCAATCGACATAGCACGCTCACAGCCTTCCTGCGACAATGTAGAACGCGACACGAACGTTGGTCTCAGTCTTGAATGTGACAAGAGTGACAAGGGCAGGGGCTTTGGCTAGGTTCACGGTGGCTCACCGGTGGTCGACGAAGGCGCAGTTGCGGTGTGATGAACGCAACTTGGGCCGAACTGCTCGTGGTTCAGCGTGGGCAGAGGCAGCTCCCTACTTGGAGACGCAGGCGAGGTTGAGGTGGTGGCGCCATGTGCAGAGCTTGGGGGAGTGTTGGCACCTAATATGGTGCGCTTTTACATGACCAAAATGATGCCACCAACCTCAGGATCAAGGATAAACAAACACATCATGAGCATAATTTATCAAATAACTAGTTCCACATGTCCATGGAGTGTTTGAATGTAGGATTGAAGAAATGGAGCAAAGGAGAGCCAGTGGGGCCCACATAGGGGGTCGGCCGACACCCTATGGACCCACTAGCTCTCCCCTCTCAGCCATGATCCAAGAGAGGCACTCAAGAGTGAAATCCAACCCTTGGATCACTCTGTGCTTTCTCTCAATGGCTCACAAGAATAGCACATGGATCCATGGGCCCACACCAAGTAGATAAAACATGACAATCACCACAGAACCAACCATCAACATCAATGACAAGTGGGACCAACACCTGGGAGGACGAAGTGGGCCAGAGACTCCAAGGGGGGTCAACCGACCACCCCCTGGGCCCATCGGGCTCCCACTTGGTCCCTGACCAGTGGGACCACTTCCATGAGGCCAGAGGAGGGCCCAATGACCATAGGGGGGTCGACTGACTGCCCCCTAGGTCGGTTTGGCCCCTACCAACCGCCATACCTCTTGGCACATGCTGGAAATCACATCCCTCCATCCTTGGTCAGTTCTAAGGCGGTTTGATCCAAGGGTGGAGGATTGAAGCCCACTGGATCGCTGATGTGGCGCTGGAGTAGCCCCTACTCCACCCCCCACTATAAATAGAGGCTCATACCCCCCTCTCTACACATGGTGAAGAAGCCCACAAGATCTATTCCTTAGATTGTTCTAGTAGTTTAGTCTAGAGTGGGAGTTAGAGTTGAGTCGAGCTGCGCTCGGGATGTCCGGAGTTGTCTTTTGGAAAATCTGGTATAGCTCTTGTATCTTTCCTTCTTTGTAAGACTTTACCTTTATTCAATATATTATCCTTTCTCTCTACTTTACTTAGTATTTACTTTGAGCATTACTATACCAGATATAGTATTGTTATATGCTTTTGCTCTTTAATAGCCTTTACATTCATAGTCTGTGATCCTTGTGGCCTTTCCCGTATTCGATCATTGCCTGTCATAGGGTGCTTTGATTATAGATCATAGTCAAAGTAATAAGTTGTGTGTAAGCATGGTGCTTATACATCACCTTATCCTTGGTTACCGCTTGTTGCATGGATTGTTTGTGGTAGCTAGCAAGAGAGTGACAGCCTTGTCTAGTCTTTGTATTCCACCACGTGTTCTTAGGCAAGTTCTTAAAAGGTAAGGCCCCCGTAAGAAGAGGGCACGGTCCGGTAGGAGTTTTGTCCTCCTACTGATCTATCCCCTCACCTAACATACTTGTATTGAGGAGACAAACTATAGTGTTTAGACTAGTTAATTGGCTAAGTATATTGAAGTAGAGTGAATTGCATAGGAGTCCCTTGTACTCTCTCGTTGTCCTCCCACCTAGCTATTCTATCTAGTCCATTCTAAGTATCATTTACCTAGGTTTATTAATTCATCAACCCTTCCTATCACATATATCGTTTACCCCCCTATACTAGTTGGCACACCTCTCTATCTAATTATCATTTCTAGCCCAGCTTTCCCTTGGGAAAATATAAATTACGATACCTTGGAATACTCCTAGGTGAAGTGCTACAACGGTATAATCTGTGCGCTTGTGGATTTATCCAATAGTCATAAGAAATACCAACAAGCATTTCTGGCGCCGTTGCCCGGGAAAGCATAGCCTAGAAATTATAATTAGATTGAATCTAGAGATTCTCGTTAACTTAGCTATCAATTAGTCATAGGGGCTTACCCCTGTCTGTGTCTTCCTTTCTTGTGAAGCCAGATAGTTTGTGAGCGGTTTCCAACTACCGGGAAACTACCTAGAAGATCCCGAGCAGCTATTGAGGAGAACTAGACGTCGTCAAGTTCCCCCTCAGAGGATCATCCTGACCCTAAATCCGTTCGAGGAAGGAGACTCTACACCACCACTCAAGGAAGCTATGGCCCAGAAGGCGATCTCTGACTTTTCGGCTCCATCAGCTATCCACGTAGCTTAGGGTCCCGAGGTCAACTTCGGGGATGCCACCTTCGAGCTGAAGCCCGCTTTGATCCACATGGTGCAGGCCAATCCATTTTGCGGGAAGCCCCATGAGGATGCCAATGCTCATCTCTAGCACTTCATGGAGTTATGTGGCACCTTTACTATCAAGGGAGTGGCGTCTGACGCCATTTGCCTTCGTTTCTTCCTATTCTCGCTATTGGTAAAGGCGAAGCTATGGTTCTACGCCCACAAAGAAGAAGCCACTACATGGGAGAGGTGTGCTAACGCATTCCTCAAGAAGTTCTTCTCGACGGGCAAAACTAATGCTCTTCATGGAATGATCTCAAGCTTCCAAGAACAATCTGACGAGACGATTCCTGAAGCATGGGAGCATCTTAAAGAGTACATTCATGCTTGTCCCCATCATAGGATAGATGATTGGCTCTTAATTCAAGGATTCTACCACGGGCTGACTAGCATGGCCCATAGTCACCTTGATGCTGCCGCTGGAGGGGCATTTCTCCAACACACAGTGAGAAATGCCAAGGACCTCATCGAGAAGATGGTAATCAACCAAGGATGGGTTGAGGAACGTCTCCAGCCAATGAGGAGAGGTATGCACACCGTTAATGAGGTGGACATGCTCTCTTCTAAGATGGACCTCCTAATGAAGAAGATAGAAAAAAGTTCCAAGAAGGAACAAGAGGCCATCTACCCCATAGCCACCGCACAAGCCATTGAAGCTGATCCATGGTGCGAGGTGTGTGGAGGAAATGATCACTCGGGCAATAACTACCCCGAGACATCGAAGGAGGACGTGAACTTCATCAGCAACAACAACAACCCCAACAACAAGGAGGATGGAACTCGTTCCCCTTCTACCAAGGTAATGGAGGTAATAGCAATTACAATAATGACAATTCTTACAGTAATCAACCTTCATTGAAAGATCTTGTTCTTGGTCAATCTAAGATTAATGATGGTATAAATAAAAATATGATTGCTACTGATAAAGTTCTTGAAACTCTTAGTGAGAAAATGGATAGCTTTACAACTGCCATGAAAAATCAATTGAGTTTCAATAAAATACTAGAAACACAATTAGCTCAATTAGCAGCAACTATGCCATCTATAGAACAAGGTAAAATTCCTGGGAAACCAGAAGTTTCAATTGAGCATGTGAACATGGTAACAACAAAATTTGGTAAGCCTCCACTTCGCTCCTATTGGGGCTATCTTCTCAATCCTCCCTTCATCATGAAGAAGGAAGATCCAGGCCACCCGACGATCAAGTGCTCAATCGGACAACAAACCTTCCACACCGCCTTCTGCGATCTCGGATCGGGCGTCAACATCATGTCTAAGGTAACTTATGATAACTTGTTAGGAGGACCTTTGGTCCCTACATGTGTTCGCTTGCAGATGGCAGATCAAACAATAAGGTTTCCAGAAGGACTTGCGAGGGATATCTTGGTGAACATCCAAGATGAGTACATCCCCACTGACTTCATCATCCTGGACATGGGAGCTAATGTGGAAGTACCCGTCATCTTGGGAAGGCCCTTCCTCAACACCACTAATGCGGTCATCTACGTAGGATCGGGCCAGATCCACATCCAGATTCCAAGTCACAAGGTAAAATGTGCTTTCAATGGCTATAAACTTAACAAACAGGTTAAAGCACAACCACCAAGAAGAAGAGTTTGAGCTCCGCGCCAAAAGACACAGTACCCGGAGGCCAAGATCAATGAACTCAAGGAGGATGAACCTGCCAATCCAAGGCAGATTTGGAAAGCAAAGGAGGTGCACACTTCGCGGTCTCTATCTCTAGAGCCATCAAGTGTACCCAAAAAATGAACAAGAAGGAGAGCCCTACTCCGAGGACTTAAAATCGAGAAGCCTTCGCCGAAAGATAAGTCGGTAGTTATCTTCGATTTATTTTATTTCCTTTCTTGCATTTAGTTCAATTCTTTAATTTCTATCATGCTTAAAAATTAGAAAAAAATAAATTTCTAGATGAAATAAAACTTGAAATTAGTTTAACTCTAAAAATTGACAAAAGGTAGGTCCATAGGGGGGTCGGCCGACCACCCCTATGTACCCTACCTTGGCTTAATTAATTAGATCATCCTTTTTGATCTTTATAAAAGAAAAAGGAAAAAATGGAGGACTAGGGGGTCAGTCGACCACCCTAGATACCACATGATAATCCATCTTTCTTCCCCACCATCCTTTGTCCAAGCATCTCATGATTTGAGTAGTGAGACTTTCAAAAATCAGATTTTTTTTCTTTAGGGGACATCTCTTTTGCTTTGTCATGCTTTAAAGTACATCAATCACTTTTGGTTAAAGCATGACACATCCTTGTCTCCCACTACTCCATGTCTAAAGTGGGGAACCAACTTTCACTTTCACTTTGTCATGCTTTGAAAAAGAAAACACATCAATCACCTTTGACCAAAGCATGACATACCTTTGTCCCCCACTACTCTTTGTTTAAAGAGGAGAATCTTGAGCACTTTAGCTTAGCTTTTGATCACATCACAAATTATGCTTCAGCTTTCACCAAGCACTAGAAAAAGCATGAGTGGAATCCCCACTTTAGGGGGTCAGCCGACCACCATATGGTCACCTCCTCTCTCTCTTTTGCTTTGTGTAAGGCATCTATTAAAGATAGTGATCATAGCACCCAAGGGGATGCCCAAGGGGGGGTCGGCCGACCACCCCATGGTGCCCCCTTGGGGCCATTCTCTTCCCCTATAAAACCCCATGCAAGGAGAGCTCAATCCCTCACACCTCAACCAGAATCCAGTTCTAGCTCAAGCCTCTCCTTGCCTTGCTCTCTCCTCTCTTCATTCAAGAGAAGTTCTTAGCTCTCAAGAGAAGTAGCGCTGCTCTCATTATATCACAAGAAGATCTCTTGCCTTCATCGAGATTCTCTTAACTCAAGCCTACCCCCGCAAGACAAACTAGGAAACTCTCTCCACACACAACCTTGTCCTAGTCTTGCCTCTTCCTCTCTAAAGATGAAGAACCCGTTGACATCCGCATTCAAGAAAATGAAGAAAGCTCTAAGTTGAAGCTCATCTCATCGCTCCCACCAATCCGAGGATACTTCCCAAGGAAGAAGAAGGGGAGGTTCTTCCCGATACACTTGGGAGAACGTCCAAACCGAAGAACACCCTCAGGAGGAGGAAGAAGTGCCAATGGAGGTACCTCATATCGGGGCATTCAAGGTGCCCCCGATAAGGACCTATGATCAATAGAGTGGTCTCTGGTTTGACCAACTAGAGTACCAAAGATATCTCTCTCTTCGGGATCGATCTTTCGAGCACACAAGGATATTGGATCTGAGTCTTCTCTCCAACGCAGGTATGACCACCGAATTCGACACTATCTTTTCTACTCTTGGTTGGTCTAGATTTTGGCAAGTAGATGATCTTGGAATTGAGTTACTCACCATATAATTCTTGTTCTCTCTCCAAGTCTCTAATGATGGAATTTCTTTTCACATGTTTAATCAAAGCCTTAGTCTAACTTGGAGTCGTCTAAATGTTGCTCTTGGCTTTGATGATTCATGCTTGCTAGATTTAGATCTTTCCATGCGTAGGTTTAACAAGAGGAAATTTTGGTTATCTATCTATGCTCAAAATGATTGCTCAAATTCCAAACCTGAGGAAATTCATAATCAAACTCTTCGATTCATGCATCTTTGGATGAATATGACTTTGTTTCCTGGAAGCAATGCTAGCATGTTAAACACCACAGAATTAAAATTGCTTTATGCTATGGTAAACAAAATTCAAATCTCTCCTATGAAATGCTTGGTAGAATTTTGGCAAAGTTCAATTGAGAGTAATGGATCTATTCAATTCACATCTTTAATTACTCGTCTTGCCGAATCTATAAACTTGCTAAATGGCACCTACCCTTTTGTTATATCTCTACCCCCATAGCAGTAATTTCGGAAGAATATCTTACAACTGCTCAAATGTTAAAAAGAGATACCAACGGTGAACTTAAAATGATTTACAGTGGCCATACAATTGAGGTGCCTCTTCCAAATAGGCGACGTCAGTTGTACAGGACCCATAAGCTAACCCTTGATTTAGATCAAGAAATTGGGCAAAGAGGTTTTGCAGGCTCAGACAGGAGAGCTCAGGAGGGGCTACAATTTGTTCATCTTGAGCAAGGTGGTCCTTCCCGAGGAGCTGTTGGCGAGGAGGAAGACGATGCATCTTCTGATCCTATGCACACTTCTAGTGGCATACGTCCTCGACGATCACGTCTGCAAGGACCACGAGCATCCGTCTCGTCCACACGAGATAGGGAGCATCATGAACGGCGGCAACAATTTAATCATCTCACAAATACTTTTGGTGAGCTGCATGTTGAGCATGGTGAGACAGCACGCATAGTCCAACAAACTGCCGAAGACATCCAAGCAATGCAAGAAGAACAATACCGGCAGTGGGACTTGTGGTGGCAACTACATCCATATCCGCCACCACAGCATTGAGCAAAGGATAAGCTTGGGGGAGGTTCCCTCCCCCACTAAGGTAAGTTTTTAATTTCAGCATTTATCTTCATGCAGTTTCCTTGCTTATCTTTTGTTGTTGCATCTAAAAAAATCTGCATATGATAAAAATAATAAAAAGACTCTTTCCTCTACTCTCACATGTTCCATGAATCTTAATATCTCCTATGGAAATGATGAATAGTTGCTCTACTAAATGTTTCTCTTGTACTTAGTTTACAACTTGATATTTCTCTAAGTATAGATTACTTGGCTTAAAAGAAACCATCATGAACCTGAAACTTTTGTGGGTTGCAAATGCTGTAACTAAGTCTAAGTTGTTGTGAGATATGATATGACAAGATAAGAGTTGCTATAATATTGTTCTAAGCAAGAATGACTATCGGAGTTGCCGTTCACCGAGGTGATGACGCCCACGACCGGTGTCCTCGGTGGCGTCCCGAGGGCACCACATCGCCCACCGCCATGGCTGCGCTGCTTGCCGACCATGGCTGCGGACTACCGCCGCCAGACAACGGCAGAAGCCCCTTCGTGCAGGAGCCTGCCATCGCGCTAGCCTCGGCAATGTGCCGCGACGAGGACGCCTCTGAGGTGCATGGCAGTGGCAAGGTGGGTGTGGCACGCTGTGCAGGGGAGGAAGAAGAGGAGCAGTGGCATGGATGGGGGAATTGCAAGGGAGAGGTGACAGCGGGGCCTTTATGGCCGCGGCAAGCTAGGGTTCCTAGGGCATGGACGGCAATGCGCCTCGGCGTCCGTACCCAGGGACGCGTGGAGCGCATCGAGAGGTGGACCGGGAGGGCATGACATGGCTCAATGCGGGGTGCAGAGGCGTGGCACGGGTGCTAGAGCGGAGGGCACGGGGTTGCAGAGGTGTGCGTGGTCACAACTCGAGCAGAAACGTGAGCACGCGCAGGTGCGGTGCGCGGCTTGGCGGTGTTGTGAGTCGCGTGTGGTGTGGGGGTCCGTGCAGCGCATGCGCGGGTGCACGCACGTGGGCACTTGGGCAGGGTTTCTGGCGGCGGCTGCTGCTGCTAGGGGGTCTGGAGCGTGCGCCCTAGGGTTTAGGGGAGCGGGGGGTATGGCTGCGCCTTGGGCCGCGCAGGCATGGTTGCTGCTGGTTGACTGGGCCAGGGAGAGGGAGAAGCGACCTCCTAGAGCTGCTGGGCCAGATGGTTATCAGGGAGGAGAGGGGGATGAGGAGGTCGGTTGGGCCTACTGGTGCTCCTGCTGGGCCAGCACGAGTGGGGGAGGTCGGCTGGGCCGATAGTAGAAGAAGGAAAGAAGAGGGAGGAGGGGTTTGGGTTTTCTTATCACGATTTGATACAGATTCGAACTGGATTCACGTGAAGGGATTCAAAAGGAGATTTAAGTGGAATTGATGTAAAGGACAATAAAAGGAAAAGGCTTCCTTTCATGAGTCAAGAAGTTTTGAGATGAGTTCAAAAGGAACTCGAGTGAGATTAAATGAGAAGGGTTGCTATGGACTTGTTGTTGACGGTCCTTTAATACCAAATTCAACCGTCAACTAAACAAGGAAAAGGATCTAAATGAAACCAATAGCTATAAATAGGGTTTATACTAATAGAAATCCACGAGTTTTGGTGAATGTCTATTTCTGCAGGGGATATCACGAAATATGGAGGAAAGGCACACATGTAAGGATTACATAGAGATAATTATCATCTACAAAGAAGAATAGTCTAGAAGTGTCAAGAAGGCACCAGAAGGAATGAGAGGGCCAACGGGCCCACAAGCAGGGCGCCCTCCCTACCCCCTGGGGCGGCTGCCCTAGGGCAAGAACCAATCAGGTTTTGCCTCGTGGATCCCCCGTCCACCGCCTTTGAGGTTGCATCTAACCCCTCCATTGAGGTCGGTTTGATCCGACAATCGGCGTTCATTTGAGAAGGCTATATAAGGAAGGCCCCCCTGACCCTGTGGAAGAGGAAGAATTCATTATTCATTATCCATCTCAAGAGGAGAATCCCCAGATCAAGCCCTAGAGCCACCATGTCAACTAGATCTCTAGTTTAGCATAGCTATATAGGATTAGAACTAGAAGGAGTCAATCTTTGATTGGTTTCCAGATCTGTCAAGAGGATTCTTGGTAATTCTCTCTCTAGTTCTTCATTGTTCATCATTTGTTCTTCAATATTATCAATAGGACTTTGCTCTACTTTATTATATTGTTTATGACTTTACTCTATTTGATTATGTTCTCAATTATATTGTTCTTAGTTTATTATGATTATATGCTTGGCTTAGTTAGATCTAAACTATATTCATGTTTAGGATCATATAGCGTTTACCCATCAGCACTATTGGTAAATGATAAGTATTGTGTAGGCGTGGTGCCTAGACCGTATTTATCTACGATTGTACCCTATATTCCGGATCGTGAGGTAGATCGCGGGAGTGACAGTCCTGTTGAGTCCTTTGTAGTCCTCCTCCCATTTATAGGGTAGGTAGAGCAGAACCATTACAGGGAAATGATTGCTATGTTTCTCATCTTCCTTAGTAATCTCACTATGCATGATTATAATCTTATCTCACCATGATTGCCAAGTATAAATGCACTAATCATAATATGCTAGACTGTATAGTTAGAATAACTTAGGAAATATTCTTGTACTTCTTCCTAATTCCATGCCAATGACTTGCTAGAATATCTGTTGAGGTGCTTATCATTATCTTATGTGGCTACACATGCTGATCAGTATATTTATCTTTTGTCACTATGAAAGCCCAAGTTTGGTTTTGGTTAATTGATGACACCCATGGACTAACCCTATATGCTAAGTGTATGATTAAGATAGGTTGATCCAAGTTGATAAATGGAGCTAGATGAAGGATCATGATGGATCAAGTGCTCCATGACTAAGCAAAAGAAGAAAGAGAAAAACAAAAATGGGCTCAAGGGAAAGGTATATCATAGGGCCATTTTTGGTTTAGTGGTCAAGACACTATAGAGAGTGTGATCACCTTTAGGAAAGATAGCCGTACTATCAAGAAGGGAAAACTCGTGTCGATTGCAGTTATCATGTGCCACTAGGTTTGCATTGCATATTTAAAATGAACCTAAGTGACATAAAATGTGAAACAAATCCAAGAAAATATAATGTGAAGGCTAACACTTAAGCAAAAGGTTTGGAACACAAGGTGTTAGCACATGGAAGCTTGGAGAAGAAGAGGCAGCTCGGTTTGGCACTCAACAGAGCTCTGGACGCAGGTCCGGACGCTAGCAAGATGCCGTCCGGACCAATGGTGGCGCGTCCGGAGGCATACCCTAGCCTCGGTTGACGGTGAACAGGAGTCCGGACGCTGATCTCTGTCCGGATGCTCAACTCCGGACGCGCGTCTGGATGTTTTGAGTTCTCTGGAACCTCTCTGCATAGAGTCTGGACGCTAAGTGCGGTCTGGATGCTACACTCCGGACCACCGTCTGAAGGTTTGGAGCTCTCTGCATAGTTTCTGTGTCGGGTCTGGACGCAGGCGGCTTTAGTCTGGACCTACATTGTTCCTAGCGTCCAGAGGGTATGTGGCAGCAGTGGGTGAAGGCGCAAACGAGCTGGATTCAAACACAGAGGGTTCGGACGCACAACCAATGGTCTGGACCCCATGTCTGTGAGCATCCGGAGCTCCTTAGAAAGCTGCAGTGAAGGAGCAAAACGGCTAGTTGGTTTGGGGTTGCTATTTAAGTGTTGTGGTCGGCTCCTAGGGATCCCTCTTGAACCTCCCATTCATTCTCACTCTTTGTGCTTGCTTGAGAAAGCCCCCAACTCATCTCTCTTTGCTTTGCTTGCTAATTCATGAGAGTTTGAGTGAACCAAGTGCTTGATCTTTGCATTGCATCTTAATGGCACTTGGTCATCCTCATCGCCGTGGGATTTCTTGTTATTCTTGGTGTTTGCCAACACCTAGATGGCTTGGGCGGTTGAGGAAGCTTCGGCGTGATTAGTGATTGTTTGTGGCCGGCTTCGACGATTTGTGAGAGGGCTTATACCCACCTCGGCGGAGCGCCAAAGGGTAACTCTAGTGGATTGCTCGTGTCATTGAGTTACTCTCATTTTGGTGGATTCTTGTGGCCCGTGTAGTGGGCTAGGCTTGTGATTGCCTATTAGCCACCGAATCACCACTTGAGTAGTCGACACAACGGGGACTAGCTTGGTGGCAACCAAGTGAACCTCGGGAGAAAAATCATGTCATCCTTGTCTCCCGGCTACTTTTGGTGTTCATATTGTGATTGGTTCTTCACATTGGTATATTCTCTTCACAAGGCATCGGTATAACAATCACCCTCTTCCTAGCATCTATATTCTTTCATATCTTGCTTAGTTAGCTCTCTTGCTAGGTTGTTAGTTTAGCTTGTTAGTTGTTCTTCCTAGCTAGAGTTGAGTGCCTTAGGTTCTTGCTATTGTGTGTTAGGCACTTAACTAACTAGAATTGCTTAGATAGGTGGCTCTGGACCCCTAGTAGAGCTAGAGCAAAAAGCTTCGCTTTAGTGTTTTACTAACCTTTGCTCTAGTGGTTTGTAGATTTTTATTAGGCTATTCACCCCCCACTAGCCATCTAGGACCTTTCAAGTGGTATCGGAGCCGTGGTCACTGCTATTATGAAGGCTTAACAACCTTCGGTGTTAGTGATGGCTCAAATATCATTCAACCATGTGGGAAACAAACCACCAATGTTTGATGACACATCCTTTGATTATTGGAAGAGGAAGATGAAGATGCATCTAGGCTCAATTCATGAGAAGGTGTGGCATGTGATCGAAAAGGACTATGCCATTCTTGATGAAGAAAGTCCCACACCAAGAGAGCAAGAGAACCGGCAATGCAACACCATGTCACTCAATGTCATATACAATGACATTGAATCCAATGTGTTTGAGCAAATCAAAGATCTTGAAAGAGCAAGTGAAGTGTGGAAGAGACTTGAAGATACTTATCAAGGCACTTCAACGGTAAAGAATGCCAAGTTGTACATGCTCAAGGATAAGCTATCTCAGTTCAAGATGAAGGATGATGAGTCTATCCTAGAGATGTTCCATAGGCTCCAATTAATCATCAATGATCTCAAGAGCTTGGGAGAGAAGGTCAAGGATGAGGACTTCTCAAACCGGTTTCTTGGTTGTTTGCCCAAGAAATACAAAACCTTGAGGCAAATAATTAGGAGACATGGTTTGGACAAGATCACTCCCAATGAAGTACTTGGTGAGATCATGACCGAAGAGCAATACAATGAAGAGAGTGAAGAAGAAGAGGTCAAGGAAGAAGAGAAGAAGAAGAAGAGCCTAGCTTTCAAGGCTTCATCATCCAAGAACAAGGGCAAAGCAAAGAAGCAAGAATCAAGCGATGATGAAGAAGCAAGTGATATTGATGATGAGATGATGGCCCTCTTTGTGCGCAAATTTGGCAAGTTCATGATGAAGAAGGGCTATGGTGCTAGAAAGAGAAGAGACAACTTCAAGAGCAATGAATATGTGAAGAGATGCTACAAGTGCAAGAGCACCGATCACATGATTGCGGATTGTCCCAATCATAGTGATGATGATGAAAAGAAGAAGAATAAGCATGAAAAGAAAGAGAAGAAGAAGTTATCATTCACCAAGAAAAAGAAGGGTGAATCCTATATGGTGACTTGGGATAGTGATGATTCTTCCGATGATGATTCTAGTGATGATGAGAAGAAGTCCAAGAAGAAGGCATTGGCAAGCATTGCTATCAACAACAAGCCTTCTATCTTCAACACTCCATTATGCTTCATGGCTAAGCCAACAAAGGTACAATCTCATGATGATAGTGATAGTGATGATGATAGTAGTGATGATGAAGAGGAGTACTCCAAGGAGGAACTCATAGATATGATGAAGAAAACTTATGCTTGCTTGAGACAAAGAGGAAGGAGTGCAAAGAATTGAACAAGAATCTTAAGGCTCTTGAACAATCCTTTGATGAGCTCAATGGCTCTCATGAGAGGCTAATGGAAGCCCATGAGAAGCTTGAGAGGACTCACTACAAGCTTGAAAATGTTCACTCCTCCCTCCTTGATCAAAACAAGGATAAGGTTGTTGTATCATGTGATATTGGAATTACTTGTGATATTCTAGATGAATCATTTTTCACTCCTATCATTGTTGCACCAACCAACACTAGCACTTCCACTTGCACATCTACTAGTGATAGCTCAATGGATGATGCTACACTAGTGATTGAAAATGAAAAATTGAAAAATGATATTAATGAACTCACTCGTGCTTTGGGTAAGGCATATGGTGGAGATGCTCGCTTGCTAAAGTGATTTGGTAGCCAAAGATTCTCCCTTTGGAAAGAGGGATTGGGCTATACCCCCAAGAAGGGCAAGTCGGCCTTTGTAACTCCAAAGCCTAGCTTTGTGAGGAGCAATGGTCGGTTTTGCAACAAATGCAAGCAAGTAGGGCATATTGACCAATATTGCAAACTTAACATGAGCCAAACCAAGTTTGCTAAAGCCACCTCAATGCATTTTGATTCATGTTATATGCTTACCAAAGGGAGAGATGGTGTAATGGCTAAGTATGTTGGCACACCCATTGTTGGCCCAAAGAAGAAGGCAATTTGGGTGCCAAAATCCTTGGTCACTAACTTTGGAGGACCCAAACAAGTGTGGGTACCTAAGAAGAACTAATTTGTTTTGTAGGTCAATTACAAAGCCGAAGGAAGGCATTGGGTGCTTGATAGTGGGTGCACTCAACACATGACCGGGGATTCTAGAATGTTCAAATCAATTAACTCCAACACCAATGATGGCATTGATAGTATTACTTTTGGTGATAATGGCAAGGGAAAGGTCAAGGGTCTTGGAAAGATTGCTATATCCAATGATTTGAGTATATCCAATGTCTTGCTAGTTGAGGGCTTGAACTTCAATTTGCTATCCGTGGCTCAATTGTGTGATCTTGGATTCAAATGCATATTTGGGGTAGATGATGTTGAGATCATTAGTGTGGATGGTTCAAACTTGATCTTCAAAGGCTTTAGATATGAGAACCTCTACCTAGTTGATTTCAATGTTAGTGAGTCTCAATTGTCAACTTGCTTGCTCACTAAATCAAGTATGGGTTGGTTATGGCATAGAAGACTTGGTCATGTGGCATGAAGCAATTGAATAGACTAATCAAGCATGACTTAGTAAGAGGCTTGAAAGATGTTGTGTTTGAGAAGGACAAACTTTGTAGCTCTTGTCAAGCCAGAAAACAAGTTGGTAACACCCATCCCAAGAAGAGCATGATGAGCACTAGTAGAGCATTTGAGTTGTTGCACATGGATATATTTGGACCAACAACATACACTAGCATTGGAGGCAACAAGTATGGATTTGTGATAGTGGATGATCTTACAAGACACACATGGGTATTCTTTCTCAATGACAAAAGTGATATATTTGCCACTTTCAAATCCTTTGTCAGGAGATGTCACAATGAGTTTGAGACTGCCATCAAGAAAGTGAGAAGTGACAATCACTAGTAGGGATTTGACTATCTGTGACATACTCAGATCGTCACTAAAGAAGCTAAAAACGTCACCAAGTGTAATCTATGAAGAATTTGTGACAAAAATGCGATCGTCATTGAGGTCGCGTCACATTTGATCTATGGTGACGAAATGGTTTTTTTCATCACAGATGTGTCTCTAGTCTGTGACGAAAATACCATCGTCACGGATGTGATTTCTTTTCTGTGACGATCAGTTTTGGTCATGATCCAGTGTCCGCCGTCGCGCCAAAACGACGACGTTAACGCCGTCGTTAATGGCGTTGGTAATCTGTGATGGTCTAGTTTGGTCACAGATTGACCTCTGGTATCGTCATAACAGCCCATTTGGAAACGACCCGATGGCGCTTGCCACATAGGATGCTGGCATGGCTGATGACATCATTGCTGACGTGGCGCATGGCGTCATCGCTGACCCGGATGCTGCGTTACCACCACGTGGACCAATCAGATTCTGCCATGTGGCTTGTTCGGATTGGTTCTTGTTTGGTCACAGATTGTTGTTCAAAATCGTCATGGAAGATGCAAGATTTTGGTCACAGCTTGCGATGCGTTGCCGCCACATGGACCAATCAAATTCAGCCAGGTGTCTTGTTCTGATTGGTTGTTATTTGGTCACATATTGCCGTTTGAAATCGTCACTGAACATGGAAGATGTTCGTCACAGCTATTGATTTGAAATCATTACAAATTGGGATTTGTAATCGTCACCGAAGACGCCATCATTTTCGTCAGAGAAATGCAGATAATAATTTAATTGCAATTCGGAAATTATACTAGAAAAACCACATAATTACATACTTAGTTCAGTTCCAACGAGCATACAGCTCAGTTCACACCATCACCAGTTCACATAACACAACAGCATACAATAATATGTTGCCAACCACGAGCAACTTAAGTTTCTGAGTACGCAAGCTTCTTCAGCCGATAACGATTTTGTTTTATCGCAGAGCGCATCATATCAGTGCAAGCTTGAGTTATTGAATCATTGTTAGGAATGGACAAGCGTCCCTAGGTAAATGACAATTCCATAGTTAGTTAGTCAATTCAGGTTAAGCATGTATACAAGTTAAGCATAAAAGCAGTAATGCACTTACATAGCTGCGTTACAAAAGTCTTATAGTATTTGTCATCTTTCTTGTAATCTTTCCAATGAGGTAGGACAGACATGTTTTCCCGAACAATGATGCCAGCCTCTGATGCAAACTTGGCAGCTTGAACAGGATCATGAGGCCTTTTATTGCCTTCATCAATAGCTATGGGCAATCTCTTTTTCATAGCTTTAGTCATCATGTCCAGCTGTTTTCCCTTAGTTGCTTCCCTAGGTCTCCTTGGAGCTCGATCTGCAGTAGCTACAAAATAGAAGCCGCATTTGATGAAATGTTTTAGTTTCATGTAAATGAGCAAAAGAGATGTCATAGTTTAATTGAAAAAAACTATAACTTGCCTGAAGTTCCTTCACCTCCATCTACATTTCCTTCATCAGCACCTGTACTGTCAAGATAAGCAGCAGCTCCACTGTCTTCAGCTGCAGGTTATCTCCCATCATCAGTAACTCCAGGTGTAGTATAGCTGTCTAGTCTGGCATCACCAGCATCTGTAGGAGCCTCTACATTGTCCCCATTTGTAGCTTCACTATTAAGCCTTTTTTATGATCTTCATTCGACTCCAGAATGTTGCACCTGTGATTCTGCAGCTGCCCTCACCCTCTTGTTCCTACTTCCTGGCGGCATGTTAGGATTTCTCTTCTTTGAAGCGAGGGTTTTCCTTGTACCCCTAGTAGGATACTGTGCAAAAAAAAAATCAGCCATGTACAATATTAAGCAAGACCATATATTAATTACAGGTATCAAATAAACAAGATGAATCTGAAAGCAGGATCATATATTAAAGATCGGATTAAAAACATTCAAATGCAATTCAAATATTCCCCATCCACTACTTAATTGCCAGGGGTTGTGGTTGCTCATCAGATTCAATGTCATCATCATCATCATCACTATCTCCTTGATCATCATCGCCAAGGAGATACTCTGATGACTTCGAATCTGAACTATTGGTTTTCTTGTTTCCTGATTTTTTCCCTTTGGTTGATGAAGGTTGTGGTACAAAATTATTAACCTCCGCAGCTAGATGGTGCAGTCCCATTGCTTGCATTTTCTTTAAATTCTTCGCCACACGTCTATCCCAAAGCCTCTCATAATCGGTTATTGGAGGTGGTATTACTTGCAAGATAGCACAATGTGTGTCTATTAGTTCATAAAAAGGAGTTTACTAAGAACTAGGAGGTCATAGTTATTAAAAGATAGATAAGAGGGAAGGGCAAGTAATGCCTGTTGTAGACCAAAAAGAAAGAGATGTCATAGGTGTTTTTTTTGGAAAGGGACTATATTAATATCCTAGCTTCTGCATCGACTAATGCATATGGCTGTTCATTATTACAAAAAATTAGAGCGAAGAAAGACTACAGGTGACATGTGAAGTAACAGTACTTCATGAATTACTACTTTGATGATGAGATTGGGGGCATAGATATTTCAAATCTGTATATAAATTATTAATTTGCACGGCCTAGTTGATTGCTCTGCAAAAATTTGTAGATATAGCAACTAAAAATTGTAGCCTAGCAATTCCTAAGATTCTCGACAACAAGGTTAAACAAAAAAAAGAGACCAAAAATTGGTAGCAATAGGAGTCGATCCTAAAGACCACAATGTCTAAACACTAGGTAATTAGCAGTACAAACCAATTGCCTTAGTGTTGTTAACAGCCAAAGGAAGCTATATATATTAATAATGTAATTCGATATATTAAATGTTGAGATCTAATAGTAACTCTGATCAATTTTCCTGCCTCTCATTCAGCCACGAGGTGGACCCTGCATGCCATCGCCCTTACCATTCCACGTTGCCACGCGATGGTCTTCGTTGCGAGCAGTCCCTCCGCAGCCAGAGATCGACCGGCCAGCAGGTGCCCTGTCTACCTCCCTAGCCCTGAAAATTCGATCCCCTGCAGAAGCGACGGCCATGGTGCCCTAGCTTTATCTGTCCCCTACACTTTAGTGCAACCACACGGACATTCGGCCTCCGTTGTCGACCAGCAGAGGCCGGCCACGCAGACAACACGCAGCCAACATCGACAGGCAAAGGAGAGTCATCACGTATGTGTATGCATGCATGCATTATTGCAGTACAAGAGTAGCTACTGTCCACAGTTTTGACGATGCATTGAGGCCCAGCCCACCAGCCGGCGGAGCCCTAGGGCCGCCCCTCGTTGCCGCCCCCACCCCGCGCTGCCGCCGGTGACCGCCATCGCGGCATCGGCGGCCCCCTCCACCGCCTCGAGTTCCCCTCCCCGCCCTCCTACCTCCCCTCCCTGCTTGCCCCGCCGTCCCGACGAAGACATTGGGGCGCCCCTAGTGGCTGCCCCCCATGCTGCGCCACCGCCGACGCCGGCCGCCATCCCGGCCCCGGTAGCCCCCTACACCACCCCGAGCTCCCCTACCCACCTTCTTGCCTGAAAGGATCAAGATGCCCAAGAAGGGGGTGAATTTGACTTATTTCAAATTTCTAAAGCAAATATGAAATCCTATCAAGTGCCAATCACCCTGTGCCTAACGATTCGTGTGCCTTAGACTATGAAAGCGGTAGCAAGCCAAGGAAAGCGAAAACACCCTACACAATTCTAGTATGAAATGAAGAACAAGTGCGGAATGTAATGCGGTATGAAAGAGCTAGGGAAAGAGATTGTTGACACGACAACGTTTTGCCGAGGTATCGAGGAGTAGACACTCCCCCTAGTCCTCGTTGGAGCACCTCGCAAGGTATAGCTCCCCTCAATCCCGCGCAAGGGGTGAGTGCTCTCTACGAGCTGGTTCTTCGCCACTCCGGCTCGGTGAACCGCCCACAACCGATCACAAGTCAATGAAGAAGGGCCGCCGACAACCCTCCCGGCGATCACCTTCCTCCAAGCACCACAAGACCGTCTAGGTGATGTCGATCACCAAGAGTAACAAGCCTTCATCTTCACTTGACTCAATCAAGCCTCACAACTAGAGTGGATGCACACTTGAACTCTTAGATGAACTAGAGGAGAGGATGGATGGATTCGCGAATCACTCTCTCTCTCTTTAGGGATCTTGCTCTCTTCCCAACCTTCTCAAGCAACACAACAACTGAAATGAGCAAAGGCAAGGTAGGAAGGCAAAGGGTGGACTATAAATAGCCCCCATTCAAAAACTGCCTCGGGTTGAAGAAACTGCACAGTTTAAGTTGGCGATGGACGCTCCGTCGCCCGCCCCAACGGCTAGTTCTGAACACTCTTCCCAGCGACAGACGCTCCGTCGCAGCGGCGACGGACGCTCTTCCCTAGCGTTCGACGCTACTGGCTGGCTCGGGTTGAAAACAGGCCTCTCTGGAAGGCCGACGGACAACGTCCGACGCACTCTGAAACGCACAGGCCAACTCAGAGCCCTCTGATAGGCCGACGGAAGCTAGGGGGCTGACACCCCAGCGTCCGACGCCTCTGTCTAGCGCGACGGACAGCGTCCGACGCCCCTGTCTAGAACGTCCGTCACCCATAACACAGCCCTCTCAACTTCATTTTTCGTCGCGATGAATACGAATGCTGTTCTAGGCTATCTTACAGTCACCATAGGCTTGCTTAGAGCTAAGGAAGTCAAGTGTGCACCACACCTAAGTCATGAAGCTCTCCTAAGTCAAGCTACTAGTCTCAACCCCTCTTAATAGTACGGCCCAAGATCAAATAAAGCCCTATCTAATTCTAAGTGCCCTTCATCACATTATGGCACTTAGCCTATCACTCTAGGGTCTTCATCATGTAATCTTTGAAATCCGAAACGATATCCATCTTGGGGGCCTAGTGATAACCGTTGACGCCCATTCTCCTTGATCACTATGGCTAAGCTACGCATAGCCTCTGCAAAACACACGTTAGCCATAATAATATTTTACTTGTCGTTAATCACCGAAACCAATAGGGCCATGATTCTTCAATCTCCCCCTTTTTGGTGATTGACGATAATAATCCTCAAGTATAAGATATAAGAGATGAATGGTTAGGATTTCAAGTGACTTAGTTGGATTGAGCATGGGTTAGTGAATAAGAGTGAACAATACTTGCTCAACCAAGCCAAGCCACAAACATGGTACTCAAAGATATGAAATAAAGATCGGAGTACCTCATGATATTCTCAAGTATAAATCAGAGTAAGTCGCGGAAAGTCAATTACCATTTATCATCGAGACATATCATGAACAAGTGACAACTCACAGGATATATTAGTGATAAAGCAAGAGTTTGTCACACACAACCACAAAATATCTCACAAACATCAAACCATCACACATATACACAAGTGCAAGTAAGATAGACATGATGCAAGAGTACGGGGAAAGTAAATCACACAAGTAAGAACCAAATCCCCTATCTCACAACTCTTACCCTATCTATGATACTCGACCCTCTCTCCCCCTTTGGCGTCTAGCACCAAAAACTACGCATCAGGAGCATCTGGAGGTGAAGCACCGGGCTGTCGAGCGCGAAGGTCGAACTGAGTGTAGTCGTGGCTGGAGTCGCTGTCATCATCTGCCTGACCCTTTGTAGCTAGAGCTGAAAGAGAAGTGGTCTGGGTAGGCTCTGCTGGAGTAGACTCTGAGACTGGAGCTGATGACTCAGTGGGTGTAGACTGTCCCAACTCCCCCTGAGGTTCGAAAGGTGTGACATCCTGAGCTGGAGCCTCAGACGATCCTGCCTATGAAATAGCGGGTCTTGGAGCTCGACGAGTGAATACACAAGGCGAGGGGGAAGGTGTCACTGCCAACGCTGCAAGGGTAACCGCTGCAACGGGCTCTGCTAGCTGACTCTGTGAGTGACGCAGCAAAGATACTGCAACTGTGACTATTCCGGCATCCACTGCCAACTGACTCTCTGTTTGAGCTAGTCTCTCTGACTCAACTGCCTCTGCTGCAACAATAGTCGAATCTGTCTGAATGGCAGCACAAGGTGGAATCGAGACGGTTTGAGCAGAGCACTCTAGTGCAACCTCCGACGAGGCAACTGAAGACAGGTGGGTGCCCATCGCCAGAGGAGTAACCTCTACAGGCTATGTCTCTGGAGCTGTTACAACTAGCGAATCCTCTCCAGTGATCTCTCTGTAAGAAGCAGTAAGGTCGCGTGTAGCATCTGCAAGGGTGGTCCGCCGAGTAGGTGTGAAGTCAATCTGAAACTCACTGGGGGAAGCCAACCAAGATGACACCTGGGTCATTGGCGTCTGAAATGCAGGAGAGGCTGGTGCCTGACTCTGAAGCCCACTGGGCTGTAACGCTAGAGTCGGTATCACCACTGGAGGTGTCTGAGCCTGTGAAGTGAACTGTTGCTGGGAGGTCTCTGGAAGCGCCAGCTGTGGCAAAAGCGAAGGACCGGAGCTGGACCCGAGGAGCCGACTGAGTAACTCTGTCTGCTGTCGCTGCACCTCAGCCTGCTGCTTCTGGAAGGCTAGAAACTGCATCTGAAACTCATCCTGCCAGGCCTATGCCTGAGCCTGAGCTGCTAGCTGCTGTGCGGTGAGTCTCCTGACCTCCTCAGCCTGCCTCCTCTACTCCTCTGCCTATCTGGACTGCTCCTCATGCATCCTCGAAAGGATGGTGAGTATGGTAGCCTCTAAGGTCCCTAAGGCTGGAGCCGCACCTGACCCACCAGCCTCGTGGTCATTAGACCAGGGTACGTACTCTAGAATGGGCCTGTAGTCCTTGTCTGAGCTGTTAGAGGCCAAGTCCTCTCTGTAGGTGGCATCGGCCGCTGCATCTATCTGTGCATCGAGGTCCTCTAGCTGTGCCTGAGTGATCCGCTCAACTGTAGCATCTGTCTGCTCCTCAGTCTGTGGTGGCACTCCTGTCTGCCTGGTGTCTGGTCTGTAAGCACGACTGGGGCAAGGAAGGTTCCCATGGATGACCAACTGGCTCATCTGGTACTCGGGGAACACTGTGGAGGACTGGGTAAGAATAGTAAGAAAAGAGGGTGACCTGGCCCTGGAGATCATCAAGAAAGAGATCCAATGAGCGTACTGAAGCTGCCAGTGCCCCCTGAAGCCTGCAGCTATGATATCCTCCATCTCACTAACTATCAGATCCCATAGATCAAACTTCTCTTTCCTCATGATATGAGCCAGGAGCCACAGTTGTAACCATGTAATAGTGTCACGGGCTCCTATTCTGGGCAAAATCGTCCTCCTCAATACCTCGTGGAGAGTTTGAGCGAGAGGCATGAAGTCACGTGGAGTGCGGCTCGAACCCTCTCCAAAAGGTTGCAAGAAGAAGGGCCTCACATAGTCTGTCGAGGGGACGATCCCGTCGTGAGGTCGACGAGGTGCCTCCTGGCTGCCATAGCACAAACTATGTATGCTCGTCTCGGAGGCCTCCAGGTGGAATATCTCCTTGAACCTCTTAGCTGTGACTCGGTAGTCTCTGCCTCTGAATCTGTAGTGGAAAAACTGGTGGTCAGGAGAGATCCAAAGAGACGCGTAGAACTGACGAACCCATTCCTCCTAGTAGTTGCTGACACGGCCAAGCAACTCTGTCAACCCTGGAAGGTACTCTAGGTACTGGGCGATATCTGGACCTCTGACGTTCACTATCCTCTAGAGTGAGCAAACGCGGTGTGCACGAAGCGGTTCATCCGTCTCGACGTACCCTCGATAGAAATCCTCGTGGACTGTAGTGTAGATGTCCCGACCGGCACGAGGGTCTTTGTGAGGTGGAAACCAGGTCTAGAAGTCTGTGAACCCGAGTGTCTGTATCTGCTTCGTTGAAAGTCCCCTGACCTGGTGTCTCACTGGAGCTGTCATGTGGGGTCCAAGATGTGTGACAGGCTCCCCTAACCCTCGAGAGCGTGTGACACGCCTCGCCATCAGCTCCTGCATTGGTGTCAGCCTGCCCTGTCTCTGTAGACTGCTCAATTTCCTTGGACTCAGTAGCCTCTGTGGGCTCTGTCTCCTGACGCGAGGGGGACTCACGACGCGCTCCACGGCAAGGAGAGATCCTCAAACCAGCGTGACGTCCACCTCACTCCGCGACCTTGGCTGCCTCTGCCACTGCTAAAGCTGCCACATAGTCTAGGTCCATAAGTGGCCTCTTCCTCTTCTTGGACATGTGCTTCGCCTTGCCCTTTCACCAGTCGGTGGGAGGACGCGGTGGAGGTGGAGGGTCACCACCACTCCCGGAGACAGGACCAGGGTTCTTCATTCGTGCCATTGCTAGACACTAGAAAGAACAACTAACACTGCACTGATCAACTGACACAATCCTCCAACTGACAATCCACTGACCAAATCAAACTGACAAGAGTGGCTCGACGGCCCCGGACTGTCCTCTCGAGGCTTTGCCTCGTTCCGTACTCGCGGGCTTTTCCCCGAGTTCACTGCCACTGCCTCTGACACACTGCCACTGACCCTGCTCGATAGATAGAGAGTGTATAACACATGATAAGCACATAGATAGAGATGAGTGAATCTATAGAAGCATGAATTAGGGTAAGAAATTAGATCGCATCTGCCAACCATACATGTGACCAAGGTGACCAAACAGAGAAGGTAAGAGCTCTCGATCAAATCAGTCACAAATCGCAACCTAAGTAGAGAAAGAAGGTTTGCAAGGATTAAGAAGTGAATTGAGTCAACCAAGATGATCAAACCCTAGAATAAAGAGGGGCCTCGGCAGCAGGTAGAGTGAAATCACCATGGTTTGAAGAAAGCACAGCCGCAGTGACATCCTACGGGAGGAAGATAGGCAGGGCAACCGTTTGAAGAACAGACGGCAACCAAGCGGCGTAGGGACCCCTATGTGGGCTTAACCGCACACACAGAAGAGAGATCCGAGGGGCACAGGGGCAGCGGCGCTGAGCCGAGCTGCGACGGCAAGGGAGGTGAAGTGCAGGCGAAAGCGAGCTGGGGCTCACGCGCGAGGACGTAGCAGCGAGAGATGAAGGCGGCAGCAAATCAACGGCTCGGCGATGGTTAGGGCAAGGAAAACGGCGAGCGATGGCGTACAGAGTGACTGAAACCGACCGAGAGGGGGACGGGTTTTCAAAAATGATTTGTGCCTATTAAGTCCGCGACGGACGCTCCAGATCCGAGCGACGGACGCTCCGTCGGAGTGCGACGGACGCTGGGCAGCGTCCAACAACATCGTCCGTCAGGCTTACAGAAAGGGTTCGAAGCGCTTCGACACATTTACCGCGTCAGACGCTCCGCGACGGACGCTGGGCAGCGTCCGTCGCCCCTAAGACAGGCAACTTTTCTCAACAGATGGTCGCGACGGACGCACAGGCATTTGTCGCCGAGCGTCCGACTCCAATTTTTAAAAGATTTTCAAATTTTATTTTTGCGTCTTTCTCCCAACCAAATCCAAATCCCAATAAGATCCAAAGAACACCAGATTGGACTTGAAATGAGAACCATCTCTCAAACTCTTCTTTTCAAATAGTTTGCCATAGGCTTTAAACCAGATTTATCTCAGAGTATTCGAATGGAACCTTGCAAGGAGACATCATAGGGCCACAAGAGGGGTACAGAAATGACTTGAGCTTGGAATGCTCCCCCTAAGTGGACGAACCCAGCGGATGCTCAAACTTAACCGAAAAGAAATGGCAAACAACACACATGCACATGCAATGCATTGCGGAAATTGAATCTAGGTTGCTTGCAAGTTTAAACCACGGCTAAGCTTTGTCACACGCTTTGAGGGTGGTTATCTAAACCGTGTTAGCCAAGCCTATGTGCATTACTAAATTAAACATGTTATATTACACATGAATGCAAGGTTGGTTCACACAAGATCATCTTTTAGTGAAGTTAGAGTGATCAAGCACATTTAACTCGCTTCGCAACCTACAAAAGGTTGACTCATCGAGTGGTTTTGTGAAGATATCCGCCAATTGCTCTCCATTTCTAACTCCAACTAGTGTGATATCCTTCTTGGCAAGATGATCTCTAAGAAAGTGATGGCGAATATCTATGTGCTTGGTGTGAGAGTGTTGAACCAGGTTGTTTGCAAGCTTTATGGCGCTTTCATTATCACTCAAGAGTGGAACATTTTTTAGGTTAACGCCGGAATCAAGGAGTGTTTGGGTCATGTATAAGATTTGTGCACAACATGCTCCCGCGGCAATGTATTCCACCTCGGCAGTAGACAATGCCACACTATTTTGCTTCTTAGAGGACCAAGAAACAAGTGATCTTCCTAGCATATGGCACCCTCCGGAGGTACTCTTCCTACCAACCTTACACCCGACATAGTCCGAATAGGAATAACCCACAAGATGGAAGGGAGCTCCTTTGGGATACCAAAGGACAATGCTAGGGGTGTGCCTTATGTACCTAAGGATTCTTTTAACTGCACATAGATGTGACTCCTTAGGGTTTTCTTGAAACCTAGCACACATACACACACTAAACATGATATCCGGCCTAGAAGCGGTGAGGTAAAGTAAACTACCGATCATAGAACGATAGAAAGTTTGGTCAATCGGTTTACCTCCCTCATCAAAGTCGAGATGTCCATTAGTAGGCATGGGGGTCTTGATTGGCTTGCAATCCTCCATCTTGAATTTCTTGAGCACATCATGAGTGTACTTTTCTTGAGATATGAAGGTGCCCTCCCTCAATTGCTTCACTTGGAAGCCAAGGAAGAAGGTTAGCTCGCCAATCATTGACATCTTGAACTCCTTGGACATCAATTCACCAAATTCCTTGCAATGATCTTGGTTTGTTGACCCAAATATAATGTCATCGACATATACTTGGCAAACAAAGATTTCTCCATCAAGCACCTTGGTGAATAGTGTGGTATCCACTTTCCCGATCTTGAAGCCCTTCTTGAGTAGGAAGTCCCTTAGCCTCTCATACCAAGCTCTTGGAGCTTGCTTCAATCCATAGAGTGCCTTGGACAACCTATACACATGATTAGGACAAGTTGGGTCTTCAAACCTGGGAGGTTGTGAGACAAATACAAGTTCATTAATGAAACCATTTAAGAAGGCACTCTTCACATCCATTTGAAATAGTTTCATTTTGTGATGTGAAGCATATGCCAAAAGGATACGAATGGCTTCTAGTCTTGCAACCGGTGCAAAGGTCTCTGTTGGCACAAATTACGGTATAATTTTTCATAATCAAAATGCTGCCATCAACCTCAGGATCAAGGATAAACAAACACATCATGAGCATATTTTATCAAATAACTAGTTTCACATGTCCATGAGTGTTTGAGTGTAGGAATGAAGAAATGGAGCAAAGAAGAGCCAGTGGGGCCCACATAGGGGGTCGGCCGAGCACCATTGGGCCCACCTGGCTCCCCTCTCAGCCATGATCCAAGAGAGCACTCTAGAGTGAAATCCAACCATTGGATCACTCTGTGTTTCCTCTCAATGGCTCACAAGCATAGCACAAGGATTCATGGGCCCATACCAAGAAGATAAACATGACAACCACCTCAGAATTGATAACCAACACCTATGACGAGTGGGACCATCACCAGGGAGGAAGAGGTGGGCCAGTGACCCCAGTGGGGGGTCGGCCGACCATCCATAGGGCCCACCTGGCCCTCAAACAGTCCCTGACCAGTGGGACCACACCCTGGAGGTCAAGAGGTGGCCCACTGGCCATAAGGGGGGGTCGGCCGACCACCCCCCTAGGTCGGTTGGCTCCCTGCAACCGCCATACCACTCTACACATGGTGGAAATCTACACCATCCACCCTTGGTCGGTTCAAGAGGCGGTTTGATCCAAGGGTGGAGAATGGAAGGCCCGGGATCGCTGACGTGGCGATGGAGTAGCCCCTATTCAATCCCCCTACTATAAATAGAGGGTCACACCCCCTCTCTAGACATGGTGAAGAAGCCTACAAGCTCTATTCCTTAGATTGTTCTAGGAGTTAGTCTAGAGTGGGAGTTAGAGTTGAGTTGAGCTTGCTCGGGATTTCCGGACTTGTCTTCTGGAAAGTCTGGTATAGCTCTTGTATCTTTTCTTCTTTGTAAAACTTTATTTTATTCGATATATTATCCTTTCTCTTTACTTTACTTAGTATTTACTTTGAGCATTACTATACTAGATATAGTATTGTTATATGCTTTGGCTCTTTAATAGCCTTTACATTCATAGTCTGTGATCCTTGTGACCTTTCCTGTATGCGATCATTGCCTGTCATAGGGTGCTTTGATTTTAGATCGTAGTCAAAGTAGTAAGTTGTGTGTAAGCGTGGTGCTTATACATTATCGTACCCTTGGTTACCGCTTGCTGCACGGATTGTTTGTGGTATCTAGCAAGAGGTGACAGCCTTGTCTAGTCGTTGTATTCCACCACGTGTTCTTAGGCAAGTTCTTAAAAGGCAAGGCCCCCGCAAAACGAGGGTGCGGTCGGGTAGGAGTTTTGTCCTCCTACTGATCTATCTGTTGACACCGTTTTTCAGCACGTGTCAAATGAGCTAAGGTTTGACTGGTCAGCGACCGTTTGCTATCGGCATCGGTAAAGTATGAGCCAATATTGCGGGAAGGCCAAGTGTGTTGCCGATGAAGAGTCATTGTCGATTGCCGGTGAAGAGTCATTGCCGATTGCCGATGAAGAGTCCTTGCTGATTGCTGATGAGGGATCATTGCCAACTGCCGATGAAAGGTGGTTGCCGATTGCCGATCGGGAAAGTATTGCCGGTGCCGATGCAGATGGGCCTGGAATGCTGATGGGCGTGACTTAGTGTTTGAGGGCAGCAGAAGACTGCAGGAGGCCAAAGAAGGAAGTCGCAGGGATCTGCCGATGGAAAGTTTCTATCGAAGAGGAGTATAAGGAAACTGGTGTTTTGTACTAGTATTATTATAGTAGTTTGAGTCCGACTCTTGCATGAGTCGTTTATTTTCCTTTAAAATAGGCGTGTTTGTTTAGGGAAATAAATATTATTGTTTTAGATCCGACTCCTGCGTGAGTCAGTTTCCTTAAAATTAGGAGTTTGTTTTAGGAAGGATACGTGTCGTGTCTTTGTACGACTCTCCATGCGGGAGTATAAATATGTGCCCGAGGGCTACGAAAAAAACAATCAATCCAATAAAAAACAAACCAATTTTATCTTATTCTACTTTTTATCGCAATTTACCTTTATTGTATTAGTTTTAGCTTATCAACGAGTTCTTCAAGCTTCGACGGGTTGCATCACCTTGATCTCCGTCAAATCCTTGCAAGTTCCGCGTAGGAGTATCTCTGAGCTTTGGCATTCCGGGCGCATCGCTGTTTGCCTCTCTTCTTCTTCCACAAGATGGCTTGTCGGGCATTCTGGTCCCTCTCTTGCCGCAGAACCCTGATGGTATCGGATAATTGGGTTCTTTGCTGGTTGGCTGTATTCAGATCCTCCTCAACCTTTTGTAACTCGGCCAACAACTCTTCTTTCTTGGCCGATAGCCGGGTGATTTCTTGATCGAGGTCGTTGATGGAGACTTCTGCTTGGCCGATACCCTTATGCTTTTCATCGGCAATGTTTTTGAACTTGAGCTTTTCTTCCTCGCTCTTGGATTGGGCGGCCCTATCGGCAATGCGATGGGAGAGCCTCTGGTATTGGATTTGTTTGATGTCGAGGAAGGTTACCTGAAGGAGGATTTCTGCCATATCGGCGGGGAGATGACCTTGGATATCCTTGAAAGCAACCCTTGCTACTGATGAATCCTGAATGAGCTGGGACGTGTCTTGGAGCAGCAAGGAGAGTAGTGCTTCAAGCTTAGTCTTGATCTCTGCCGATAGAGCTGGGACAGAGCTCTCTTCCTCCCCATCGTCATCGGGTATGTCAACTGTGAAGGAGAACAGGCTGTTTGCTTGGAGGAGGCCTTGGCGTCCATCTTCTTCCTGCGGGTTGAGGCTGAAGGAGAAAAGACTATCTGGAGAATCTTGGGCCTGAAAACAGAAGGGTTTGAATATGCCGATCGAAGGATTATACTAGAATTTTTGAGTGATTCAACTTACCATCTTGAAGTGAGTCTCTTGCCTAGGGCTCAGCATGGTGGATGGTCCAGCTTCATCCTGAAGAGTGGCGGCAGTTGCCGATAAAGGAACTCCCATCAGGGAAGCACTTGGCGCTGTCAGTGCTGGTGACGTTGTTGCTGGCGTCGCTTCCGATGTAGTGCCTGGTTCTTGTGGCGGCGACGCCGCGCTCTCATCAGAAGCTTCGGCTGGTGCCGATGCCGATGCCACCGCTACCATTGCGGGTGTTTCTTCATCAGGGACTTCGGCTGACGGTGCCGATGCCGATGCTACCTCCGCTGCCGTTGCGGGTGTTTCTTCATTGGGAGGTTCGGCTGACGGTGCCAATGCCGATGCCGCCTCCGCTGCTGCAGCGGATGGAATTGTCTCTTGACCGAGGACATCGTTCATCGGCTGATCTGGGATAGGAGTCGATGGAGTTTCTGCCGACGACGCGCCGACAGTTGGTGGTGCGACTTGTGCCGATGACGAAGATGGGCTAGCCAACCTCAAGCGCCTCTTCTTCCTTGGCGCAGCAGCAGGAGATCCAGCCCATTTTGACGAGGACTGGGGGGCATCGGCAGCCGAACTTGGAGGTGCTTGTCTGCTTGGAGCAGTTGCAGATGACCTCATAGCCTGAGTATTCAATACAAGTTACATAAAATAAAGTATTGCCGATGAGACTTTATGTAATCGGCGAGTGAAGATGAGTTTACTGCAAACACCCGCGTCAGGGCAGTAGCAGCGGTCGATGTAGCCTTGGCTTTTGCCGGTGTCGGTGTAGGTACCTGTCGAGGAATGAAGGCGGCTAATTTGGGGGCCTTGTTGCCGATGAGTGATACGGGACTCATCATTCGAAGCTTGAAGGGCTTGCCGCTCCTACTCATCGGAGGAATCGGGTCATCAACCTGTCAAACGCAAGAAGCTTAAATACCGATGGTGGAGGTAAAAGTAAGGAATGCATCGGAATGAAGACTTACTGCGTCGCTGGGGATGATGTGATCGGCATCGATCATGTGCCAATAGTAGTGTGACGACTTGGCAAATAGTTGACACCTCCATTCTTGCCACCAAGACTTGTATTCATTTGTAATAAAGGAGGTTGGTGACCAGGAGGACAGGTCAAGATCTGATACATCGGCATCGAGAGAAAGGTTGACCACCTTGTTCCAGTCCAGAGCACTAGAGAATGTCTGCCTCGGCTTCACTACCTTAGAGTAACAAAGCTTGATCGGCAGTTGACCGAAAGCCAGCTGTCTCGCTGCTACCGATGGGTAGTAGAACTCAAATGATGGAGGGGCATTCTTTCCCAATCCGAAGATGTTCACTGGAATGGCTCGGGGAGTGATGCTGGCCTTCATAATTATCTGATTTTCAGGCACGTTCCCATCGGTAAGATTGAACAGTAGTGGGAATCGGTTGTCTTCGTCGGCATATGGCCACCAGAGCCGTTCTGTGGTGGGAATTCCGTTATAGAACTTCTGAAAAAACATGCCGAATTGTTCTGCATCGGCATCGGTCCCTGGCAGCACTATAATGGCCTCTCCAAAGTTGAGTGGAGGACGAGTTGCCGATTCATCATCCCCACACTGGTGGTCTTCTGGTATGTCTCTCGGAAAATGTTGAGCGAACAAGTCAAACTGAAGCGCTTTCTGCATCTGTGCGTTCAGCCACATATTGATAAACCACCAGGGGCCTCCAAGGTTGCCGATGTGTTCACCTAGCAGTAACTTCTGGGATACTTGATGGAGAAGACGATATACCGATCCTAGAAGATATCTGCCCAGGGGGAGTCTTGTCCCATCGGCAAGCAGTTCAGCTGCTGGAAGATACATAGTAGTGGGTCCAACTGCGCTACCATAGAAAATAAACTTGTCCAGCCACATGTTCAGAAAGGTGGCATGCTCCCTCTGGTTTACCGATCCTGTTTTCTAGTATTCCTGAATGTAACTCGTCCAACCGCTGATGTTCCGAGTGTTTACTCTGTGCTCAGCTTTCCTATTGAATAAGGAGAAGGTATCGGCAGAAGAGACGTCTAGGCCGGTCAGCATGTGGACATCGGCAAGAGTGGGGATGGCTGGTCCATGTTGGAATAAGAAAGCATTCATGGTGTCCGACCAGAAATAAGAGGCAGCTATTAACATGTTCTCGTTCTTCTCCATGTCAGCAATGGAGAGCCTGATACATTGGTCCAAACTGCGCTCTTGCCAATAAACTTGCTACGCCCTAGCAACCCTGAGGTACCAGTTTTTCCATCCCTTAGTAGGCTTGGGCCATGATCGGAAAGTGTCCTTCCACAATGCTAGACCAAAGCATTCAGATCTGAAAGGGATTCGGTTGGTTTCTGCGTTGATTATGTAACTGCGATCCGGATTCCCCATGGGGCCTAAGCAACTGAAGGTGGAACCGGCGAGTGGAATCACTACCTTGTCATACAGTTCCTAGGGTTCGAAGGAGAGAAAGGGGAAGAATCAGAAAAAAGGAACAGGGATAAATCTAGATTCGTGCGGAAAAGGACCAGAAGGAGGTTGGATTGGGTGGAGAATGAGTCTCACCTTGGGGATGTCAACTTGGATTGCCATCGGAGTCGAGGGAGTGCCTGCAGTTCACCCTTGGATTGCGGAAGGATACTTTTGCTTGAGCTCGTGTTCTTCAGAGCGGCTGGAGGTTGAAGACGAAGGCCGGGAGGTGAAAGTGAAAATGAGCTCAGGGTAAAAAGGTAGTGTGGATCCCGATAACTTTTATAAGCTTACTCAGGGGCATTTTGGGGTTCTGTTTCACATTGTGCAGGAATGTGGAGAGGCCCGCTGTAGATACGCGCGGTGATCGAGGTGGTCTACAACTATTTGTGTTACAATCGAGGGATTTTATTATTAAATTGCGGTTCCACACGCGGGGATCGAGGAAACCGTGCATCCATCTTGGAAGTAACGGCTACAGCAATGGCTACAGCAACAGCTACAGTGGAGAGAATTTCGGCATGTAAAGTATTATACATCCCGAAACTGGGGGGCATGTGTTGACACCGTTTTTCAGCACGTGTCAAATGAGCTAAGGTTTGACTGGTCAGCGACCGTTTGCTATCGGCATCGGTAAAGTATGAGCCAATATTGCCGATGGGAGTGTTGCGGGAAGGCCAAGTGTGTTGCCGATGAAGAGTCATTGTCGATTGCCGGTGAAGAGTCATTGCCGATTGCCGAAGAAGAGTCCTTGCCGATTGCCGATGAGGGATCATTGCCAACTGCCAATGAAAGGTGGTTGCCGATTGCCGATCGGGAAAGTATTGCCGATGCCGATGCCGATGGGCCTCGAATGCTGATGGGCGTGACTTAGTGTTTGAGGGCAGCAGAAGACTGCAGGAGGCCAAAGAAGGAAGTCGCAGGGATCTGCCGATGGAAAGTTTCCATCGAAGAGGAGTATAAGGAAACTAGTGTTTTGTACCAGTATTGTTATAGTAGTTTGAGTCCGACTCTTGCATGAGTCGTTTATTTTCCTTTAAAATAGGCGTGTTTATTTAGGGAAATAAATATTATTGTTTTAGATCCGACTCCTGCGTGAGTCAGTTTCCTTAAAATTAGGAGTTTGTTTTAGGAAGGATACGTGTCGTGTCTTTGTACGACTCTCCATGCGGGAGTATAAATATGTGCCCAAGGGCTACGAAAAAAACAATCAATCCAATAAAAAACAAACCAATTTTATCTTATTCTACTTTTTATCGCAATTTACCTTTATTGCATTAGTTTACTTATCAACGAGTTCTTCAAGCTTCGATGGGTTGCATCACCTTGATCTCCGTCAAATCCTTGCAAGTTCCGCGTAGGAGTATCTCTGAGCTTTGGCATTCCGGGCGCATCGCTGTTTGCCTCGTTCAGCTCTGCTCTAGTTATCCTTGATCAATCTGAGCCTTGACGTCCGGGCGCATCGCTGTCATCTCGTTCAGTTTTGTTCTAGTTATCGTCCTTGTCGATTAACTGGTCAAATCGACTGGCACGCCTCCGGAATACCAATCTTTGGGTAACAGCCCGAGGTGTTCACAAAACCTGACGCTTTTTGTGTCAACACTATCCCCTTGCGTAGAATACTTGTATTGAGGAGGCAAACTATAGTGTTTAGACTAGTTAATTAGCTAAGTATATTGATGTAAAGTGCATTGCATAGGAGTCCCTTGTACTCTCTCGTTGTCCTCCCACCTAGCTATCCTACCTAGTCCATTCTAAGTATCATTTACCTTGGCTTGTTCATTCATCAACCCCTTCCTATCACATATATCGTTTACCCCCCTATACTAGTTGGTACTAAGTTAAGGTGCTCTCTAGGATCTCTCTCTAATTATCATTTCTAGCTCAGCTTTTCCTTGGGATAATATAAATTACGATACCTCGGAATACTCCTAGGTGAAGTGCTACAGCTGTATAATCTGTGCGCTTGCGGATTTATCCAATAGTCATAAGAAATACCAACGAGCATTTCTGGCGCCGTTGCCGGGGATAGGGATTTATCTCTATTTTTGGTGCGACGCTAAGAAATGTCAACAAGCATTTCTGGCGCCGTTGCCGGGGAAAGCATAGCCTAGAAATTTTAATTAGATTGAATCTAGAGATTCTCGTTAACTTAGCTATCAATTAGTCATAGGGGCTTACCCCTGTATGTATCTTCCTTTCTTGTGAAGCCAGACAGTTTATGAGCGGTTTCAACCTGCCGGGAAACTACCTAGAAGATCCCGAGCAGCTGTTGAGAAGAACTAGACGTCGTCAAGTTCCTCCTTAGAGGATCATCTCGACCCTGAATCCGTTCAAGGAAGGAGGCTCTACACCACCACTCAAGGAAGCCATGGCCTAGAAGGCGATCTCTGACTTCTCCGCTCCGTCAGCTACCCGCGTAGCTTAGGGTCCCGAAGTCAACTTCGGGGATGCCACCTTCGAGCTGAAGCCCTCCTTGATCCACATGGTGCAGGCCAATCCGTCTTGCGGGAAGCCCCATGAGGATGCCAATGCTCATCTCCAGCACTTCATGGAGCTATGTGGCACTTTCACTATCAAGGGAGTGGCGTCTGACACCATTCGCCTTCGTCTTTTCCCATTCTCGCTATTGGGAAAGGCAAAGCAATGGTTCTACGCACACAAAGAAGAAGCCACTACATGGGAGAGGTGTGCTAACGCATTCCTCAAGAAGTTCTTCCCGACGAGCAAAACCAATGCTCTTCGTGGGAAGATCTCAAGCTTCCAACAACAATCTGACGAGACGATTCCCGAAGCATGGGAGCGTCTCTAAGAGTACATTCGTGCCTGTCCTCATCATGGGATAGACGATTGGCTCCTGATTCAAGGATTCTACCACCGGCTGACTAGTATGGCCCGTTGTCACCTTGATGCTACCGCTGGAGAAATGCCAAAGACCTCATCGAGAAGATGGTGATCAACCAAGGATGGGGTGAGGAACGTCTCCAGCCAAAGAGGAGAGGTATGCACACCGTGAATGAGATGGACATGCTCTCTGCCAAGATGGACCTCTTGATGAAAAAGATAGAAGAAAATTCCAAGAAGGAACGAGAGGCCATCTACCCCATCGCCGCCGTACAAGCTATTGATGCTGATCTATGGTGCGAGGTGTGTGGAGGAAATGATCACTTGGGCAACAATTGCCCCGAGACTCCAAAGGAGGACATGAACTTCATCAGCAACAACAACAACAACAATGGGTATCTACCCCAACAACAAGGAGGATGGAACTAGCGCCCCTTCTACCAAGGTAATGGAATTTCTATAATTACAATTCTTATAACAACCAGCCTTCATTGAAAGATCTTGTTCTAAGCCAATCTAAGATTAATGATGGTAGATGATTGCCAATGATAAAGTTCTTGAAAATCTTGGTGAAAAGATGGATAGCTTTACAACTGCTATGAAAAATCAGTTGAGTTTTAATAAGATGCTAGAAACCCAATTAGCTCAACTAGCAGCAGCTATGCCATCCATAGAACAAGGTAAAATTCCTGGGAAACCAGAGCATTCCATTGAGCATGTGAACATGGACACAACGTGGTTCGGTAAGCCTCCACTTCACTCCTATGGGAGCTATCTTCTCGATCCTCCCTTCATCATGAAGAAGGAAGATCCAGGCCACCCGACGATCAAGTGCTCAATCGGACAACAAACCTTCCACACTACCTTCTGCGATCTTGGATCGGGCGTCAACATCATGTTTAAGGTAACTTATGACAACTTGTTAGGAGGACCTTTGGTCCCTACATGTGTTCACCTACAGATGGCAGATCAAACCATACGGTTTCCCGAGGGACTCGCAAGGGATATCTTGGTGAACATCCAAGATGAATACATCCCCACCGACTTCATCATCCTAGACATGGGAGCCAACGTGGAAGTCCCCGTCATCTTGGGAACGCCCTTCCTCAACGCTACCAACGCGGTCATCTATGTTGGATCGGGCCAGATCCACTTCCAGTTCCCGAGCCATAAGGTAAAATGTGCTTTCAATGGTTGTAAACTTAACAAACAGGCTAAAGCACAAACACCAAGATCAATGAACTCAAGGAGGACGAACCCACCAATCCAAGGCAGGTTTGGAAAGCAAAGAGGTGCACACACCATGGTCTCCGCCTCCGGAGCCATCAAGTGCACCCAAGGAATGAACAAGAAGGAGAGTCCTACTCCAAGGACTTAAAATCAAGGAGCCTTCACCGAAAGGTAAATCGGTAGTTATCTTTTATTTTCCTTCTTACATTTAGTTTAAACCTTTAATTTCTTTCATGCTTAAAATTCAGAAAACTAAAGTTTAGATCAAATAAAACATAAGAATTAGTTTAGCTTTGGAATTTGATAAAAGTTAGGGTCATAGGGTGGTCGGCCGACCACCCATATGCACCCTATCTTGGCTTAGTTAATTACAAAATCTTTAGGGAACTTTATCAAAGAAAAAGAAAAAAATGGTAGACTAGGGTGGTCGGCCGACCACCTATGGGCCCACCTGGCTCCCCTCTTGGCCATGATCCAAGAGAGCACTCCAGAGTGAAATCCAACCATTGGATCACTCTGTGTTTCCTCTCAACGGCTCACAAGCATAGCACAAAGATTCATGGGCCCACACCAAGAAGATAAACATGACAAGCACCTCAGAACTGATAACCAACACCTATGATGAGTGGGACCAGCACCAGGAAGGAAGAGGTGGGCCAGTGACCCCCAGTGGGGGGTCGGCCGACCATCCATAGGGCCCACCTGGCCTTCAAACAGTCCCTGACCAGTGGGACCACACCATGGAGATCAAGAGGTGGCCCACTGGCCATAGGGGGGGTCGGCCGACCACCCCCCTAGGTCGGTTGGCTCCCTGCAACCGCCATACCACTCTACACATGGTGGAAATCCACACCATCCACCCTTGGTCGGTTCAAGAGGCGGTTTGATCCAAGGGTGGAGAATGGAAGGCCCTGGATCACTGACGTGGCGATGGAGTAGCCCCTACTCCATCCCCCTACTATAAATTGAGGGTCACACCCCCCTCTCTAGAGTGAGAGTTAGAATTGAGTCGAGCTTGCTCGGGATTTCCGGAGTTGTCTTCTGGAAAGTCTGGTATAGCTCTTGTATCTTTTCTTCTTTGTAAGACTTTATCTTATTCAATATATTATCCTTTCTCTTTACTTTACTTAGTACTTACTTTGAGCATTACTATAATAGATATAGTATTGTTATATGTTTTTGCTCTTTAATAGCCTTTACATTCATAGTCTATGATCCTTGTGACCTTTCCTGTATGCGATCATTGCCTGTCATAGGGTGCTTTGATTTTAGATCGTAGTCAAAGTAGTAACTTGTGTGTAAGCGTGGTGCTTATACATTATCTTACCCTTGGTTACCACTTGCTGCACGGATTGTTTGTGGTAGCTAGCAAGAGGTTACAGCCTTGTCTAGTCGTTGTATTCCACCACGTGTTCTTAGGCAAGTTCTTAAAAGGTAAGGCCCCCGCAAAACGAGGGTGCGGTCGGGTAGGAGTTTTGTCCTCCTACTGATCTATCCCCTTGCCTAGCATACTTGTATTGAGGAGGCAAACTATAGTGTTTAGACTAGTTAATTAGCTAAGTATATTGAAGTAAAGTGCATTGCATAGGAGTCCCTTGTACTCTCTCGTTGTCCTCCCACCTAGCTATCCTACCTAGTCTGTTCTAAGTATCATTTACCTTGGCTCGTTCATTCATCAACCCCTTCCTATCAGATATATCGTTTACCCCCATATACTAGTTGGTACTAAGTTGAGGTGCTCTCTAGGATCTCTCTCTAATTATCATTTCTAGCTCAGCTTTCCCTTGGGATAATATAAATTACGATACCTTGGAATACACCTAGGTGAAGTGCTACAGCGGTATAATCTGTGCGCTTGCGTATTTATCCAATAGTTATAAGAAATACCAACGAGCATTTCTGGCGCCGTTACCGGGGATAGGGATTTATCTCTATTTTTGGTGCGACGCTAAGAAATGTCAACAGTCTCCCCAAAATCCAAACCTTCAACTTGGGAGAACCCCTTTGCCACTAATTTTGCCTTTTTCCTCACAACCACGCCTTGATCATCTTGCTTGTTCCGAAACACCCACTTGGTGCCAATGATTCTTGCTCCTTTGGGCCTCTCCACTAGCGTCCACACTTTGTTCCGGGTGAAGTTGTTCAACTCTTCATGCATGGCATTCACCCAATCCGGATCCGCAAGTGCTTCCTCCACACTAGTAGGCCCAACAAAGGAAATAAAGGAGTGATGCTCAACATAAGAAGCAAGTCTATAAAGAGTTGTTACCCCCTTGATGGACTCCCTATGATGAGTTCTTGTGGATGAGCTTGAAGTATAGGTGTGGATCTTCTTGTAATCTCTTGAGGAGGGGGATGTGGTGCTTCAACATTTTGAGTTTCCTCCTTGGCTTGATCTTGAGGGATGAAAGAATCAACATTTGCTTCCCTCACTTGTTCTTCATCAACTTGAGGCGTGCGGGGTGGAGAAGGTTCTTTATTTGCACCATCTTTTCCTTCTTCCACCTCTTGTGGGTTGATAGCACCAACGGGCATATTCTTCATAGCCTCCCTCAAGGGTTCATCACCTACATCATCAAGATTCTCAAACGCTCCTTGAGAGCCATTAGTTTCATTAAACTCCAAGTCATACGTTTCTTCAACTAAGCCGGTGGCTTTGTTAAATACACGGTATGCCTTGGATTTAAGCGAATAACCAACAAGGAAACCAATGTCACAACGCCTTTGAAACTTCCCCAAGTGTTGGTGCTTCTTGTAGATGTAGACTTTGCATCCAAACATCCGGAAGAATGAGATATCCGGTTTCTTCCCATTCACAGGCTCATAGGGGGTCTTTTTGAGAAGCCTTTGGACAAATAGCCGATTGGCCGCATAGCATGTGGTGTTGATTGCTTCGGCCCAAAACTTCTCGGGGGTGTTGTACTCATCAAGCATGGATCTAGCAAGTGTGATTAGAGTCTGATTCTTCCTCTCAACTACACCATTTTGTTGTGGAGTATATGTGGCGGACACTTCATGCTTGATGCCAACTTCATCACAATAGTCTTCAATCTTGGTGTTCACAAACTCGGTCCCATTGTCACTTCTAATCTTCTTGATCTTCACATCAAACTCATTTTGGGCTCTAGTTACAAACTTCTTGAATATGCCTTGTGTCTCACTCTTGTCTTGAAGAAAGAACACCCAAGTGTATCTAGAGTAATCATCAACTACCACCAAGAAAAAGAGATTGCCTCCAAGACTAGCATAAGTGGTAGGTCCAAATAGGTACATGTGGAGTAGCTCTAGAACTCTTGAGGTACACATGAAAGCTTTGGTTGGATGAGTGTTTGCCACTTGCTTGCTGGCTTGACATGCACTACAAAGTTTGTCCTTCTCAAACACCACATCCTTAACCCCCTATAACCAATTCCTTCTTAACAAGCTTCTTCAAAGTTGACATTCCCACATGATCCAATATTCTATGCCATAGCCAACCCAAAGAACTCTTGGAGAATAGACATGTTTGCAAACTAGCTTCATTTGAGGTGAAATCCACTAAGTAGAGGTTGTTGTGCTGAAACCCTTTGAATATCAATGACTTGTCATCTATCTTGGACACAACCACTTCATTTGGAGTGAAGAGACATTGGAAACTAAGATCACACAATTGACCAACCGATAGCAAGTTGAACCTTAGAGATTGCACCAGCAAGACATTGGATATAGATCGATCATGGGAGATTGCCACTTTGCCAAGCCCTTGAACTTTCCCTTTTGAATTGTCCCCAAAGGTAATCTTGTCTTGCCCTTCACAATCTTCATCAAGTGTGGTGAACATCCGGGGGTCACCGGTCATATGTTGAGTGGAACCACTATCAATCACCCAATGACTTCCACCGGTCTTGTAGTTCACCTACACACAAGCAACATGGAGTTAAGCTTGTTGTTTGGGAATCCACACTTGGCGAGGTCCCATAGCCTTGTCAACTAACTCCTTAGCAACCCATAGCACTTTAGGCTTGTTCTTCATTTTAGGACCAAGAAACACCACAAGTGGTCTACCCTTGGAGTCCTTTTTGATGACAAAGTGTGCATCATGAGCAAATGGCCTTGTGTGCTTGGGCAAGGTCTTGGGAGGTGGAGTCTTGCAATCATAAGCAAAGTGACCAACTTGACCACACTCAAAGCATCTTCTTGGCTTGGACTTTGGCTTGTCATAGTTGTTGCTCATAGCCTTGTTCTTGTAATAATTCTTTGCTTCAATCTTGACCTTGGCCTCCAT
Organism: Microstegium vimineum; assembly: GCA_022036555.1. NCBI lineage: Eukaryota > Viridiplantae > Streptophyta > Magnoliopsida > Poales > Poaceae > Microstegium > Microstegium vimineum. The sequence continues at coordinate 39,647,627 of CM039134.1, read as the reverse complement.
CACTTGATTCTCCTTGAATCCAATACTGGTCTTGTCGGTCTTCATCACGGTGTTCATCAAGAGCTCACTTTGAAGGTTGTGACCCTTGGTGAACTTCTCAAAGCCACTTGCTAGCTTGATCTTCTCATCCTTGAGCTTTGTATTTTCTTCTCTAAGTGTGTTGATCAAGGTGATAGCATCCTTGTCATCATCCTTGGTCGACTTGATAGTGAAGGGCTTGTTTGCCTTGAGGTTGATTAGCTCTTCCTTGAGCTTTGAGTTCTCTTCCCTCATCTTCACATAGTCATCATACTTGTCGACTTCAACTATCTTCTTGCCCTTGCACTTAGCGTTTTGCTCACTAGCAACTTCATCAAGCAAGTCCTCACAAGAAGTAGCTATATCACACTTAACAACCGGGTTAATAGCAACATGTGTAGCAAGATCATGTGTAAGCAATTCATTAGCTACCACAGTGTGCCATGTTCATTTTTCACTTGGTTGTAGTCATCTTTTATAAAGTTATACCTTGTTTGGAGCTCTTGTGTTGACCTCTCAAGCTTATCATGTTTCTCATTGGCTTGCTTAAGAGAGGCTTTGAGCTCCCTAGTGCTAGATGTGAGAGAATTGTTCTCAAGCTTCAAATCATCATTAGCACTAGACAAGGCATCATGCTTAGCATGCAAGTTATCTTTGACCTCAAGAAGGTTGTCATTTTTACTCTTGTACTTCCTTATGATGTCTGAGTATTTGTTGCAAATTTTAATGAGGTTGTCATAGGAAGGTGTTTCATCATCACTCTCATCACTAGAGGAATCATCACCATCATCCTCTTTTTGTACCTTTTTGTCACCTTTAGCCATGAGGCATAGGTGTGTAGAGGATGAGCCCGGTGATTGAGGAGGTGGCAGTGGAGTAGAAGAACCAATCACCAATGCGGCCACCTTCTCATCTTCACTCTCACTATCGGAGGGCTCACTAGAATCTTCAATGTCGATGAGCCAATCAACAACAATCTAAGACTTGCCATCCTTCTTCTTCTTGTGGAAGTCAAAGTTCTTCTTCTTCTTGTAAGGCTTGTCTTGCTTCTTGTCATCATCGCTTGAATAATCTTGTGCACCCATCTTGTTCTTGTAGTTCTTGAACTTCTTGTTCTTGAACTTGTCTTTCTTCTCTTCGGTGCATGTATGAGCTTGATGACCTAGAATCCCACAATTATAGCACTTCATTTGTGAGATGGGCTTCCTTGAAGAGCTTGTGAAGAATTTCTTCTTCTTTGAGTCAAACTTGACTCCATTCTTGTTTAGCCTCTTCAACATCTTGGTGGTCTTCTTCATCATGAGAGCGATGTTGTCTTCATCTTCATCATCACTTGAGTCCTCAACCACCAATTGGATCTTGCACTTCTCTTTGGTGGAAGCTTTGAGGGCCAAGTCTTTCTTCTCCTCTTTCTCTTTATCTTTCTTCTTGGAGGAGGATGAAGAACTGCCATCACCGATCTTCATGTACATCTCATGAGCGTTGATCTTGTCCAACACTTGTGTTGGTGTAGAAGCAGAGAGATCCCCTTGGTGAAGAACGGTGACGATGTGGCCATACATGTCAATTGGCAAGACACAAAGAATCTTGCGCACCACATCGGCGGGTTGTATCTGGGTGAGCCCAAGTCCATTCAACTCCTCTACAAGAATATCGAGATGTGAGTACATTTCATTTGAATTCTCATTAGCAAGCATAGCAAAGGAGTTCAACTTAGCCATGACCAAATGGTAGCGTTCCTCACGCTCACATTTGGTCCCTTCGTGTAGCCATAAATGTTTGTCCAAACATCGTATGCAGTTTTGCAATTCCGCACACGGTTGAACACATCCTTGCTAATGCCATGGAAAAGAATGTTCTTTGCCTTGGCATTGTTCTTCTCAAAGAAGGGATCCTCGGCGAACATGGTGCCACCTATGGTAGCGGCTTTGTGCACACTGATATCCACGGCCTCAAGGTAGGCCTCCATCCGCACTTTCCAATAAGGAAAATCATCCCATCAAACATGGGTGGCGGTCCATCCCCATGGGACATCTTGCTCTAGGCGGTGAAGCCTAATTTAGAGCAACAAGGCTCTGATACCAATTGAAAGGATCAAGATGCCCAAGAGGGGGGGGTGAATTGGGCTTATTTCAAATTTCTAAAGAAAATATGAAATCCTATCAAGTGCCAATCACCCCATGCCTAACGATTCATGTGCCTTAGACTATGAAAGTGGTAGCAAGCCAAGGAAAGCGAAAACACCCTACACAATTCTAGTATGAAATGAAGAACAAGTGCAGAATGTAATGCGGTATGAAAGAGCTAGGGAAAGAGATTCTTGACATGGCGATGTTTTGCCGAGGTATCGAGGAGTCGACACTACCCCTAGTCCTCGTTGGAGCACCTCGCAAGGTACAGCTCCCCCTCAATCCCGCACAAGGGATGAGTGCTCTCTACGGGCTGGTTCTTCGCCACTCTGGCTCGGTGAACTGCCCCCAACCAATCACAAGTCGATGAAGAAGGGCCGCCGACAATCCTCCCGGCGATCACCTTCCTCCAAGCACCACCGGACCGTCTAGGTGATGTCGATCACCAAGAGTAACAAGCCTTGATCTCCACTTGACTCAATCAAGACTCACAACTAGAGTGGATGCACACTTGAACTCTTGGATGAACTAGAGGAGAGGATGGATGGATTCGCAAATCACTCTCTCTCTCTCTCTAGGGCTCTTGCTCTCTTCTCAACCTTCTCAAGCAACACAACAACTGAAATGAGCAAAGGCAATGTAGGAAGGAAAGGGGTAGACTATAAATAGCCCCCCTTCAAAAACTGCCTCGGGCTGAAGAAACTCAACAGTTTAAGTTGGCAACGGACGCTCCATCGCCAAGGCGACGGACGCTCCGTCGCCCTGCCCAACGGCTAGTTCTGAACACTGTTCCCAACGATGGACGCTCCATCGCAAGGGCAACGGACGCTCTTCCCTAGCGTCCGACGCTACTGGCTGGCTCAGGCTGAAAACAGGCCTATCTGGAAGGCCGACGAACGCTCTCACTATGTCCGACACACTCTGAAACGCATAGGCCAACTCAGATCCCTCTGATAGGCCAACGGATGCTCGGGGGCTGACACCCCAGCGTTCGATGCCTCTGTCTGGCGCAACGGACAACATTCGATGCCCTTGTCTAGAGCGTCCGTCGCCCAGAACACAACCCTCTCAACTTTGTTTTTCGTCGTGATGAATACGGAAGCTATTCTAGGCTATCTTACAGTCACCATAGGCTTGCTTAGAGCTAAGGATGTCAAGTGTGCACCACACCTAAGTCATGAAGCTCTCCTAAGTCAAGCTACTAGTCTCAACCCCTCTTAATAGTACGGTCAAAGATCAAATAAAGTCTTATCCAATTCTAAGTGCCCTTCATCCTGCGCTCCATGTCGCCATGAAGATGACGCCGCAGCCACTGCGCCAACAATGGTCGGCCACCGCCGCTGACGCTGCTGCTGGCGAGGCCGCGCACGCCAGGCTATCGCCGTTGCCGCTGACGCCTCCAACATCGACCGTCCCCTCCGGCCCCCAATCGACGAAGGAGCGTGACATCGCCATGGCCGCGGCTTCATTGTCGCCTAACATCGCTGCAACCACCGACGAGGGCACCCCGATGCACCGCAACCGCCTTCTTCCTCGTTGGAGAGCGCGGATGGGTCTTCTACATGCGGATTCGTGGTTGTCGGTGTAACACCCTAGTTTTAACTTTTGCAAATAGAAGTCAAATTTGAGTTTTATTCAATTTATACTCATGAAAATATAGGGGAAATTAAAACTTTTTGGAGTAAAAGCAAATCACCTAGAGAATAGTAACATGTATGTTGCACTCATGCTGAACTTTTGGCCTTTGGTTGAGTATAGGATAGGTTGGGTGAAGTTTAAATTCAAATTTCATTTGAATTTGAGCTAGTTTGCACAAACCAGAAAAAGAAAAGGCTTTACTTTCTTTCTCTCTCCCTCTATCACTCTTCTAGCCCAACACAAGAGCCAGCCCAGCTCGGCTACTCTCCACCCGCACTCCCTCCTTTCCCCTTCGGCCCAACCAGCTCGGCCCAGAGCTGAGGCCCATGCGGCCACACTCTCATCCACCGCAACCCTCTCTCCCTCAAACTGCCGCATGGCCCCCGCTTGTCAGCACCAATGCGCAGTTCGCACACACCACCTCTCCATCCTCTCTCGCTAACCCGTGGGTCCGCCCTGTCAGCGCCACATAGCAGACGCGCACACGTAGTGCTCTCCCTTCCTCTCTCTGTCGCACGGGCCCGAGTTGCCGACGCCGACCCCACCCATCAGCCGCACCCTCCCCATTCTTCTTCCTTGGCTCAGCGGAGATGCCACACTGGCATCACTGCCATGCGCCGCCTTCACTCTGGCTTGAAAGCCATTGACATCGAGCCATCAAGAAGGCCATCAAGACCGCCTTGACGCACCAGTCGTGATCGTGCCCAGAATCACCGCCCTCGTGCGCCTATAAAGGCAGCCGCAGCACCCCTTTCCCCCCTGCTGGCTCTCAGTTCACCACAACCGCACCCGCGTTCTCACCGCTCGGAGTCTTCTCGCACGACACCGAGCATCCGAGGAGCTTCTCACTGCCCGTCCTGACTCCGTAAGAACACCGACCGCACGTTTTCACCCCTTGTTTTGTCATTTTCGCACTCACCGTGCCTTTTCTTGTGAACCAGCCACCGCCGTTCGTCATCGGAGCACTCGGAGCACGCACGGGTCTCGCCACCGCCTTGACTTCACTCGTGGTGACTCCCTCTCCCTCCTTGCCCTTTCAATTTGGTCGAATCAACACCGTATGTGCTAATTCGAAGCACACAGTGGCCGCCCGCAATGGCGCCACCGCGAACACCATGCTCCAGTGAACCACGCACTCAACCGAGCACCCCACCAACACCGCACGGGCACACCACACCTCCCCGTGCCCTCAATTTGGTTGTTAACACCCCGCACTGCTGGATTCCACATGGCACAGAATTGCCAGCCATGGCGCCGCCGCGGACACTCCACTCCGGCCATCCATCACCACACCCGAGCACCTCTTCGCACTCGCACGAGCACGCAGAGCACCTCGGTGCTTTTGGTTTGAACTGAGGAGGTTGGGAGCGTCTTTCCGACGCTCGCCGGCGAGCGCAGGGCTCGGCCAGCCATGGCGCCGCCGCATGCCGGAGGGGAAACCTCCCCCTTTCTATCGCAACCACACGATCCACAGTGCACGGTTGAGATTAGATCATACCGGTTCGGTATGACCCCGGCTCACCGTGGACCCATGCACCGCGGGCCATGCGCTGCGTCAGCCGGTCCACACGCACGCGTGGTGCACCGCACCAATCGCTCACCGCCATGTGTCGCTCGCGTTAGCGACGACGCAGTCAACCCCGACCGGCTCTGCTGTTTTTACTCTTAGGCCCCTCTATTTTCTACAAATCAACCCGCACACCACTCCTATTTTAATTCCATTAAATTCAGTCCTATTTTTACTCATTTTAGCCTCTGTCTTTTTGCAAAATAGAACCCACAGTCCGTAGCTCAGTTTAAAATCAGACTTTATTTGTTTTAATTCAAAAATGGTTCGGTCTAATTACAAAAATGCCATTCAAACCTTTAAACATGCATATCTTGCTCATTTTAAATCCGATTTGAGTAAATTTCACGTCTATGTGATCGTAGCAGCTTGTAGAATACTTTTAAAAGCTTTATACCTTCTGTTCATACTGATTGGTGTGTTGTTCTAATTAAACTCTATTTGTTTGCATGTATTTGATGGTTTGGACTATTTGTATGGTGATTGCTTGATGTTTAAAAGAGGGTGAGCAAGTTGAGTTTGATGAACCATTCTTTGACCAGCAGGACTAGCAAGAGAACTTTGAGGATGGCAAGTGTAACTAAGGCCCCTTGCACCTATGTAACCTTAATTCATATTATAATCATGCATGAGTTCATTCAAATTGATGAACCATAGGCTTTCATATACTAGACTTTTGATCCTTATACCTTGTATACCTATGGGAGTAGTTGCATTATGGCTAGACGTGCTATGCTTATCAATGAAAAATGCTTAACTTGATAATAGACTTATGGAACAAATGTAAAATGATGCTTTTTAGTAACATGATAAAGGGGGCTAAATCATTGGGTTTTGTTGCTTTAGTACCTCTCCATAGGAACTCTCCTGAAGCGGCCACCCAGGAAGGCCGTGCAACCCCAAGTGTCATATGGCTCTGACTTTAACTAATTAACTAGTATGTCTCTAGCTTGTTAGTGGTTACCATTTTGTTGGCGCAAGAGGGGGCGACTTGGGATGTTTGGCGGTTCTCCTGTCTTGTAGGCATGCATAGTGCTGCGACCACATGAGCCACTCGAAGGAGAACACCCATGCATACAGGCCGTTGAAACCTCACGGCCACTAACTTGTTAGGGTATCTAGTGAAAGGTTATGTAGTGAAACCCTGCACACGCTCCTTGGTAGAGGTATTTGGGTCTAGCTAACCTCGGCAAATGGGAATCATGGCTTGGGGGTAAAGATGTACAACCTCTGCAGAGTGTAAACCTATCATGATAGCCATGCTCACGGTTACGAGCGGCCTGGATCCATCTTGACAGCTGTTACTTGGGTTATATGGATGGTTGGGAATGATGCTAATTTTGCTTAATGATTTAATCACTTGGGATGGGTTTTACTCACTAAAGTAGTATACTTGTTTAATAAAACTTGACCAACTAAAATTGCTAACCGCAGTCAAACAGAGTCAAACCTTTTGAGCCTTTAGTACCCTGGTTATACTTGTAAGTTGTGGTATGCTTACACTTGTTTTATATAATGAAAATCCCGGATGGGTACCAGATGATGGCTTTGAGGACTTTCCAAAGGATCTCCAGGACTTCTAGTTGATGCCTCCCAGTCAATGTCCCTGTGGCTAGTTTACTTTTATGTTGAACTCTTATATATGATGTAATAATGTGATGGATATCGATGTAATAAAGTACTTTACTTTGGTATTCTTCAATTTGTAAGTATATGTGTGTTTGGACATCCTGGGCACACATGTATGATGTACTTAGTGCTACACTGGGTGCTACAGTTGGTGACGGCGTAGCGTACCTGTCCGCCATCACCGCCCCCTCCCCTCCGTCACCTGCGACCTCTGAGGTGTTGCCTGGGGCACCGGCCGGCCCCTGGCAATCTCGGGCATCCACCTCATCGCCACCGCTGCCCGCGCCGGCTAGAGCAGTGCCGGCTCACGTGGAGACCTCTCCAACTCCCCTAGTTGCGGCCTCTGGAGTGGAGGCACCGCTGGACTGGTGGCTGGTCACCGTCGAGGACGCAAGCGAAGGCGAGGACGATGACTTGGGGGACTCCACCCTTGACGTCTTCCTTGTCCGCTTCTCGGCCCCCGTCCCGAACCCTCCATCCACCCTCTCTCCCGATGTTGCGCCATTCGATCCCGAGAGTCATTCTGTGGGGCGCCGAAGCAACGTCGTTGGGCGAATGATGATGGTGATGAGTCCGGCGTCAAGCTGCCCTTGTCCTACTTGGAAGCGACCTATCGATCGCCGATGGCTGTCTCGGGGTCATCGAGGGTGCAGCCACTCTCCTGTTCAGCTGGGTCGTCCGGTCATGGCAAGGCGGCTACTAGGCAATGCGAGCCTCGGCGGTGACGGCGGAAGTGCGACCGACCGCGTCCTCATCTGGTGAGCGGCATCCCTGCTCGACCAGTGAAAGGTCGGGTCCTTGCACGGCAGCGTCTTGGATGTCGAGGGAGGGTGTCTCTCCCCAACGCCGATGGGTGGCGTGACATCCTCCCCCGCCAGGAGCCGCACCCCTTGACGACGCTGGCTAGAGATCGACCAGGGCTGCGGGCACCACCGCGAAAGATCCCCACTGAGCTTCGCGACAGGTGTTTCAATTGTCTGTCGTACTCACACCGGGTGGCATCTTGCCGGCTACCTCGGCGTTGTCTGCGCTGTTGCGGCCTCCAACACCTGGCCCGGAATTGCAGCATGCCTAGGGTTGCTTCTACGTCCACAGCGAGGGGTGCTGAGTGGACATGACGGCGTGCTGGTCGAGGCTCCATGGAAGTCTCCCAACATGCACCCTGCAACAATGCAACGAAGGCATGCGCTGGCGAGCCTCGGCGACAACGTTGGCAGCGTCGGGATGTACTCGCTGAGGTCGTCAGCTTGGGAGGTGAGACGAGCTCGGGGCAGGCAGCTCCGGGCGCGCTGACGCACCGCGTTGAGGGGCGGCGACGACGGCAATGATGACGGAGGTGTCATGGTCGCTCGACTGAGACTGTTGCCTCTCTCGTCGCCGCTGATGACCAGTCGGGGCATGCCCAACCGACTGGCGTGATTGTCCTTGCCGAGCCTGTGCCGGGCGTATCCTTTGAGGCTGGCGCTGGCAGTGCGGAGGGCTCGAGCGAGGCTATGCTGGGCGCAGGGGGGAATGGTGGCGATGGGCGGCGACTACGATGTCAACACGGCCGACACCGCCAGCGACATCACCTGTGCCACGTCTGTCTAGCTCAGGCCACCTAGGCTGAGTGGGATGTCGCGCCTGGGGCCGCTGACACCCAGGCTGGGTGTGTGGGTCTAGCCATCGCGTTGGTCCTCGATCTTGACCCGCTCTCGCTGACCATGCGCACGGAAGCTGCAGGTGACTCTACGAATGACCCGATGCGGGTGGAGATCCTAGCTTCTTTGCTCGGAAGCCAAGTTGTCCCTTGCTCCGAGCCGACCGCCTTGCCAGTGGACGGGGCCTTGCCGGTGCTTACCGGTGGTTGCACACATGCTCCGTCTCAGCAGGGCCCGTTGTTGCAATCACCACCCGCCTGCTCCGCCTCACCTTCAGGGCTGCCTCTGTTGCGACACCTGGTCACGCCCAAGCAGTTGGTTTTCGACGACTCCTTGGGTGCTGATGCGATCACGTCGTGCGATGTGGACTGCCCACCAGGCTTTGGTCCGGTGCTTCCTGAACCAGATATGCCATCGGCTCTAGGAGGTCAGCACACCGCCATCGATGTGGTGGCCATGGTGCAGGCACCCATCGCAACTGCCTCCCCACTGTTGACACCTCTTAAGTATCAATTCTAAGTGTCAACTAAGTAGAAGAAAGGATATATTTGCAACACACCACCTAGACATAGGGTTTTAACTAACAGAATTCCACAAGTTTTGGTGTTTATCTGTTTCTACAGGGAGACAACTGCAAAAGAGCAAAAGAGGCCCACAAGTAAGGATTACATAGACACATAACACCTCCGAACGAAAAAGAGCAATCTAGAAGACTCCAGAACCAACCCCCAGGAATGAGGGGCCCACCTGTCAACAGGGTAGGGCGGGCGCCCTCCCCCCTAGGGCGGCCGCCCTAGGTCTAGGACCAATCAGGTCCCGCCTCGCGGATTAGGGTTCCACCGCCTTTGAGGTTTAATCTAAACCCTCCATTAAGGTCGGTTTGATCCGACGACTGACGATCATTTGAGGGGGCTATATAAGGAGGACTGTTGCCCCTGGCTAAAGGCAATCCATTATTCATTTGCATACTTTCTAGAGAGGATTCGCCAGAGAAGATCCCTTATGGGTCTATTCTCTAGGGCTTAGCATTCAAGAGAAACTATCCTTAGTTTCTATGTGAGATTAGAGTTCACTCTTCTAGATTGAGAGAGTTAGAGTGGAGGTGTGGATTGGAGGAAGCCCGACCTGTCGGTGTCTCCTCTCCAGTTTGTATCGACGGGATCAAGTCTCCTATCCTGAGGCTTGCTCCTAGGATTTCTTCGGTATTTTGACTTCTAATTCTAATAAGTTCTCGGTTTTATTATTCTTTGGTCTGTGACTTTACTTTATTCTCTTCGCGTAGAGAGTAGGGTAATCATATCTAGCATAAACGTGGTGTTTGGGCTAGGATACTCACAGATATCCCCTGTCTAGCCGGATCTGTGGTAGTAGCTCGGAAAGTGACAATTTCGTAGATACCTTTGGAACCCACAATCCCGTTAGAAGGATTGGTAGGGTTTATAGGCCGCGTGCTAAGCATCCTCTGAGGTGTCTCTTATCACGACGGTTCTCCCCAATAGAATAATAGCTCATATCTTGCTTAGACTAGAATGAGAGTGCAGTCGCAGTCTTCTCTAATCACTCATATCAAAATCACCTTGTTTGTAGCCTAAAGGTTAATAGCATAGATTTGGTTAGTAAGATGCACCCTTTCTCCCTGTGGAAAAATAAATTATGATACTCTGGATAATCTGCCGGGTGAAGTGTTCACCGGTATCCGTGCGCTTGCAGATTATTTCCCAGTGATTCTTCTGTCTGCATTAACAAATATCAACACCCACGGTCAGCCGACTCCTTCTGCGAGAAGCTAAAGTGGTTCAGAGACACGGTTCTGTGTAAGGTACCTTCGCCGCTGTTGCCCCAGCCGCCAGTTGAGGTGACGCCTGTGAAGCCATTGATGCCGCTCCACAGCAGGAGGATCGTGAGTTCGTGACACGCCGCCGCTTCCTCCGATGTCGTGAGGGCCATGGCGCCGCCGCCGTCATCCAGGACGCCGCCGATGCCACCTCGGTCCAGGACGACCTTTACTCCTCCTCCGTCCAGGACGCCGCCGACGTTGTCTCCAGGTAGGACCTCGATACTTCCTAAGGCACGAGCGGCGACAACGACATCGATCACCTCCACGAGCGCCCATCAATATACTGAAGCCACCTTCGAACTCGAAGACGACCAAGGATTCCCTTGTCCATATACCCCCCCCCCCCCGGTACTTGTGTTAATTAGGGTATAGTATCACATCCACGTCATGTTAACAAGCTGCAGTTTTCAGCACATATGTTAATTAGGGTTTACAGTTTAGTGGATTTAATTAGGGTTTATACTTTCTTATTGATCGATTATGGTGTAGAATAATCAGTGCTGTCTTCCTTGTTTCAGTACAATAGCAAGCCTTTGATTCATAGTAGGAATGCAGGTTACCTTCATAAGGCAGCCACTAAATTTAGATGATATTGGCAATTTCTCTTTACTATGTCTTAGTTCAGGACATCCTGAGTTAGATGATATGGCAGCCACTAATGCAGGTTAGCTTCATTCGGAGCCACTAAATTAAGATGCTATTAGCTACATATGCAGTACAAGCAAGCCTTTGATTATGGATTTTTAATTTACTTTGTCTTACTTCCGGACGTTGCAATTTAAAAATGATATATGATATTGCCAATGTTGAGGATCAGTTGGAATAAAGGGTGTCTGTTTAATTTTGATGTTTCATTCTTGGTATTATAGAAATGCGGCAACAATCCCTGTTCGGTTGAAAAATATAGTTGATGTGAATAATTAAAACAGTTGCTTTCAAGATGAACATATTTGTCTATTCTAGCTTAAGTTAAGATACTGCTAGTGAATATTACTTCACCTGTTTATATTTGTTTATTTATATACCATTGTCCTATAAATGCAGTGGCACAGGTGAAATGTGGACTATTTATGTTCATTGCAAGAATGGACATCCAAATCGGGAGTATGTAATGTTCAAATTAGAAAGGCCTGATATAAAATTGTCAATCTTGGCATCTATTAAGGACTAGCTTGGTTATGCTGTCCAGGACTTCTTGGGCCCATTGAGTGAAGTGAAGAGTCAACACAACAAGTCAGCATTACACCTCTCAAGCGACGAAGGCAGCAGCTCGAAGAAGATGAGCATCCGTTTATGGACGATGAACTTAATGCATACAAGGTCTGGCTAAAAAAGTTGCCAAAGTAAAAATCCAAAGGTAAACCATCTATGTTACTGTTTACAAGAAAATCGACCCCACTAATTGAACTAAATAGTTGGAAGGATATAGAGGAAGGAGTCAAAGAACAAATTGTAGAAGAGATAATGGTACACTACATACTATTTTATAATTCCTACTCAATGCAATTGTGATAAAACCATTTGATTGTTTTTTAATTGTAAACAGCTTACGTGGAACTTCACCAACATTTCCAAGGAGGAAAAAAGAAGAAAATATGACACATTGCCTAGGAGCGGTACAAAGGATGGATATCAGCTTTGAGTGCCACATACAAGGCTTATAATAGTTATGGTGAGAGAATACAAAATAAACCTGAAGAAGTACACCTTCTTGAGTGGCACTACATGCTGTTGTATTTTGGATATGATCAGTTCAAGGCTAGTTCTCATAAAATTTACTTTGTCGAACAAATTTATCAACCAAAGTAGCATTGTTACATACCACTTCTCATTTTGCAGAAGGTAAGCAGCAAGAACTCCTCCAACCATACAGAACACATGTGATGGGTTCAAAAAACTTCTCCTAGTGTGGCTTTGAGCTGGTAATCATTAGTAGAAAAACTAATCTGGTCCTTCCATTCTATTATGCAATACTTGTGTGCTGAATTCTATTTTGGCATCCTAGAGAGACTAAGAAATTGGTGAAGAGGCAAGTGATATTCTTCTTTGGAGGGCCACTCACACAAAACATGGCCAATGGTCAAATTCTGTTTCAGCTACAGTATATGTGTGTAAAACTTTCGTCAAGCCTTTTTTACAGCTATTGATTCTGTCAAGCAACTCTTAATAGATTTTGTTGTTTCATTTAGGAAAATGCAACCTTGAAAATTAGTGAGATTGGCTTAGAACCTCGTAGACAAGCACTTTCAGTTGTTTAGGAGAACATGATTTTCCAGTCGTGCTACAAATACACCACAAAAATGAAATCATCCAAATTACATGGGCATGGATATTTGGCTAAGTATCGAACTCATAGGGAACTAATGAAAGAGAACCTTAAAGTTCATGCGCGTGTTGAAGCTGCAGCCAGAGAGAAGAGCATTGCTTTCCAAGCAGAGGTCGAGAATATGAAAGAACAGATTGCACATGAAGCTGCAAAGAGGGAAAGAGAAAGGGAGGAAGAAGAAAATAGGAGGAATATGTAAGAGGATCTTGAAAATGCTAAGATTAAACTAAGAGAAGAAATGAAGCAAGAATTTCTTCAAATGCTAGCGCAGCACAAAGGAGCTTTGAAATGGTAATATTTCAGAATAAATTTTCATCCTTCGTCCTCTTAATAAACTTATGATTATGATGACGCCTAACCTTTTACCTTTTAATTTGTTTGTGTAGAGTACCCTGCATAGAAATGACAATACACAAATTGCACCAATCATACAAGAGGACGATGTGACAAGTGAACATGGAACTGAAAATGCGTTACAGGAGGTAATGACATTATTGCACTATGTTCCAAGTGATCTTGAGCTAAGCACCTTGAACTCTAGCTAAAATAGATCAAACAATTTAATGTTTGTAGACTGAACCTAGAGCTGTTGTCACCGTACAAAAAGAAGCACCATGTACTCGGTCTAGTCATAATGCTACTATTGTCAGCAAAAGTCTTTTCAATGAAAACACTGCAAACGTGGGAGGACAGAAGATATATATCAGTCAACAACAGCTGATGAATAGAACAAGAAATTAAAAAAGGACGAAGGTAACAACTGTAACATGTTCTCTGCTAATTCAAATCTAAATTGTGCTTATTTTATCATGACTCTTTTCTGGACAGACCTGCATTACCATGAACAATATATATGATTTGGGTGTAATTCTTGTTTTGTTGTGTTCTTGAATACAGAGTGCACCAATCTGCAGTTTATTGAGACATTTGTCTTCATTTATGGTTGCTGTCCTTGCATGCTTATTAGACACAACTAATGTAGAAAAGGTTGCTGAAAACTGCTGCTTGTGCTTCCTTGTATAATTAGAAGATGTAGGGATACATTTAACATACGTGCTAAAAACTGCAGCTTGTGCTGTTCTGATTGGGCAAATTATTTCGTGTAGTAAATTGTGTTTCCTGTGATACTAAATAATACCAAAGTTGTAGAGGGTTTATAGATCTTTGACGTCGAGAAAGTTCATGATTTTAGCCTTGGAGGATTGAGAGTTATGAATTTTAGATGTAGTCTGTCAGTTTTTGACTTTGTTCTGCACAGCAGTGGGCATTTGTGATTTTTGACCTTGATAACTGCAGAATCATATTTAACAAATAACTAGAAAGATGCATACAATTTTATGGGCTTTCTGTATTGTTAACGAATATATATTTTTGTTGCATAGAACTGTACTTATGATTTTTGTAATGAACTGTTCTACCGCTGCTAGCAAAATGGTTGTATGTATACCATTTGTTAATTTTTAGTTCTTCCTATGCTTAATTATATTGAAAGCAGTCCTTCCATAGTTTTAATTAACTTGACTTTTGCATAATTACAACCATGTTATATTTTAATCTCTTTACATTTCGTGCATGAAGTAGTAAACTCTGGTTGAGCCATCTATAGAAAGTGTGCAACTCTTAAATGTTAAATTTTGTCAAACTCCTTGGTGCTGGTCAGTTAAGTGAGCCATTTACAGAAAGTGTGCACTTTGATTGAACTACAAAGTGAATCATATATATAGCTATCTATTTATGTGATGAACTGTATTGCTACTAAACTTCTGAATTTACATTTCTAATTTCCTAAACTGGACAGCAGATACTTCAAGTCTTTCTCATATGGATTTCTCATTTCCTAAATTCTGAATGAACTACTAAACTTGATATTTTTTCTAATATCCTACACTTACTCTTTTGGCAGTAAGTGGACAAGGTTTCAGTGGGAGGCTCATAATCAAGCGACGACATAACTGAGGCGATGACATGTTGTGCTCATAGGGAACTCTCGAGTGTTGCATGGATGTTAGGAAATCTAGTCCAGTTGCAAGTTTTTAAAAGTTTTGGAATAATGAGTGAACTATACATTCATTTATGATTTTAGCTACTATTTCAATGGTTTGTCATAATATTGAATAGTTGATTATAATTAATATATGCAATTGCAATCACTTTTTTATGGTTTATTGTTTTTACAGTGATGATCTATTAATTATACAAAAAAAATCAAATGTTATTAGCATTACAATAAAAATTGTGCCTACTAGCCGTAATGCATGGCAATAAGCTCTATGGCAATGAAATCATTTACGTGGCAAATGGTAATATTGCCACGATTTTACCATTGTTGCAATAACATTTCATCTCTTGCAACAAGTAAAATTGCGTGACAAATAATATTGTTACCACGGCATAGTGGTCGTGGCAATAATGAACGGTCTTTCGCAACCGCTAAATTTACATGGCAAATGTTACTATTGCCACGACACAACAACCGTGGCAATAACAAATCATCTCTCACAACCAACAAAAAAGCATGGTGAAAGGTACTATTTTGCCATGCCATAACGACTTGGCAAAAATGCATAATCTCTCGCAACGAATGGAATTGCGTGGCAAATTGTGTACTTACCACGACATGAAGGTCGTGGCAATAACACCTTAGGCAACCAAACTTTAGCGTGGTAACAACAGTATATTGCTACGCTATGGATCGTTGCATTTACCATCTCTTGCTACGAAGAGGAGCTTGGCAAGTGCTCGTATAACCACGCCAATGAACGTTGTGACAACATCCTATTACCATGTTTGGCAACGAACAACTATGGTTGCAACATACGCCAACACTTGAAACGCCAAACTAGACACGGTGGCAAATACTTATTGCAACGTGACTTTTTGCATCCATCGGCAACGAACATGATTCGGTGGCAATAACAACCTTTCACAACCAAATTGGGCCTATTGCAACGTTTTCTCGTCGTTGCATAAGGGTTGGAATTTAGTAGTGCGTAAATATGATGATGTTCTTAGCTTAGGCTCGCTTTGATCATTTGATACATTTTGTGAGCTAAGAATTCCCTAAATTGTGAACATGATTCATAATTGCTAAAACTTGATATTTGTTCACCGCTGCGATTGGCACCTAGTATGTGTAGATTTGTTGAGATCCCTTGCTATCATTAATATGCTAGGTTGCTTTGTCTTATCTTTTTTTTCATTCACTTACTTAGATTGAGCTTGAATTACTTTCAAAAATTTGACTCCAAGTCTAATGAAATGAAAAGATCGAGATGGGTTTGCACTTGTCAACACATCATTGTATTGAGACTGTTTCTCATTGCACTCGAGATGAACTTGAGCAATGTACTATAAGACCAAAACCGAGACCTTAAGCTTCCGATTGTTTTTGACATAGGCTTTGCCCGGTTGATAAGTGGCAAGATAGTGCTTACAACCTCTAGCAATCATATGCTTCATAATGTTATTGTGTTTTGAGCTGCAAACTCTAATAAAAATATAAGTTTCTGGTAAATCTTTGACATGTTGATTGACTGTTGTTTGGGATAGTTCACCTTGTATACACTTGCTAGAATTTTGTTAGATTTTTAGCCTACACATGCTAGTTGCTACTTTTAGTGGTGAACCATTTCCCTACTCTGTTTAAAACTAACTCATAATTCTTCCTTGTCACATTATGATTCACTTGATCAATTTGAGCATTTGCTAGCACTTTTATTGCAATATACACATATCAGCACCACTTAGAGCATTATTCCACTCTAGTTACTCTGATCCTGAAGCTTGTATGCATTCATGGTATTTGTAGTTACTCTTGATTAAAAAAAATCATTTTTATGAATTTTTAGGTATGTTCAACTTAGTCAGATCTACCTGTCTAACATGACGCTATATCAACAAAACTACCGTCAGAACGGCTCGTGATATGTAAGTGACTGGTTTTTGGAAGTTGAGGAGGATAAAAAATAGATAAAAAGGCAAAAAAAATCAGATGAGCACAATAGTCAAGCCAAGTACATTGGACTTTTCCGTTGACAATCCACGGAAACCCTGATGAGCGATGAATTATTTTCCTTGATGTTCTTCTGTACTCACAAAAGCATAGAAGCATCGGCCATGGCTGCTAGGTCTAGGGTCGCTATTGGCAGGTGGATCGCCGGCGGGGATGCCAGACCCTGCTATATCAGTGGATCCACTCCTGGGCAAGTTTTTGTTGTTGTACTACTACTTACTACTAGTACTAGTAATAGTAATAGTAATAATAATAATAATAATAATAATAATAATAATAATAATAATAATAATAATAATAATAATAATATATTACTATATACATAATATAATATAATATAATATAATATAATATAATGTGTAAATAGGTACAAACCGTACTGTTACATTTTAGAATTCTGATCTCTGTGCGTTCAATATCATATTATGAAACCATACTTCGTGTGGAGACAGCTATTGCAATTATACATGCATTATTTCAGACCATCTAGAACGCTGCTAAACGAGGCCGATTGTAGCTAACAATCTTTCATGGGGAACGAGTGCTTGGCGGGATGCGTGGTGGGTGGAAGAAGGAACGCGCAGGAAACAGTATCTTCTGTTCTTTTGTGCTTAAAGGATTGTTGCCTCCGCCTCCTATATAGCATACCAAAATAGTGGAAGATTAACATGTAAGATCAAAATACTTTTTCACTTTGTTCTTTGTGTTTTACGATAAGAAAATAGTATAGTATCATAGTGCATGGCGATTAATGAGGAAAACTGCTCGTTTATATATATGTTCGAAAGCCATAAAACACCCTGCATTTATGAATGGTACGTAGCGAATACTTATGCAAAGACCAAAGAATGGATTCTGCTCAGCATCACTCACCGACCACAGTTGTCTCCCTCAATTCCTCTGTTGGAACTGCTAAAACAGAGCCGTCGACTGCCGGTGAGCTGAAGCCCACCTGCTCCACCAAGACTTTGGGGTGGGCGAAACCGAGAAGGCAGAGCAACATCATGACGCAGACGAAGAAAGCTTTGCGAGCCATGTCTACTAGTTGGTTTGCTGTGTTTTCCATTCAGTGATGTGATGCATTTATACCCGTCATAGTAGGCGGCACGCGGGTGGCAACAAGCCAGTGAAGCTACGGGCTGTTTTTTTTGGTTCCCCTCCTAAAATTAGTTATTGTCACATTTATACACTAGTTTGAAGTATTAATTATAGAATAGTTATAAAACTAAGTGTTCAGATAGAGGCTAATTTGCGAGACTAATTTTTTTCGAGACCGTTGTCGGGTACCAGAAAATGGGGTACCCTAACACCGTACTTAACAAAAACAAAATCACCTCATCATCCTCCCCCGGCCGTTCTCCGTCTCGTCCGAACAGGGCTGACGTTATCCGTGACACCTTATCCCTCGGGGGCTCCCACGGGGACTCTCCGCCTCGTCCGAGCGAGGGTGACGTCACCCGCGCCTCGCCTGAGCAAAAGCGCACAACGTCATTCGTCCTCCTCACTGTTCGAGCACGAACAGCCGGGCATGGCCCGCCATGACTACCCCTTAGAGGTCATAGGGTACGGCGACCATGCTGCCTACCCCCCGAATGACACTCGCCATGCCCTCGCCAGGTATGCACGGGACATGCGAACAGGGAACACCATGTGTAATATTGTGCGACAGAACGCAGGGTTACGTGGCCCTGTGCTGCCAACCTCTGCCCATGCCCGAATTGGTGAACAGGGAGCGTCCGATCACACGATGCATGGCTACAGCTCCTCCACAGGGCAAACAGTCCCGGCGGTACATCTACAGAAACAATCTTCCCCGGGAAGGAAGCGGGCGAGAGCTCCCCCAAGCCAGCAGTCCGTACTAGGCGCACGTCTCCTACCTCTCTCTCTACTGTATCATGCCCTCTCTCCCTACGTATAAAGGGGGAGAGCGGACCCCTTCTCGCTCTCTCTCTCTCTCTCTCTCCATTCTGATCCATACACTCGCATTCACGCGAACTCTCACCAGAACCAAATACGTTACATGCACGAGACCTGGGAAGCTCCTTCCCTCTCTCAGCCGCTTGTAGCCCCCCTCTACGAGCGCCTCCGTGCTGGGTAACACGATCTCGCAACACACTGGACGTAGGGCATTCGTGCCTGAACCAGTATACATCGCCGTGTCCTCCTAGCGCAACCATCCGATCTCAGACGCGCTTAGAAATTTACTCGTTGGTTGTCTAGACACCGCCATTTTAGACACCGACATTTGGCGCGCCAGGTAGGGTAACTTTGCGCGTCACCCGCATTTTTCGAGTTTCGGATGGCATCTCGTCACGTCAACTTCGCGCCAGGCTCCATCGTCCGTTTTGGCAGCTTGGACTTCCAGTGCTTCGGGTAGGGGGCCGACCTGGTTCTCCGTCGCCCCGTGGCATCCTCTAAGGTAACCGCGGCGTCTATGGCCTACCTTGTACTGTCTCACTCACGGGGACAACCCGCTCAAGGGACAGCTGTCCTAAGAGCCGACTACTTCCGATCCGAGCGTTGGCTCGACGCCCACACGGGTCCTCAGCCGACTCAAGGGTCCCTCTCTGACCTCATCTTCGCATTCGCCAACGTGGCGACACAACTCACGGGAGGGCAGCCGCTCTCCCCCGGGTCCGTCTCGGCGCCCACTCCGGAAGTGCTACCGTACGACATGCGGAGTCCCACAACACCCTACTCGGAGGCGGTGGCCGCGAGTTTCAATGCAGACCCTGCGGAAGGGGACTTGCATGGGGCTCGCATCCCACCACCTTCGGTCGGTCTACAATCTCCTCACGAGCTCGGAGGCCACCTCGGACGCCGACTCCAGCCGCGGTAGCGTTGATCCCTGGGAGCCCCTAGACTTCGGAGGCCTAGGGGACAGGGAGGCCTTTTACGATTTCTTGCACGCCAGCGATTACCTACTCGGGTCCGGCTCGAGCGACGGCAACATTGGCTGTGGACACGAATGCTTCATGTACGACTCGCCGCCACGTGGCGCGGCAGCTGACGCCACCGTCGTCGTCGAGGAAGAGGAGGAGGATGAAGACGAAGTTCACACGCCCATGGGCATGACAGCGACAGCCGCGCCCGCTCCATGAGGCGACCCACAGCCTTCGGACGCCCGGCAGCGCCAGCTGTAGTAACTCTGCGACATGGAGCAAAAGCTCCAGGAGGGGCAACGCCGCATAACGTTCGAGCGTGAAAAGCTCTAGCACGAAGCCGCCCGGGCGCCCGAAGAGCCCCGTGCTCGGAGGGAGGCCCGGACGGTGCACCAACGCATCATCAACGACGAACATAGGACACCACAGTTCGCACGAGCAAGCCAGAACATCGCGCCAGCAGCGGTTTTGCTGCGCTACCTCCCAGTTCCCGACACTCCCGACGGGAAGCTCATCCACGACAAGCTAAGATCCCTTCTGGAGCACGCCGCGGTCCAACAGGCTGAGAGTTCCGCGTCGCGAAGGTGCGGGCTCAACTGTGGCCAGCAAGCCGACCCGGCGCCCAACGACCGCGAGGGATCGGTTCATCAGGCTCCCACGCCGGATGCACGCCGATGCCCAACGGTACACGCCCGTGTGGACGACAAGCGCGACGCGTGCGACACGCTCGACGCGCGTAAGCACACCAAGCAGGATGGCACGAGCAGAGGCTAGCACGTTCGTCGGGGCGACCGGTATGACAGCGAGGAGGATTGGTCCCCCTCCCCTGAGCCGGCGGGTCCCCTCGCATACGTTCGAAGCATCCGCCTCGCGCCGTTTCCACAGCGCTTCCGGCAACCCACCAACGTCGTCTGGTACTCCGGAGAGAGCAACCCGGGGCTCTGGCTCGACGATTACCGCCTTGCCTACCAGGCAGGTGGCGTAGACAATGATGATTTCACCATCCGCAACTTGCCTCTTCACCTCTCGGACTCGACTCGCAGGTGGCTCGAGCACCTACTCCCCGACACCATCGACGGGTGGAGCCCATTGCGACGTGCCTTCGTTGGGAACTTCCAGGGCACCAACACGCGCCCGGGGAAGCCCTGGGACCTCCAGAGCTATAGGCAGAAGGCGGACGAGTCCCTCCAGGACTACATCCATCGCTTCTCCCAGCAGTGCACAAAGCTCACCACCGCGGCCTGAAAGGACCGTGATGCCTAAGATGGGGGGGGGTGAATTAGGTCACTTAAAAACTACTCCCTAAACTATGGCCTCTTTTTCTAACCTTAGCAAAACCTATGCAAAAGATAAACTAACTAGAAGTGCAACTATGGTTTTGCTAAGTGTCGCTATCTCTATCGCAAAAAGAGTTAAGCAACCTAGTTTCCAAACCTATCAAGCAACCTAGTTTCCAAACCTATCAACTAGCCTATCAACTAAGCTAGGAAAGGTAAAGAACACAAGGTAAACAAAGTAAGTGCGGAAGGTAAAGAGTAAGGTAGAGATGCAAACTCCCATCGACGACTCCGGTATTTTTACCGAGCTATCGAGAAGCGCTCAAGCTTCTCCCTAGTCCTCGTTGGAGCCCCTCGCGAGGAATCCCGCTCAAGGGCCAAGCTCCCGGTCGGGTAACTCCGTGGATAGCCTCAGGCTCCCCCCACGCGCAAGTGGGTCTCCGATGTGCCTTCCGGTAAGCCTCTCCCGGATGCTCTCCGCCGTCTTCACTATCAAGCTTCCGGCCGAAACACCGCGGGCCTTATTCCCTTCGGTACACCGGTGGCGGCCACACCACAAACGTGGTTCGTGTGATCGCGCAAGAATACAAGCCCCCACGGAGTACAAGATTGGTGCGCGCAAGCACCCTTGATCAAGAGGTATGCAAACCTCACTAACACTAGGCTTACACCCAGATCAAGCACAATGAGCAATGGTCTAACTAGCCTATGCACTTCGCAAAGCTCAAATGCTAATCACCAAGTATATCACTAAGCTCTATGCATATGGAGATCACTAGAATTGTGTATCAACACCTTTGGGGGTTTCCTCAAGTCTCCACACATCATTTGGCCAGCCATGGGTCATATTTATAGGCCATAAACCAGATGGAGCTGTTGGTGCCCTTGGATTGCTTCTTTGCGTACCTCCGGACACAGACAACAACGGGGGGTCCAGATAATTGCGTATGCGTATGGACGCCCTAACGGTCACTGACAGCAGCTCTGCGCATAGTCGCTGATAGTGGGTCCGTACACTATCCATTGGTCCGGACCTTTGCTCCGGACAGCGTCCGGAGTCTTCACGCGCCTCTGGAACCTCTCTGCATAGTGTCCGGACACATTCTTTGGTCTGGACGCTACACTCCGGACAACGTTCGGAGCCCCTGGAGGTCTCGGGTTGTTCTCTGTGTGCGTCCGGACGCTGGAGCCATTGGTCCGGACATGCACTATTCATAGCGTCTAGAGCCACTAATTTGAGCAGACCAAACCCTTGGTGTTCGTACGCAAAGCCTTTGGTCCGGACCCTAGGAGACTTAGCGTCCGGAGCCATTTTCTTCAGTGTTTTCATCCGGGCTGATTTCCAAAAGTCCGGACGCGAGGCGACGAGCATCCGAAAGACTTTGTATCTTCGCGGTGTTGCTTCCGAGTAGGTTCCATCCTCCATGCTTGAACTATCACTATCAAAATATTAAACTTCTCCTAGTGATGTGGGCTTCTCCTAGTGTTTTGCTAGTTAAAAATTTAGTACAAACTTTCCCTACTAAATGTCTCCTAGTGAAATTCCCATGTGCTATAAATAGTGGTAGTGTTTTATTACTACTTAAAACACTAGGAGAACTCCACCATTTTAGTAGTGTATGCTTGATCTTTTAGTTCTTCTTTATGCTTCAAATGTCTTGCTTGTGGTGTTGCCTAAGTCCAAAGCATGTTTGCACCCTATTGGACTACAAAATAAACACTTGCAAATATGTTAGTCCAATTTGGTTATGTTGATCATTAAACACCAAAATCTAAACTATATGGGACATGGGGTCCATGTTCCTTACAATCTCCCCCTTTTTGGTGCTTGATGACAACACGACCAAAACAAGAAAATAATATAAGATGCTCAAATGAAAGCATATCTAGTTGCTAGGATGCAATGCAAAAGGCAAGTCTATATGATACTAGTTTACCAATTGAAGCTCATATTATGACGACTTGTCTCCGTGTGGTATTATGGATTTATGCTCCCCCTAACTCCATAATCCACTTTCCTCCCTATCTTAGGCCGATATATATGATCATTTGTTTTGGTCCTCCAAATTCTCCCCCTTTGGAATCAAACACCGAAAAGGAAGACATTAGTAGCACAAGGGAGGGTCAAGTTTTGTGATCCTTTGTATGTGGAGTGAAATTGATCACAAGACTTGACTCTCAGATTACATAAACTAAACTCCCCCTAAGTGTATGCATACATATAGTGGATGGCAAAGCATATGCATAACCGGCAATTTGCACAGAGGAGTTTAATCTATATAATGCATGGAGAAAGCATTTTAAGAATATCAAAATGAACAATGATATTTATTGAAGTTAATCCTTGCTTAGCTCCGGGGACTCCATGTTCCTTGCAATGAGACTACTACACACATGATAGACTTGAAAGATGGTGTTAGTCTCAAAGTTTCCAACTTGTAGATTAGCTCCCCCTAAAAGTGTGCATACAAGCATAGAATACTTGTAGGAGATATGCATATTGACTTTTAAGGTCAAGATACCAAATGAAAGGTAATGTCACATGAAAGTGACAACACTCTTACTTGGTATTTGGGGTAAGCTATCTACAATTTGGTACTTTGGCACATATAAGATAATCAATTAACAAGCGAGCTATGTGTCGTGCTCCTAAACATTTTAAGAACATGTAGGTTGCTCCAAGGGTAAGAGTGATACAGAGCAATCCTACCATATGATAACCTAGTGTATGCATGACAAGAATTTAGATATGCAAATGCAATACCTAGGCATGAAGGGAACTAGATGCTAATTAAATTTGCAAGACAGAAATCTAGTTACCTAAGCATGGGAAGGGGAACTTGGGTCCATAGTGCTCACTAACCCACTTGGCAATGATTCCAATGATCATCATGATGCATCCCATGTAATACACCAAAACTTTTGCCAAGTCTTCAAATTCCCCAACGTCCATTCGGACACCTCACTTTCCCTTTGGAATCCAAACCTTCTTGGTGCTCTTCATGTTGGAAATGATTTCCTTTGGCACCCTAAAGCGTTTGACACCATTGTTGGCTTGCTTGTTCACCTTGATGGCCACCATTTTGTCATTTTTCTTCTTCTTCAAAACATAAGGTGTGGAGGCCTTCTTATCCACCTTATTGGTATAGGTGTTGGAGAACTTGCTTGTTGCCTTTTTGTTTTCCTCTTTCTTCTTAGATCCTCCCCCATTCTTCACCTTGCACATGTAGGACTTGTGACCTTCTTTGTGACAAAGGTAGCAAACCACGGTTTCTCCCTCATCAAGCTTCTTCACTCCCTTGATGGTGTTATCTTGATGAGGTTGGGCTTGTTTCTCCTTGCCTTTGACTTGTGTCAAGTCCTTAGTGAGGCGATCCACTTCTTGCCTAAGTAGCTCATTCTCCATTGCAACCTCTTGTGTACATGTTTCTACAAATACATTCTCAAAAGAAGCTTGGTTGCATAGGGGTGAGTCTAATAAATCAATGCAAGAAGTCAAGACATCCTTTTTAGGCATGTCAAATATAGAACTCTTCTTTTTAGGTGCCTCGGTGGGGGTTTTACCAGCAGCCTCAAGATTAGCAACTTTTGTTGTTAGCTCATCACAATGTTTGCAAATTGTTTCCATTTTAGCAAGAAAACAATTGTAAGCATCTTGTGTGCTAGCTAACTTTGCTTTTAATTTCTCATTTTTCTTAACTAGTTGCTTATCAATGATTGTGCATTCATTTGTGCTTGCACTAGCCTCTAAAAGCTCAATTTTAGTAGTTAGCTCAACATTAAGATTGGCAAAATTTTCATATTGTTCAAGCATGGTATTGTATGATTTTTGTGAGATTTCTACTTTTTCTTTTAGATCATTGATTTTCTTTTGTTGGCTAGTGCAAGCTTTAGCATATTTAAGGTTATCTTGCACAAATTGCGCATAGGAAGGTAGATCATAATCACTATCACTATCACTAGAGCTAGAACTTTCATTACCCTGTGCCATAAGGCATACTTGTGAAGTGCTAGATGATGATCGCTTGCGGTCATGCCTCTTGTGTTGGGCTTCATCATCACTTGATGAGTCACTCCAACTCTTGATAGTGGTGAGGGCCTTGACTTTGCAACTCTTCTTCCTTGTCTTGGGTGTGGGCTTGTTTCTTGGACAATCTTCAACAATGTGCCCTCTCTTGCCACATCCATAACATCCTTTCTTTCTTTGCTCTCTTCTTTGATTTGTGAAGATGCAATCTACAATTTGGATGGGCACACCCTTGACATTGAGCTTGCGAATCATCTTCTCCACTCCTCTTACAAGCTTCATAGTTTCTTCATCATCAATGGATGAGTTGGAGGAGGTGGAGGCTTGATCATCACTTGATTCATCATCATCATCATCATCTTCAACTTCATCTTCTTCTTCACTTGAGGAGCTTGAGCTTGTCTCAACTTTCTTGCTCTTCATCTTTTTGCGCTCTTTACATGTGAGAGCAATTGCTTTGCTTGATGAAGATGCTTCTTCTTGACCCATCTTGCGTGACATCTCAAATGCCACAAGCTTGCCAATGAGGATGGCCGGGGTCATTTTGCCTATTTCCTCCAAGTTGTGAAGAACGGTGATGATGGGTGCATAGTTGTCATGTGGTAGCACTGAGATGATCTTCCTCACAATGTCCTCATCTTTTATCTTTGTCAATCCTATGGAATTGAGCTCATTGACAATTATATTCAAACGAGAATACATGTCTTTAACAAGCTCATTTTCATTCATTTTAAAGGAATCATAGGTTGACTGAGTTAGACAATGTTTTTGCTCACGGACATTCCTTGTGCCGTCATGGAGCTCATGCAATCTTAGACAAATTTCATGGGATGTTTGTAAGGTAAAAAACTTGATTGAAAACATCCATACTAAAAGATTCATACAAGCAATTTTTAGCTCTAGCATTGAAATGAATTTCCTTTTCATCACTCGCAGTGGGTTTTTTGGGATTTCTTAGGGGTTTCATCCCGTCACAAGTGACTCTCCAAACACCTAGATCAACCGCTTCTAGGTAGCAAGCCATTCTAGCACTATAGTAGGGAAAGTTTGTGCCATCAAAGTGTGGGGGCCTAGAGTTATCCATCCTTCCCTCTCCTAGAGACATCGACTCGAAGGCGGTGAAGCCTAAAGTCCAAAGATGAGCCAACCGGCTTTGATACCAATTGAAAGGACCGTGATGCCTAAGAGGGGGTGAATTAGGTCACTTAAAAACTACTCTCTAAACTATGGCCTCTTTTTCTAACCTTAGCAAAAACTATGCAAAAGATAAACTAACTAGAAGTGCAACTATGGTTTTTCTAAGTGTCACTATCTCTACCTCAAAAAGAGTTAAGCAACCTAGTTTCCAAATCTATCAACTAGCCTATCAACTAAGCTAGGAAAGGTAAAGAACACAAGGTAAACAAAGTAAGTGCGGAAGGTAAAGAGTAAGGTAGAGATGCAAACTCCCATCGACGACTCCGGTATTTTTACCGAGGTATCGAGAAGCGCTCAAGCTTCCCCCTAGTTCTCGTTGGAGCCCCTCGCGAGGAATCTCGCGCAAGGGCCAAGCTCCCGGTTGTGTAACTCCGTGGATAGCCTCGAGCTCTCCCCACGCGCAAGTGGGTCTCCGATGTGCCTTCCGGCAAGCCTCTCCCAGATGCTCTCCGCTGTCTTCACTATCAAGCTTCCGGCCGAAACGTCGGGGGCCTTGTTCCCTTCGGTACACAGGTGGCGGCCACACCACAAACGCGGTTGGTGTGATCGCGCAAGAATACAAGCCCCCACCGAGTACAAGATTCGTGCGCGCAAGCACCCTTGATCAAGAGATATGCAAACCTCACTAACACTAGGCTTACACCTAGATCAAGCGCAATAAGCAATGGTCTAACTAGCCTATGCACTTCGCAAAGCACAAATGCTAATCACCAAGTATATCTCTAAGCTGTATGCATATGGAGATCACTAGAATTGTGTATCAACACCCTTGGGGGTTTCCTCAAGTCTCCACACATCATTTGGCCGGCCGTGGGTCATATTTATAGGCCTTAAACCAAATGGAGCTGTTGGTGCCCTTGGATTGCTTCTCTGCGTACCTCCGGACGCGGACAGCAACGGGGGGTCCGGATAATTGCGTATGCGTCCGGACGCCCTAACAGTCACTGACAGCAGCTCTACGCACAGTCGCTGACAGTGGGTCCGGACGTTATCCATTGGTCCGGACCTTTGCTCCGGACAACATCCGGAGTCTTCACGTGCCACTGGAACCTCTCTGCATAGTGTCCGGACACATTCTTTGGTTCGGACGCTACACTCCGGACAACGTCTAGAGCCCTTGGAGCTCTCGGGTTCTTCTCTGTGTGCGTCCAG
This sequence comes from Microstegium vimineum, assembly GCA_022036555.1. Classification (NCBI taxonomy): domain Eukaryota; kingdom Viridiplantae; phylum Streptophyta; class Magnoliopsida; order Poales; family Poaceae; genus Microstegium; species Microstegium vimineum. Next base: position 39,620,296 of record CM039134.1, on the reverse strand, counting down.
ACGTTGGAGCCATTTGTCCGAACACGCACTGTTCATAGCGTCCGGAGCCACTAATTTGAGCAGACCAAATCCTAGGTGTCCGGACGCAAAGCCATTGGTCCGGACCCTACGAGACTTAGCGTCCAGAGCCATTTTCTTCAGTGTTTTCATCCGGGCTGATTTCCAAATATCCGGACGCGAGGCGACGGGCGTCCGGAAGACTTTGTATCTTCGCGGTCTTGCTTCCGAGTTGGTTCCATCCTCCATGCTTGAACTATGATTGATCTTTTAGGCCTTCTTTAGGCTTCAAATGTCTTGCTTGCGGTGTTGCCTAAGTCCAAAGCATGTTTGCACCCTATTGGACTACAAAATAAACACTTGCAAATACATTAGTCTAATTTGGTTATGTTGATCATTAAACACCAAAATCTAAACTATATGGGACATGGGGTCCATGTTCCTTACACGGACGATGCGGGCGTGGTTGGGGCGTTCCTCGCTGGCACCACGTGCAAGGACCTGTGCCACGAGCTAGGCCGTAGGAACCCTCACACCATGGAGCAGCTCCTAGACATCGCTACGAGCTTCGCGTCGGGCGAGGAGGCGGTTGGCGCCATCTTCCACCCTGACAAAGGGAAGGGCAAGGGCACGGAGAACGCCATCGAAGGCACCTCCAACTGCGCCCAAAAAAAGAACAAGAAGAAGGGCAAGCCGTAGCGCAGCGGCGGCGACAACCTAGTCGCTGCGGCAGATCACAAGGCCCCCCGCCCTCAGGGCGGAAAGAAGGGAGGGCTATTCGACGAGATGCTTGTCAAAGCCTGTTCGTACCACAACGGGCCGGTCAAACACAAACTCCAGGAGTGCGACATGCTGGCTAGGTACTTCTCGGTCGTCCCCAAAAAGGACGATAAGGCGAAGCAGCCGGAGGACCAATACGAGGATCGGGGTCGCGAAGACTCCTACCCCCACGTGAACAAGTGCCTCATGATCTTCGGGTGCTCGGACGCCTACGGTTGGAAGCGCCGACAAAAGCGCGAACGGCGTGAAGTGTTCGCGACGGCTCCGGTGACCCCGGTCTACCTCGACTAGTCAGAGTCCGACATCACCTTTGGTCGCGACAACCACCCTAGCCACGTTCCCCAACCGGGTCGATACCCGCTGGTCGTGGATCCGATCATAGGGAACGTCTGCTTCACCAAGGTACTGATGGACAGGACAGCAGCCTCAATATAATGTACTACAACGCCTTCAGAACCTAGGGATACGCAGGGACAAGCTCCGTTCATCGGGGGCTCCCTTCCAAGGCATCGTCCCCGGAAGGCAGACGTTACCCCTAGGGCAAATCGACCTGCCCGTCATGTTCGGGGAGCCTGACAACTTCCGGAGCGAGATCCTCACCATTGAGGTCGTAGGCTACCGTGGAATGTACCATGCGGTGCTCGGGAGGCCATGCTACGCGAATTTCATGGCCATCCCCAACTACACCTACCTCAATCTCAAGATGCCCGGGCCGTGTGGCGTCATCACCATCATCTCCGAGCTCAAGGTGGAATACCAATGCGATGTGGACTGCTGCGAGAACACCATGGCCGAGGTACGCAGCGAGGAGCTAGTGGCGGCGATCGAAGCCGCGGACAAGATGGACGTCGACCCCTAGGGTGCGAAGAGCTCGCACACCCAGAATGCCAATAGCTACGTCGTTCCTACTCTTAGTAGTTTACCTAAGATATTGTACATACGCATGCAATCTCTTAGCAAAAGGTTTGAGGAATGGAACTCGGGAACTCTCGGACCAACCACTTAGCAAGGTGCACTCCCGCGCGGGCCAGAGCAGACCTTGCTCGGGGGCTGGAAAGGGGGGAACCCCCTGACTTTTTCTCTTCAAAAAAATTCTTTTGCGCAAAACTCCCTCTGAGCAAGGATGACATCGCCGCAACGTAATCCCCACTCAGAGCGTGGCAAACGAAGGCCCGTGGCTTTGCCCTTTTAGACGAAAACCACGTATCTTCCGGCCAGCGGTAATGGTCCCACAGGGCCGCGGTAACGGGTCGTGAGGCACTTCGGCTCCTAGAGCAAGTACCTCCACCCGGCTGCCCACCCGGTCGAGCAAAATCCCTTCGGAAAGAGACCAGGCGAGTAAGACAAAAATGGCAAAGGCACGAAGCTAAGAACCAAACGAACTTAAAAATAAGCTCGCTAGGAGCAATCCAACTTGTCCAAAGCCCTCCAGGGCACATAGTAGCAGGGGTTAAGTTAAAGTTTTCTTACAAGGGCCATCGGCCCTAACAACTGACCACGCAGGGTCACTTCTCCAGCGGTGGGAAGACTTCATCCTCAAGCCTGGTGGCCAACGCCGTCGCTGGCCCTTCGGCATCAGCCTCAACTTGGTCAAGCATCTCCTCTAGGGCGTCCTAAGGGTAGCCGTCGCTGATCACAGTCAGGTCCCTGACGTCGTAGAGACAGACCGCGATGGCCATGGTATGATGGACGCTGATGTGCAGGGCCTCTCGGACCATAGCTTGGCCCCGCTCCTAGAGCAGGCCAACGTGGTTCCTGGCCACGTCTGGACCGGTCCCCACGTCAGGCACCCCGAAGGTGTTGCACACATAGTGCACTACCTCGCGCAATGCCTGCGACTCCTACATGCCCGCCTACAGCTCTGGGGAAACAAGATAGGGTTTTCAGCCCCTAAACTCGATTGCAAGCACACAAAAACAGATGGGCAAAGCAAGACATTTCACGCGTCGCGTGGAGCTGCTTCGTGACCGTAGTCAGCTCGCCGACTTGAACGGAGAATTCCCGAATCCTCCGGTTAGCGTCGACGCTACGGTCACGCGTCTTGATCGACAGGTCCTCGAAGCGGGCCACAGCCTCGTCGCGCTCATGGCGGTTGTTGTCACACTGAAACCGCATCAGGTTGCGCTCCTCCTCCATGGATGCCAACGCTGAAACTGCTCGGCGTCGCCCTTTTGCCTTGGCATCGCGCTCGGTGGTCAGGTTATTGACCTCGACCCGACACGCTGCGCGCTCGGCCTCCAGCGTCTTGCGGACACTCTCGGTGTTGGCACGAGCTTCGTCCTGCTCCCGGCCGATCCGCTCGACGTTGGCGATGCTCCTGTGTGCCCACGCCTGGGAACCCTCCGCCCTCAGCTCCAAAATGCCCAACCGCTCTAGCTCCGCCACGCGAAGGCCGGCAGTGGCGAGCTCCTTGGTGATGGCAGCCTCCCCGGCAGAAATCCCCGCTCCAGGGGCCCAGCGGCTGGCCTCGCGATGGAGGAACTAGGACTTGTCAACGCGTGTCGCCATCAGAATCTACACAAAGGGAGGTATCAGAGGACCGATGGGAAAGGACAGGCAAAAAACTTACACTCGACCGGTTCCTTACGCTGCCATGATGAGAAAGGTCGTCACTAAGCGCCACGACTGCCCTCTGGATCAGCTCTACACCGCGCACAACGAGGTGCTCATGCTCCTGGCGAGAGGCTTCCACGCGACTCCAGTGGTGGCTCTCCCGCTAGTCGTCCGGCATGAACACTGGCGTCTCTGAGTTCTCCCGGTCGAGCCAGGTAAGCCGCTCCCCATCCCCGAAGGAATGCCGATCGGGACGGAGACGAAGCAGAGGCCCAGGGGCGGCATCCTCCCTAGCATCAGCCACCTCGCTCGGCGAGGTCGTGCTGGACTGGGAAAAAATGAACTTTGCTACACGAGAGAACACCAGCTCCTCCTCAGTGAACGACTGGGGACCCACCGCGTCCCACGCCAGCACGCTGGGAGGAATGGGGCTGCCCACGAGGCCCTCCTCGCTCGCCCTGGTCACCGCCGCCTCGGCCTCGGACATCGCGACCGGGAGGCCCACTGTCGCGCCCATGGCTTCAGGGTCGCCCATGTCAGCCTCGCCCACCGTGGTCGCCACCAGCGCGTCCTCGGACACCATGGCCGGCTAGTCCGTTGGGGCATCCACACCCATGGGGTCGCCCTAGCCGCCCTCCTCCCCAGAGTCGTCAACAACCACCACCTCCGGGAGAGGGGACGACGCGACGGCCGTGGATCCTGCGGCAGCAGGGACCAATGACACCGCGGTAGGCAAGCCGACAGCCGGGCTTGTCACGGTGCCCGTGCCCGCGACGTTGCTCGTCATGCTCCCAGCCGGGGCCGGCGCACCCGCGGTCGCCACGGTCAAGACAGCGTCCGCCGGGCTAAGGGACGGGGACGCGCCGCTCTGCTCCGAGCCGGCGAACGGCACTCCCCGGCGCAGCTGCTTCCACCCCGCGTGCGAGGAACCTCCGGCGAAGCTGAAAGACCACGACGCATGGTAAAGACACGAGAGGGCCTTTTTCTACCAAAAGAGCGATAAAATACATCAAAACACGCGAGCTTACCGCGGGGAGAAGATGTGGTTGCGTTTCTGCTGCGACTCTCCTTCGCCATGGCCACCGGCTCCTGAGCCGCCACTCCGACCGCCGCCCTCGCTCCCTCCGGGCAGGGCAGGACGGGGGGTGACCGAGGCATCACGCACAACGCCGCCCCCAGAACCTTCGGGGGTTAGGTGTGCGCCAAGCGTCCTGACGGGGGGCACCTACACCGTTGGCACAGCCCCCGCGGGCCGATGTAGCGTCCCCGCCGACTGAAGCGCGGGAACCACCTCGGATAGAGGATGCCCATCCTCGTCGCCATCGTCATCATCGTCACCGAGGCCCTCCCAGTCCTTGTCGGACTCGGTAGACAACTCCTCCTCGGGCAGGCCATCACGACGCTATCTAGCCCGCAGCATCTCACGCTGCGTGCGCTCCTTATCAGCTTTCTTCTTCCTCCTGTCTGTGGCAGCCGCCTGTTGCTGCGCGTTCCGCTCCCTGTTCGCCACCCGCTGTTCTGGTGGAACGGGGTGGGGAGCGAGTACGAGACGAGCCAGCGAGCGTGGCCCCTCTGGAAAAGGGACAGATGACGCGCTGGTGAGAATGACCGGAGGAAGGCAACACGAAGACATACCAGTGCGGCACCGATTGCACTCATCAGCTCAACGAAGTTGGGGTCTGGGCGCATCGGGGGGCAGCGATAAACGTCGTCAGTGACCAAGGCGTTCCCCAGCAGCCTCCAGGTAGCAGTGATCACGTCCTCAAGGCTCAGGTTTGCCTCCGCCATGGCGGACCCCGTGCGCGATGCTCTGGGCACCATCTCGTGCAGATAGCGCTCTCGCTCCATTAGCGGGAGCACCTGGCGCTGGAGGAACTGTGCGAAGGCCCCCGAGAAGTGCAGCCCATGATCCCGGAGCCACGTCAAACTCCGGAGATAGGGCTCTATCCCAGAGCGCTCCTGGCGGCTCAGCCCATGGTGCCAGTTGGGGAGCTCGTCGGCGAATCGGCGACCTGTATAAGCCCGAAGCGGCGCCTCGGGGTGGTTCCGGATATAGAACCACTGCGAGTGCCACCCCTGGTTTGACGATATCGTCCGCGCTAGCATGTAGAACTCCGCGTTGGAGGAGCGAATGCTGAGCGCGCACCCTCCACACGACACCACCGACCTCACTCCACCGGTGTTGTCGAGGAAGACCGTCGCCTTGAAGAAATACCTCCACAAGGCGAAGTCCGGCTCGGACGCCAACATTCCCTCCGACATGGCCGTAAAGGCCACGAGGTGGAGGATCGAGTTGGGATTGACGTTGTGGAGCTCGATCCTGTAGTGGTGGAGGATCCCGCGGAAGAAGCAAAGCGGCGGCGTGCCAAACCCGCGCTCATGGAATAGGAGAAATGAAATGACATACCCCGGCGGCGGGTCCAGAATGTCAACGTTCGTGGGGATGATCCACTCGACGTCGCCATCCCTCGACAGCTCAGGATGCAGCAGCCCCATGGCCACCAGCTCAAGCGCCCGCGACTGGGTGAGCGAGCACCGAGCCCAATGCTTCTGTGGATGCTCGAGAGCCATGACGGGCGCGCCCGAGGAGCGACTTGCGGTGGCGGCGAGGGGTGTGGCAGAGGCGGAAGCAAAGCAGCGCAAACCCTAGATCTGAAAGAAGATGCGCGAGCAAGCTGGGAGGCGGAAAGGGCGAACAGTGGGAGCACATGAATGGTGACGCAACGCGAGGATATTTATAAGGACAGAGAAGGCGGAGCGACGCCTCATCGACTCTTCGCGCCACGAAGCCACGACCCCAGTCGCATTAAATGTGGCCGCTCGGTTCCGTCCCATCCACTACCTGCAGAAACACCGGGAGCCGCGCACATGATGACAGGTAACTGACACCACCCTCGCGCGCAAATAGTGCACCCCGTATCTATCATCATTACAGGATCCACCCCGGGCCCACTGTGCCGCACGCACAAATCCTATCTCGAACGACCCTTCGTCTCGCCCGAACTCGCCTGACATGCGCGAAGGTCAGAGGAACGCAAACGTGGCACAGCCAACGAAAACGGCCCATGGGCCCAGGTAAGGAAAAGGGATAGGGGCTATAGATGCCCCGACATCCCATTACGGTCCAGAGGTTCGGAGGCCGACCTAGTGGGGTGCGAAACGGCCGACTCAGGACAGAAGAGCGAGGGGCAAATGAGAAATGGACACACTAGCGGTCATCAGCCTGGCAACCGGATGCCAAGGCCATTTCATATTTTGCATTTGAGTCCGTTTTGGATATTGGTTCATGGTATTCCCCTGGAGGAAGGCACCGAGCCCTTGGGACCCATTGAACGGACGCGAGTACTAGATGAAACCGATTTAGGGTGAGCCACGACATGGGCCACTAGCCAGGACCCTATCGAATGGGATCGACACCCCACTCAGATATACCCGTTATCAGCTCGACGAGCATCCATGGTTCGTCCGCCTTGAGGATAGCATGGTCCGGCTCACCTTCCCCCTTCTCGCGGAGAGATGCGCGGGGAACGTACAAAAAGACAATGCAGACTCGAGACGATTCTTTACGCCGAGTAAAGACTCAGGGGCTGTCATCGCAACGCGCCCCGGTTCTCGCAACCAGATGAAGAGGGAAACACGAAAGGCCCCGTTCGACGGGGAGCGACACAGGTAAAATGCGTAAGTATATTCCTTTCATATATATTAATCCTTGCAGGGGTTACATGTGCCCTTCTAAAGAGCCTCGGGGGCTAGGCCCGACATAACAGACACCGAACACAACCGATTACATGGTGGACTGAACGGAAATCCCCGGCTGAGAGGCCGAAAGCCAGAAATACTACACGGGTGACCGCGCTAAGGGCACCACTGTCCGACGTCCGTCATATCCAAGTTAGGCAACCTAACCGCAAGACCCGGGGAACGCCAACCTGGCCTTCAAGATCACGTCGGATGGGGGCGTCACGACCTAGTGACCACCCTGACCAGGCAACCTGCAACTGTGGGAGAACAACGGCTGCCTCGTCTTCAAGAAGCCCTGGGTTGCGACAACGCTGCTCCCTCCCCCAGATCTGGTTGGGCACTTCGCAGCTGTGTGAACACAGCTGCTCCATGATCAAGGTCACCGCCGGCGGGAGACTCCAAGCCCGCCATGCACTGGCAGCTCAGAGTCCACCCATCTCGCTGACGATGACATCGCCATCAACCAGCAGTCAAGGATGGGCCAACTCCTGGGGCCATATAGGTGTACCGCCATGGCTATCCCAGTGGACACATCCTTGACTGCCCAACGGGCAAGGGTTGCACGCCACTGCTCCTCGGGCGCATAGAGCAGGACCTATCCGGCGAAAGGATAGTCCGCGCGCCTCTCGGCCCTTGGAGCGGCGACAGGGGGTGACGACCCGAACACGCCATACAGCGCCTTCCAGTAGTCGGACGCCACCCCATCGAGGGGAGCCATCCCCCTTCTCGCCCTTCCAGTGGCCAGGATAGCGGAAAGGACTGCGTACGTCGCAGAACTTCCCCTAATCCCAGCCACTGAGCCAGACGGAACCCCGGCAACCCTCATGCAGAAATTCCCCTAATCCCGGGTCACTCTCAAGAAGTTGCTCGCTAGGGCGGCTCAATGGCACATCCGACCAAGCCTCGGAGGAAGAAGGGGCAAGCCATGCTGTGGAGGTGATTGAGCCTTCCCGCGGACGGCTACCCGTATTTATAGCCCGCGTGGGCACACGCGAAGCAACCGACCCGTGATGCTACAGCTTTCTCCCCCCACTGTCCGTCACTATGTGCCTCCGCCCACTTTCGCAAACACGCGACAAGGCCTTAAATGGCCAAGCAATCTAGAGATTCAGGGCTCGCCGTTCGAGGTTTGACCAACGGGGGACGGCACCCCGTGACGCTCCCCAGCGGGATAACACGACGTGCCCACATTGTACCGACAGGGGGCGCGACTAGGCTTTCCGAGCGACTACACGGCATCGACCCGTACACTTGATGCCGCGATCAAGTGGTAGCGCTGCACAACGCCGATTCGTCGCGTCGAAGCGCACCAGTCGAAGACCAACTGTGCGCCCCATGGCAAAGATGGTGTGCAAGCCAGACTCTGACTCTGCGCGTACGGACAAGACTTCACTCCTCCTTGCCCTCCAAAGAGGACGAAAGGCCAAACACTGTGGGCTCGACCGAATAAGCCCTTAGGAGGAAAAGTCATCCTCCTAAGGCCTCGGGGCTACACCCGGCGGGTGCGCTCGCGCGCACCCACCGGAACCGAAAAAACCCAAATTACCGAAACAAACGCTCTCGAAAGCCTTCGGTGTAGTCCCAACACTTCACCAAAGACTCGGGGGCTACTGTCGAGTACCAGAAAAGGGGGTACCCTAACACCGTACTTAACAAAAACAAAATCACCCCATCATCCTCCCCCGGGCATTCTCCGTCTTGTCCGTGCAGGGGTGACGTCATCTGTGATGCCTTATCCCTTGGTGGCTCCCACGTGGACTCTCCACCTCGTCCGAGCAAGGGTGACGTCATCCGATACGCATCCTCCCTCGGACGCTCTCCGCCTCGTCCGAGCGAGGGTGACATCACCCGTGACGCTCCCTCCCTCGGACGCCCAGCGCCTCGCCCGACCAAAAGCGCACAACGTCATTCGTACTTCTCACTGTTCGAGCACGAAGAGCCGGGCATGGCCCGCCATGACTACCCCTGTAGAGGTCATAGGGTACGGCGACCATGCTACCTGTCCCCCGAATGACACTCGCCATGCCCTCGCCAGGTATACACGGGACATGCGAACAGGGAACACCATGTGTGTAATACTGTGTGACAGAACGCAGGGTTACCTGGCCCTCTGCTGCCAACCTTGACCCCTGCCCGAATCGGTGAACAGGGAGCGCCGATCACACGGCGCATGGCTACAGCTCCTCCACAGGGCAAATAGTCTCGACGGTACATCTACAGACGCAATCTTCCCCGGGAAGGAAGTGGGCGAGAGCGCCCCCAAGCCAGCAGTCCTTACCAGGCGCACGTCTCCTACCTCTCCCTCTACTATATCCTGCCCTCTCTCCCTACGTATAAAGGGGGAGAGCGGAGCCCTTCTCGCTCTTTCTCTCTCGACATTCTGATCCACATACTCGGATTCACACGAACTCTCACCAGAACCAAATACGCCACACGCACGAGACCTGGGAAGCTCCTTCCCTCTCTCAACTGCTTGTAGCCCCCTCTACGAGCGCCTCCGCGCTGGGTCTACGATCTCGCAACATACTGGACGTAGGGCGTTCGTGCCTGAACAATTATACATCGCCGTGTCCTCCTAGCGCAACCATCCGATCTCAGAAGCACTTAGAAATTTACTCGTTGGCTGTCTAGACACCGACAACTGTGCTTAGCATGTTATTCATTAAGAAGAAAGAGAGTTGTTTCAGAGCCTAGAACATTTATCAAGTTGCCAATGCTCTGGAAAAACAAACACGCAGTTTGAACAGGTAGATTACAAAGCGAGATCAAAGAGACACGGCATAAGCCTGCGTAAACCCTTCGGCTAGCCTGCGATCGCGAAGGCCGACATCGATTGAAACCCGGCTCCCACCCAAGCACTGGCTTCCTCGATCTGTAGAGTTAGCTGCCAAGCCGAGAGGCTCGCCGTCTCGAAAACGCGACGATTTCTCTCCTTCCAAATCCCCCAAGATATCAAGAGGACGATGGAGTCAAAACCCCGTCGAAGTTGCCCGGGTAACCCGGAACGGGAGAGGAGCCACCAATCCACGAGCTTGCTATCTTGCGCTGGGGTCAGGTGTTGGTGGCCAAAACCCTGAAGCAAAAAGAACCTTAGGTGGTCTGCGAACTCGGTTTCTTGGTCGCACAGCGCGCAGGTTGCCCCGTCCTGCAACCCATGTCGCATTGGACGTTCGGCGGTCCAAAGCCTCCCGTGGAGAGCTAGCCAGACAAAGACTTTCACTTTCGGTGGTACGTCGGCACGCCAAGTCTCTTTGGCGCCGAGCAAGTTTGTCATGCCCAGGAAGAACGAGCGATATGCTGAGGATGCCGAGTACTCCCCGTTCTCGGTCCAGGCCCAGAAGAAGCGATCAAAGACGATTCACAGAGGACAGGAGCAATCGTAGCTCCGACGATGTTCTGCACCCAGTGTCGATTCAGCAGCGCTTCAGCCACGGTTCTGGAGCAGGCGCCTCGCCGGATGGCGTTGTATAGATGTGGTGCAAAAACATAGATCTCCCCCCTGGGGCAGCCATCGATCAGTATAGAAACTGGCGGAGGTGCCGTCCCCCAGCCTTACGGAGACGGATGTCCCCGAGAACAGCTCGAGCAGCATCCGGATACAGGTGAAGTCACTGACCACGGGACTGAGGAGGATGACCAGATCGTTAGCATAGATAGAAGCACGGTATTTGATGGCGTATCCCGGTAGCGGGGCTAAGACCTGTTGCCTGTCCGATTTAGCAATGAGCCCGTTCAGGACTTCCATGACTAGGAGGAAGAGGAAGGGTGATAGCCGATCGCCCTGGCGTAGGCCACGCACATGACAGATCTTCCTTCCCGGCCTCCCATTAACCAGCACCCGTGTGCTCGCTGTAGAAAGCAAAGCTGAAATCCAGTCCCGCCATCTCAAGGGAAAACCGAGATGATCCATCAGTTCTAGCAGGAAGGGCCATGACACGGAGTCGAACGTTTTCGCTAGGTCGACCTTGAGGAGAACAGAGGGGCATTGTCTTGCGTACAGCAAGCGACAAGCGAGTTGGACAGTGCAGAAATTCTCGTGGATCCGGCGTCCTTTGATGAATGCCGTTTGGTTGTCCTTGACGAGTTCAGGCATACGTGGAGCCAGACGACGCAGTGCCAACCCTTTGGCCAGCAGCTTACCCACACTGTGGATCAAACTAATTAGCCTGTAGTCCCTTAGTCCAGAGGGTGAATCAACCTTACGCAGCAAAACCACCATAGCTTCGTTGAGAAGGTGAAGGCTCAGCTTAATTATTAGTCCATGATTTAAGCTACAGTAAACATATTACGAACTACTCCCTCCTTTTCAAATTATGAGTCGCTTTGAATTTTTTGGTACATCCATTTTGCTATGTATCTAGATATAATAACATGTCTAGATACATAGCAATATGGATGATCAAAAAAGTCAACACGACTTATAATTTAGAACCGAGGGAGTAGTTACAAACCACATATTACATATCATCTAGTTAGCATTCTTGTGAATCAAAATAAATGATGTAACATTGGTTTCAATGGAGGAGCGAGGCAACCACGCGCACTGTTCGGTTTTTCATTTGCTGCCAAACGGAACGTTGATTTGTTCAGGTCTAGGAGGACTTCAGGTTTTCATTTCGCTGCTGCCAAACTGAACGATTTAATTAAATACGTGTATTAAATATAATGAGTAGTTGTTTGTGGGACTTCAGTTCGCGTATGTATATGTACATGTTGATAAAGTATGGAGATGTATACAACGTTTACGAATGCACAAGTTGTTATCTTAAATGCAATCTAGGGGCATGTTTCAAGGCTGGATGATATTCAAAGCGATCTACAGTTTTATACATAGTTACATGCACACAGTAACGATCGCGAACGTTAGTATCGGATATCTAGTAGACAGTCACGACCTAGCTCATTTGGCGAGAAGCGGGTACCAATGTTCACTAATCTTTCGTTTAAGTACAAATTACTTTATTACTCCCTCCAGTCCAGTTCATAATACAAACTTTTTCATAATGTTCGATCAATAAATTGACCATCGACTTTTAACTACTATAATACAAACTTGACACTATTAGATTTGTAGTTAAATGTGCTATCTAATAAATACAAGTTTACAATCACAAACGATAGAAATATAGCAAATGAATAATTAAAATGTAGTTTAGGAGACAACAATGTTAGAAGATGTCTTCTAAATTAGACTAGAAGGAGTAATTCGCAAATATGAATTAATATGGACTAAAAGATGCCTACGAATATTTATCTAGGAAAGTTTTTTTTAGAACATTTATCTAGGAAAGTTACATGCTTTTAGACCATGTTTAAACAGTATAAATTAAATTTTATTCAAATAAACCTTAGTTGTAGATGAGGTGATCGAAATAGACCATACGCTGATATGCACTCGTTATGTTGTTCACGCGGCCAGTGGAGTAGACCTACATAGGTGGAATCGATATCTGGTAGGTTGCCAGTCGGCTTGAGAGTTGGCCATTTCGCTATCACAACACGTGCCATATCGAACGATCAGATGATGTCATTAAATTCTCACGTTTATTAGCGCTACTTATTTGGGAAGTCCCGGTGCATGCTCTGCTACCCATAAAATCCATAACTCTTCTCCACTACAAGAAACCATGCTCCCAATACAATGTTTGTAATACTGATTTCTTTAGATAAAAGAATTTATTATCCAACAGAAACAAAGGTGATCAGATGTACCATCTTGCCATGTAATCCACACCTCTAAGTATGTACATCAGATATAACCAAAAGCAACGAATACACAACAGATATAACTAGAACCATATACAACACTGTCAACTGATGCAGGATCAAAGAAATGTACAACAATATCACGACAAAATAGCATAAGTCAAATTATTAGCCGCAGAAATCATTAGCCGAATTGTTCAACTGATGATTTTTGTGTGATGTTTTTTTATTATTTTAAAAAATATAATACTGTGGCTAATAATTCTCGTTGATATAAGCGAATAAAGATGAAAAAAATTTAGAGAACTGGCTGCCCGGGCTTCATTTACGAAGCCAAGCCAACAAGTTTAGTACAACGTACAACGTATGTGTACACGAAACAATAATATATGTTTATGACCATAATAAGCTCTATTCTTGTCAACTACTACTTCCCTGATGCATTTGCCATCTACCACGTACTACTAAAGTAAAAAATTTCGCAGATAGGCGTAGAAAAGATTTTTGAAGAACGACAGCCAGTCCGCGTGTGCATTCATACCTCCGTAAATTAAGATTTGCTGAGGGAAGAACACATATATACCTGCCTCCGTTAATAAATTTAAAAAATAAAAAGTACTCCATCCATCTCAAATTGTAAGTCATTCCAAAAATCTCGGAGAGTCAAAGTTTATAAAGTTTGACCAAATTTATATAATATGACAATAACATATTTGATACCAGCTAAATATCATTGGATTCTTTATTAGTTATATTTTTATACTATACATATTTGATGTCTTAAATCTTTATATTTGTCTCTATAATCTTTGGTCAAACTTAAAATTGTTTGACTCTCCAAAATTCTTGGAATGACTTACAATTTGGAATAGAGAGAGTACTGAGCTTGTCTAGTCCTTCGACGCGCCATTGCAGCTAGCTAGATCTGCGTGCTGTCGCCACTTATCGTTAGATCTGCACACGCCATCAGACCATAAGCCCCGGTCGTGCACGCCTCCACCGGAGGGCCTAGCCTCACACCCGTCATCGGAGCATGGGACGGTTCCGCGTGCCGGAGGATAGAGCCCTGTGCTGCTTCTGGACAACGAAATAAATTGGATGGACACGGAGTGTATCAGTTTTATCATGAGATCCTGTTTAGATGATTGACATGTGGCTGGTGGAGAAAATCGAACGTCTAACCACAAGTGCATGCTATCTGTATTAACCAACTTGTTGTGCATGCATGTGTGGAGTCCTAACCGACTCAAACTAATGTCTGTTTGATTAGATTGTTTCATTGTTTGTCCATGTTTCCATCGTGTAGGTAAGGTCTCATGATAAAACTAGTGCATCGGTGTCCATCCAATTTAATTCTGTGGAGGAGGGCACCTAGCCCTGCACCCTGAACTGCCCCGCCGTTGGAGCTATGGGAGGGAGCAGCTTTTCGGTGACATTTAGACTCTGTTGAGAACACAAGATATTTTTTCTGTTCCTGTATTTTTTCTATAAAAATAAATTAAAATTCGTATGCAATTCGTATTAAAATTCTGTGTTTCAAACAACCGTTATATTCTTGGCTGAGTTGGGCGGTGGGCTTAGGTCAATTAACGGTGGCTGAGTTGGACGGTGGGCTTAGGTCAATTAACGGTGGCGGGGTTATTGAGGTTCACTTCTTAAAATGACCTCTATAAAAGTTTTGAGATACGGGATATATTATGACTGCCTCCATAAATAGATCTGTGACTGCGTCCATTAAAGTTTGGGCTACCTCGTCTATGTAGTAGTCTTTGCTTCTATACAAAATGATGCTTTGCTCGTTGTTTAAGGCATTTTATAGGAGGATTTATCGAGAGATCTTTTGGATTCAGGTGAAAGTGTCAACAACTAGTGAATGAATTTCTAAGTTGTTACAAGTAATAAAAATATAAAAAATCTTTCGTAGCTAGCGTACAAAAACAGATAGGATCCATCCAAACAATGCTAGAGTTTACAACTTCTCCTATTGATGTGGGGAGCCCCTATTGTTTAGCATTCAACATTTAGTACAAGTTTTTTACTACTACATGCCTCTTAGAGAGGATATTTTATGTGCTATGAATGGTGATAATATTCTTATTTCTCTAATCAATGTACTAGGAGAATTTCACAATTTTGACAGTGAAAACGCACTACAAGAAACAACAGCTTTGCCGAGTGCCAAATATCGGGCACTTGGCAAAGAGCTCTTTGCCGAGTGCAGGTTAACGTGGCACTCGGCAAAGAAGTACACTGGGCAAATCGGCCTTTGCCGAGTGCCAGACACTCGACACAGATTAGTACTCGGCATATCTGTCTCTTTGCGGAGTGTCTAACACTCGACAAAGAATGACACTCGCAAAGAAGGCCGGGCCTAACGGCATCCATGGCCGTCGCCTTTGCCGAGTGCCCACCGTTTGGCACTCAGCAAAGAACCCATGTCAGGTATGGCACTAGGAAAAGCATTTTTTTTATTTTGACAACCAATTTTTTTAGCTTTCATATATCATCATGGTCAACATGTTCGAGTTTAACACTTTTTCAAAACTTTTTGTTATATTTTTTGCATTTATTTCATTTTCTTCATTTTTTCCCTAACGACACAAGTTTGAACTGCGGGTGCATCGAATAATTGATTTCAATGATTCAAAAACTGTTATTCTTGTTCTTGAGTGCATGTTTAGGCCAAATCCATAAACTAACCCGAAGTTTCGATCAACGTGCTCTCGGGGCAACGCCTCCAAATTACATGCGGGCGGTTTTTTAATTTTAGAAAATGCAAATGAATTCCAAAAATCGTGAAACTTAGCGAGATGTCGTTACATCATATGCGTATGCCACGGAAAAAATTTGAGAAAGTTTCGAGCACGTTGTCGCGTACGATGCTAACAAACCAGTACTATGAAGACATATGATCACATGTGATGTAACGTAGTGGTTTGTGAGGTAGAGGCTCTGAAATTTGATGAAAAGAACGGTTATTTTTTTGGTTACGGACAGCAACACATGTGGACTCATAAATCGGGCTTAACTAGTCTCCCCTATTTCAAAGATCTTCTTTATCCGCGCTACATCGATGTAATGCACACAGAAAAGAATATCGCCGAGGCACTCTTTGGAACACTCATGGACATAGACAAGTCAAAGGACAACGTTAAGGCTAGACTGGACTTGCAAGAGCTGTGTGATAGGCCAAAGCTAGTGATGAAGGTTCCTGGTACCGGGAAGAAATGGTAAAGAGGTCCGACCGATTACATACTGAAAAGAGACCATAGGAAGAAAGTACTGCAGTGGATCCAGATAATCATGGTCGATGATGAGTACACTGCGAATCTGAGAAGGGGAGTGAATTTGTCTACTATGCGAGTGTTAGGGATGAAGAGTCATAGCTACCACATATGGATTCAACGGCTCCTTCCTGCAATGACCCGAGGATTCCTCCCCGAGCTTGTGTGGCGCGTGCTGGTAGAGTTGAGCTATTTCTTTTATCAGCTTTGTGCCAAGGAGCTATCTCGAGACGTGATTACTAACCTGGAGGAATTGGCACCTGTGTTGATCTACAAGTTGGAGACGATCTTTCCCCCCGGCTTCTTCCTGCTGATGCAGCATTTGCTTTTGCACCTACCAACTCAGGCACGGATGGGGGGGGGCCGTGCAGTGCTATTGGTGCTATATATCCAGTCGAGAGATTACTAAAGATTCTTCGGAAAAAGTGTAGAAATAAAGCCAAAATTGAGGCTTCTATGGCAGAGGCATTCATTCTAGAGGAGGTGTCGAACTTCACAACAACATACTATAAGGACAACCTTCCTAGCGTGCACAATCCACCCTCTCGATACAACATCGACGAGAGTTCATTGAACCTCAGCCTTTGCAAAGGAGAACTCGGAAGAGCAAGAGTATTGAAGATCAAGATGTCGCAGCTTGAGGAGTGGTGCAATATCATGCTTTATATGTTGTTGAACCTTGATGAAGTGGCTCCTTATGTACGGTAAGTTCTCAATGAGCTTGTTACATACGCCGTCACATCCTCCACCTATCGATCCGACCCACTTGCCTCTTGTTTTCTCAGAAAATTTATTGCTGAACAATGGAGAGGCTCAAGGGATCCTTCCCTTGAAGAACAAGATGATCTTTTCAAAAAGGGTGACCCCGATTTCATTTCATGGTTCAGTACTAAGGTACCAGCCAACTTATCTCGTATTTCATTTCATTTCATGATTCATTTCATGTAACGATATATCCGACCTCAACTTGTAGGCCCGCATGGATCCGGAAATGAGTGATGAGTTGAAATAGGTGGCCAAAGGCTTTGAGCGCAGGGTCAAGTCATTCACCGTTTATGATATTAATGGCTATTGCTTTCACACAAGAAGCTACGAGGAGAGCTAACCAAATCGAAAGACCACGAATACTGGAGTTCGTACGCCTAGCACCGATGAGTGTGACTATTATGGCATAGTCGAAGTATATGAGCTCCACTATCCGGGTAGCAAAGCTACCAAAGCTCTTAATCCAGTGGTATTCAGATGCCATTAGTTCGATCCTGATGTCACGAGAAAAGCCCCTGAGCTTGGGCTAGTGGAAATTCGACAGGATTCCATCTATAAAGGAGATGATGTCTATATTGTGTCTCAACAAGCCACGCAAGTTTATTATATCCCATGGGCATACCAACAAGTTGAGGATCTTGTGGGTTGGTACCTCCTTCAGTTGGTATCGTCGCGCGGCAAAGCGCCTCTCCCAAACGATGATGACTACAACTTTGACCCAAACACATATACCGGAGAGTTCTTTCAACTTGAGGGCCTAGAAGGGAGGTTTGACATTGACATTACATCGCTGATGGACATGGAGCAATACAATGGCTACGATGAGGACGAGGGTGTTGAGGTGCAGAATGTCAAAGACTTAAGAATGCTTGAGCAGATATAGTTAGGATTGGAGGAGGAGGATAAAGAAAAGGATGAGGCATTAGAGTTCGATAATATTGATGTGATGACGACACACGAGTGCCACGAGGGCCACAAGCCACTATCAATTTCTAATTCATGTAATATTATATTGTTTTGTTCCATTTATATCTCTTTATAAGTACTTATTGTTTATTTATGTTAATTGGTTTTATCTTTGGTAATTGAAGGCACTCGACAAAATACCAGGCGGAAGCAGGCGGTCACAGCGGCAGGTGTCCTCCACCTACCGGAGGACTACTGAGGACCCCGACGAGCCGGTAGCCGAGACATCAATGAGGACTGGCCATCCCCGCTGACGTCCTAGTAGGGAGAGGACGGTGCCGACTCCTCCTCGAGACCCGACGCCCGAGTTGACCCCCCAGGAGGAGGAGGACGAGGAGAGGGAGGAGGAGGACGAGGCCGAGGCCGAGGCCATAGCAGGAGGTTCCACTTCCTCTGCTATGAGAAAGTTGTACCAACGTGGGCCCATGCAGCTCCCTCCCGCGGCAGGTTCCCTTAGGTCACTGTCGTCTGGTCATTCGACCTAGCGACGAAAAGTAAGTAACCATTAATGTTATCACTACTTGTTCATATTACATGTTGAAAATCGAACTTCAGACTAACAGTTGTTCTTATGGACTCATGCAGGAACTGGGTAGTTGTGAGTGGAGGGGGCAAGGTCCGCCATATCAATGGCACCATCACTCTCCTGATCAGGAAGCACTACCCTAGCAACATCGACTATACCAGGGTATACGACCCGCCCTGGTCATGGGATCACTTCAGCGTCGCGGAGTCTACTACGCTCGGCATCATGGTTGCTAAGCAGATTAAGAATGAGTTCTGGGTAAGTCTAGATCGCACAACATTTGTCAATTATCAATACTATGCATTCGTTTTATGTTCTTGAATTAATGAAAGGATACATGATGTCTGTATGCAGGAGTGGTATGCATGTGAGCCGGGGAGAGAGGCCGAGGTGGAGGTCATGCAGGACAAGGCTGCTAGGTCCTGACTCTGGGACCTGTACCACAAGGCTAAGATCCAATGCATCATCACCGCCTATGCCGAGTTGTACGGTGAAAAGGTCAAGAAGAAGCAAGCCAGGGAGAAGATGCAATCTAGGGAGACCGACCTCACCAGGGACCAGTACCTCCAAGTAAGTAGGAAACATTAATACCAATTCCTTTCGTGAAGAATATGTAGGCTTCAATTGATCTTCTGACATATTAAATACTTGACTTGACTTGATGTCATGCAGTTCTGTCCTGGTTGGTGCCAGGCCCACTCAAACTGTTGGGCGGCCATTGTGGACAGGTGGCTCTCCGAAGAGTGGGCCAAGAGGCACAGAGATCGCCGGGAGTGGCGCCTGGAGATGCCTGGGATGGCACACCACTAAGGCAACCTTAGCCTCGAGCAATATGCTGAGAGATGGGTATGTTCTATTAATTTATTTTTTTATTCTAACGCTCAATACTCATTAGTTGCAAGCATCTTTGATTTCTTTCTCGTAGTCCTAGTTGCATGGTGGTATGTCATGTAACCCGTTCATGGCGTACAACTTGGCGACCAAGGGTAGGGCGATCGAGCCGGAGAACCAGTACAACCCAGACGACGGCCCCGGCTCGTACACCAACACGAGCGCCTACACCAAGATCACCGAGTACAGGACGGCGGCTCGTGAGCATCATGGGGTGGACTATGATCCTGCCACCCAGCCCCTGGACACGGACCTACTGATGAGGTTGGGAGGAGGGAGGCCGCACGGTCGGTTGTATATGGCTAGTAGCTCAGTCTCCTCAGCCTCCCTTCCCAACCTCGCCGAGGTTCGGTCGAGGAGCACAAGTGGATCCATCCCCATCAAACCAAGGCAGCCGACCATGGTGCAGCTTCAGGTAAGTACTGTTCAATTTATCAATCATTGCTTACCTTGTATTTGCATTGTTTAAACCTTGCGAGATGAATATTGCAAGCCTAGATGCAGGAGGAGATTCAGAGGCTCAACGCCCAGGTGGACGCTTGGGAGCAGGCCCAAGAGGAGGCCCATCGGCGCGATTTGGCCCAGGTGGAGGCCCAACGCATAGAGTTGGAGGCCCGAAACCGCGACTGGGAGCAGAGGTCAGCGGATATGGCTACCTTCTTTTCGAGCCTGAATATCCCAGGTGTGGTCGTGTCTGCCTCGCTGCTCACTCCGTTTGCTCCTCCAGTAGTGCCGCATCATGTTGCTCCTACATGGACTCCAGTGAGTTTATATATATGATTCTTTATTGTTTTAGATTCTTCAGCCGTCCTCCAGGTACTAACGAATTCGCTTCTCCTTCGTGCAGCCACTATCACAGGGTTCGACGCTTACTCCTCAGGGTGGCCCTTCGCCTCAGGGTGGCCCTTCGCCATAGTACGGGTGGCACCCTCGTGGCCCTCCTCCATACTACGCTTGGCTAGGTGGACCTTCTCCGTAGTCTGGCTACTCCGGGTGGTCTCCTGGCCCTGCTGGCCTAGCTGACCCTACTGCACCATCCTAGTGGCAAGATGGTCCTCCACCGATCGACGGGTCGCAAGAGTGGCCGCAAGGTGGGAGCTCTTTAGGCACTGGGGGCCAAGGTGAGTAGTGGTGGGTCTATGTGTTTGTCGGTGGCTTGTCCATGTGATGGAGTTTCGTTTTGAACTTGTGATGGATGGATGAATTATGAACACATAATGTGATGGATATATTATGGATGAATTTGATATATCATGTGTATTCTGTGATGGAATGTGGATATCCATGTGATATATACTGTGTTTGTGTGATGGATGAATGCATATGTGATGTATATGGCGTTTATTGTGATGAAACGGAAAAAAACAAAAAAAATCGAAATTTCCTAGCTTTGCCCAGTGCCACACTCGGCAAAGCGGTCATGGGACTCGGCAAAGATGGAAAAAAATTTCCAGCACGGCCTCTTTGTCGAGTGCCAGCCAGGTGGCACTCGGCAAAGAATTTTCCAAAAAAAATTTAATTTCTTTGCCGAGTGCTGGCCAGATGGCACTCGGCAAAGAATTTTCCAAAAAAAAATTAATTTTTTTGTCGAGTGCTGACTAGGTGGCACTTGGCAAAGAATTTTCCAAAAAAAATATTTAACCACGTCAGCAGTTGGCAAAGAAGCCGTCAACTTGACGGTCGCCGTTTTCTTTGCCGAGTGCTGACCTGGCACTGGGAAAAGCCTTTGCCGAGTGCCCGATATTTGGCACTCGGCAAAGAATACTTTGCCGAAGGATTCTTTGCTGAGTGGCCTTTGCTGAGTGCAACACTCGGCAAAGCCTTTGTCGAGTGGGAAAGAGCCTTTGCCGAGGGCTGTAGGCACTTGGCAAAGCCGCTGAATCCTGTAGTGACGGGATAACTTATATTCACGAGGATACATAATTGGATCACTAATTACAAATACTAATAATATTCCTTGTATAATATTGTTGGTGCTCCCTCCATCTCAAATTGTAAGTCATTCCAAGAATCTTGGATAGTCAAAACATCTCAAGTTTGACCAAGAATTATAGAAAAAACTATAAAGATTTATAACATTAAATAGATATACTATGAAAATATAATTGATAACGAATCTAATGATACTTATTTGACATCATAAATATTATTATATTGTTATATAAGTTTGGTCAAACTTGAGAAAGTTTGACTCTCCAAGATTCTTGGAATGACTTACAATTTGGGATGGAGGGAGTACTTATTAATGTACATAGAATAATCCCCAAGTGCACGAAAGGATACCTATTTAGCACTTCAACAGGACTACCCAGTTTATATCAATCAAAAACATGTATGAGCAACTAAGTCTAACATGACTGAAAGGATCAAGATGCCTAAGAGGGGGTGAATTGGGCTTATTTAAATTTTTAAAGTGAAAATTAATTCCTAAGCAATGTCAATTACCCCTAATGCCTATGTGTCTGGTAGCAAGCTATAAAAATGAAACTAGACAAGTAAACCATGTAAATAACACCCTATGCAATACTAGCAAGCATGATCATGATCAACTTGATAGATGAAAGTAAATCTCGAAAGTAAGGCAAGTAGTAGAGAGGTAGGGAGAAGGAGGATGTTGACACGATGACGTTTTGTTGAGGTATGGAGGAATCAACACTCCCCCTATTCCTTGTTGGAGCACCCGCGCAAGGGTATCGCTCCCCCTCGATCCGTGCAAGGACCGAGTGCTCTGTTCGGGTTAATTCTTCGCCTCTTCATCTTGGTAAATCGCACACAACCGATCACAAGAGTTGGAGGAGGACCACCCATAATCTCCGAGTGGTCACCAAGCCTCCGATCGCCACCAAGCCATCTAGGTGTTGTCGATCACCAAGAGTAACATTCACAAGACCTTCACTTGACCCAATCAAGGCTATGAAGGTGGATGGATGCGCACTTGTCAGTCCCAGTTTCACTAATCAGGATCTAGGTGTATGAATCACTCAACTACACTCCTCACTAGAATCTTGATCTCTCGAGGACTCTCTCAAGGTTTCTTTAGGTCTTCGACTAGCCAAGAGGTCTAGTATGGACGAGATGGGTAACTATAAATAGCCCCCAACTAGCCAAGTAGCCATTACTCTGCATTACTCCAACTAGCCAAGAGGTCTAGTAACTCTGTCTGCGAAGGTCCAGACTAGACTGGTCATGGGGGCTCCAGACAAATCTGCATGGTCCAGACCCTCAAATGCAAAACAGTCTTCTTACTATTTTGAGGACCTTCGAACGATCTCCAATAGTCCAATGCATAGCATCAGACCTGGTCCGGAGGCATTTTCACATTTATGAACCTCTTTCGAATGCTCCAAACTCAGCTCTAGATGTGAGCTCTAGACTAGCCCGGAGGCAAACCCGGGTACAACACACTCAAGCCTAAGGAGTGGACCCTTGACTAATGGTCCGGAGCCCTACTCAGTAGGGTCCGGAGCCTGTTCTCTCAGCAACTGAGAAAACCCTAGGGTCCAGACCCTCAGCAATGGTCTGGAGCCCCCTGGGCAAGTAGTCCGGGAGCCTCTCTGAGCACAATAAACACCTCGGATCATTTTGCTATGTAAAAGGCGTTTGCTCTACTCATCTCAAGGGATATTTGTATACACTCTAGGACAAGGTTTGACAAGTGTGCACTACAAATACATCCATAACCTCTTATAGGTCAAGCTACTAATCCCATACCCCCTGTTAATAGTACAGCCAAAGAAAAATAAAGGACCTATGCTACTCTAAGTGTCCTTCTCACACCTTGTGACACTTAGACCTAGCCTAATCTTTAACCTTGATGTCCATCATTTGAAAACCGAAACAAAATCCATCTTGGGGCATGAATACAATTAAGCCCATTCATCTTCCATTACATATGACCTAACTTACAAAGTTTGCCTCTGCAAAAACATCTTAGTGTTGGTATTTCTTATGACTATTGGATAAATCCCCAAGCGCATAGATTATACCATTGTAGCACATCACCTAGGAGTATTCCAAGGTATCGTAATTTATATTTTCCCAAGGGAAAGTGAAGCTAGAAATGATAATTAGAGAGAGATCCTAGAGAGCACCTCAACTTAGTACCAACTAGTATAGGGGGTAATCGAATAATGTGATAGGAAGGGTGATGAATGAACAAGCCAAGGTAAATAGTAACTTAGAATAACTAGTAAGTATAGCTAGGTGGGAGGACAACGAGAGAGATAGGGACTCCTATGTAAATCACTTCTACTTTAGTGTACTTAGCCAATTAATTAGTCTAAACACAATAGCTTGCCTCCTCAATAGAAGTATGCTAGGCGAGAGGATAGATCAGTAGGAGGGAAAAACTCCTACCGGACCACGCTATCTTTTTATGGGGGCTTACCTTTTAAGAACTTGCCTAAAAACACGTGGTGGAATACAAAGACTAGACAAGGCTGTCACTCTCTTGCTAGCTACCACAAACAATCCGTGCAACAATTGGTAACCAAGGGTAAGATGATGTATAAGCCCCACACTTACACACAACTCACTACTTTAATTGTGATCTACAACCAAAGCACCCTATGACAGGCAATGATCGCATACGGGAAAGGCCACAAGGATCATAGACTATTAATGTAAAAGCTAGTAATAAGCAAAAGCACACAACAATACTATAAAAAATATAGTAATGCTCAAAGTAAATACTAAGTAAAGTAGAGGAAAAGTAATGTATTGAATAAACTAAAGTCGTACAAAGAAGAAAAGATACAAGAGCTATACCAGACTCTCCAGAAGACAACTCCGGAAATCTTGAGTACAACTCGACTTAACTCTAACTCCCACTCTAGACTAACTACTAAGATAATTCTAAGTGCTTGAGCTTGTAGGCTTGTCCACCATGAGTGAAGAGGGGGGGGGAGTGAGCCTCTATTTATAGTGGGAGGTGGAGTAGGAGCTACTCCATCGCCATGTCATCAATCCAGGAGGCTTCACTTCTGGTCCCTTGGATCCACCGCCTCCAAACTGACTTGGAATGGAGGGTTAGAATTTCCATCATGTGTTAAATGTGTGGGGGAGTCACCAGGCGCAGCTTGGGGTCTTCTGGGTATAGGCCGACCCCCCCTATGATAGGTGGGCCCTACCAAGCCTTCTAGAAGGAGTTCCCACAGCTCAGGGAGGAGCTGGGGGTTATGGGCCCCTTAGGGGTGTCGACTGACCACCCTATGGGGTGTTGGGCCCACTGCCTCCTTCCAAAAGGTGGCCCCACCAATCATAGAGTTTGGTTGATCCTTCTGAGGTGTTTGTCATGCTGATTCTCTTGATGTGGGCCCATGGATCCTTGTGCACTTGATCTGGAGCGTTGAATGAAAGCACAGGTTGTATCCAAGGGTTGGAATGACTTTGTCATGGATCATGCTGGCTTGGCTAGCCAGAAGGGTCCATATGAGTATCGGCCAATCATGTTTTGACTCCTTTGGGGCCAAGATTTCTTGTGGGAGCTGCTGGACATGTCAGGAGTCTCATGGTATAAACATTCTGGAGTTTGGCTCAACTCAAACATTGGGAGGTGTGCAAAAGGAGCTTCCAGCAATGCTGATTGGCCTGAAATGTTATTTCCTACAAAACAAAGCCTTCCAAGTACATGTGGAACTTATTAGTTGTAAACATGTTCATGAAATGTTGTTCTACCCTTGATCCCGAGGTTGTTGACGGTATTTTAGATATGTAAAAGTATGTCATTCTTAGCGTCAACAAGATCCCCCAAGCTTAACCTTTGCTCGTCCCGAGCAAACAATCAAACTTAGCCTCGGTGGATCAGGAGTTGCTACTATGTTTCATATTTCAAGAGTACTAAATCTACAACAAACATACTTCTCTTTTGAATGGAAAATTTAGCAATAAAAACTCACTCATATTACCTTAGTCCTCCATGGGGCTTGTAGCTTTATCCTTTGTCTTGGGTGGTTGAGAGATAGAACAACTTGACTTGATCACTAGTTTTCTTATTCTTCACAAGTTTCATATCGGAGGTTTTGCAATGTTTAGTTTTCTTATTCTTCACAAGTTTCATATCGGAGGTTTTGCAATGTTTTGTAAAAGAAAACTTAGTGTTCCTCAAATGGTACTCTCAAGTCGCTCATATGGTGTATGATTCCTCACCAAGGCATATACACTACAAGAGGACCACCCTTTTAGCAACGCATATATGCGTTGCTATAATCCTGAATAAGTGTTGGTATGATCTATACCAACACATCTTATATGTGTTGCTAAAAGTGGCGTTGCAAGGGTCTATTGCAACACATACATATGTGTTGGTAAGAGGGATATATAAGTGTTGCAAGCTAGCAACGAATATGCTACAACAGATATATGTGTTGCTAGCAGAATATGCAACATGCTTCCAGGATTTGTTATTACAATTATAAATATGGTGCTTTTTTAGGGGATACATATAGTGTTTTTTAGTCTAAATAGCTCGGTAAATTAATTGGATATCTTACATCCATTTTCCACAAGCATATATATATATATATATATATATATATATATATATATATAAAACAAAATGATATTAAATAATGTTTTCCTATAGAAACGAAATGAGCCAATCTGTAAGTGTATACAATGATCCACTAACTACAAATTTCATCCTAAAAGTAAATATACAGTAGTGTGACACCTCTCCTATAAAACTAATCTTGAGGGGAATCTTGTTCTTCATCCTTCAATCATCTGAACATCCAACACATAGTATATTTGTCCTGTGAAAATATAGAGTGCTTTGTTAAGAATATATTTAGGAAAATATGTGATTTTCCTATGAATTTATAAATCACACAAGGAACACAATTGGGCCAATACATGTTCCTCAGCAGCTGTTTTAGAACTGGAGTTTCATTCATACCCTTTGTCTAGAGTAACACAACCCTGACATAAACGAAGCTGAGCTAAATTAGAACCATTAAAGCCAAACAAAAATAAATTGAAACAGGTGGTGGTGCATAAAGGATGCATCACATGTCGTGTTACATAAATAGTATGTGTATATTAAAATTACAGAAGAAGAATGTCCACATGTATTGGGTCATGCACTCATGCCTAATATATTACATTTCCTGTCATTAGAAAAACATGTCAGAAGATTTCCAGATAGCCTCAAAGATATTTGTATACGTGGAATTAAAGCAAAAGCAGGAAACAATATTAAACTATACTGTACGTCGGACTGGCTTGTCACTAGAGAAACATGTCAGAAGGTTTTAAGATAACCCGAGAGATTTTGGACGCCGAACTAAGAAAAAGCTAGAAACAATATTAAACTAGAGATTTTTTCCATGTGTATATGATAATGCAAAAATATAGTCAACAAACAATACATGAAGGGATACCCTTACCTTATCAGATAATCACATTACGAATTCTGAAGATTTAGGTTTGCACAAGTTCCAAAAAGATAACTAAAACTCACAGTAATCACAAGGGGATATCAGGAATATAATAAGAAATAACGTAAAAAAATATGGGAGAAGGAAAAATTATTGGATCACGTGACGTACCAAACCATTCTCACAATCTCTAGAATATCCGTCAGCGCATCTCTAATCTGCTAGACTGCGGCTCAATCTTGCGATAAGAACAGTATCATGGGCAGCTACAATAATAATAAGTTTAATTACCACAGTTCATGAAAGAAATAATTAATCGGCAAGGATTGAAATAGTACAAATGAAATTTGAGGGCGTACTCTTTGGTTGGAAGTTCATCGGAGGAGGGGCAGCATTTTTTTCGCAAACATGCAGACCTGCGCGTTGTAGGAAAAAAGGCTGCATCGTCAACTAGATCTAACCAGATGACGGCAGCAGGACTGATCTTGCGTGGGACTCCAAGGCTTGAGGAGATCGAAATACCTGGTTATCAGCAGATATGATCACTCCCCGTGCTAACTACCATCGTCACCGTCGTATTCAACCCGTCACGGCCTCTATGCACGCTCGCCGTAGAGCGGCGCAAACTTGATGGGTCGTGGGTCGTGGCGCCCTCTAGATTCTAGAAGGTAGAACCATCTCGCCGCCTCCCCGCACCACGATCTGCCTCCTCGTCTTGCGCTGGTTATCTTGGTCAAATATCTCCATGCTGATGGGTATCCTAGATCTATGCGGAAAGGGGAGGGGGAATAAAAGGCACGTACGACGAGGACTACGAAAGGTAATTGTAATTACGGAAGGGAAGCCGAGGAGGTGGAAACAATTTGCAACATATTTTTATAGCGTTGGAAGGCATATGTTGCAGTATGGGGGTTTATGTTGTAGTGATATTTAAAGTTTACCTTCTTTTCATCCTATCCTAAAGGCTTATGTGGAGCTATAGATAAAGATAAAAGATGTAGCAAACTTATTTTGTATATGTTGTAAAGTCAAATTTTAGATCAAGGAGAGAAGTGTCATACTCTTAGATCAAGATGTGCAAGTGTGTGAAACAAGGCAAATGATCAAAACTCTTCTATTTGATATGATCTCTCTTTCTAACTTATTATTTTGGAGACATAACTATCTTTATTTTTCTTTTTCCATAAGCTTTGAAATGCTCATCTTTTTTCTAAAACTTGGGACCTTCATGTGTCCCTATATTTTTTTCTTTTTCATAATTTTGCATAGTCTATGTCTTATTTACTAGCAACACACTAGAGAGAGATTATTTTAGAACATGGAGCATGAACTTTGTGGAAAATGAAAGACATGTTTTTGCGTACTTCTAGTGTAGAAGCAGCATATATATGTGGTATGTACGTGATCTTGATTTTGGGAGCATGATAAATCTCTTGACAAGGGTCACAAAACTTGACCAATCTCAACACAAATCAAACAGGTTATGTAGAAAGCTTATATCATAAAAAAGCATATATGACTTTGGTAGGAATTTTCCACATTGAGGAACAAAAAATGTTTTTATTATTTTAAGAAATAAAACTCCGATAGTCATTCTTGTTTGGAACAATATTATAGCAGCTCTTGTCTTCTTATATCATGTCTCACAACAACTTAGACTTAGTTAAAAAAAAATCGCGGGCTATAAAATTTAGCGGATGCTTGGCAAAAACGCTATTTTGACGCTATTCGGCGCTACTTTGACGCTATTTGACGCTATAGTGCGCTAATGAGCATTGCGATAGCTGCTTCTAGATGCTATAGCGGCGCTATTTCGGCGCTATAGCATGCTATTTTTTTCAGTACCCACAAAAGTTTCAGGTTCATGATGGTTTCAATTAAGCCAAGTAATCTATGCTTAGAGAAATACCAAGTTGTAAACTAAGTACTAGAGAAACATTTAGCAGAGCAACTATTTATCATTTCCATAAGGGAGATAAACATTAATGAAACATATGAGAGTAGAGAGAAATATTTTTATTTTTTTATTATATTCAGTTTTTTAGATGCAAGCAAAGATAAGCAAGAAAGTGCATGAATGTAAATGCTGGAATTAAACACTTATCTTAGTAGGGGAGGGAACCTCCCCCAAGCTTATCCTTTACTCAATAGTAAGGTGGCTGATATGGATGTTGTTGCCACCACATTCTCCACCGCTAGATTTCTTCTTCTTGATAGGTTTGAGGTTGTTTGGTGGTTTGCTGGACTATGCCTGCTGTCACACCATGCTCAACATGAAGCTCGCCTATGGCATTGGTGAGGTTATCCATTTGTTGCCGTCGTTCGCGATGCTCCCTTTCTCGTGGGGACGAGAAGGATGCTCGTGGTCTTTGTGGTGGTCGAGGAGGCATGCCACTGGAAGTGTCCATGGTATTAGAAGTTGCATCTTCCTCCTCACCGACCATTCCTCGGGAAGGACCACCTTGCTCAAAATGAGCAAATTGTGACCCCTTATACGCTCTCCTACTGGAACCTGTAACACCTCTTTGTCCACATCCTTGATCTAAATCAAGGGTTAGTTGGCGAGTCCTATACAACTGACGTTTCTCATTTGGAAGAGGAACCTCAGTTGTATGGCCACGATAAATCATTTTAAGGCCACCCCTTGGACCTCTCTTGAAAATTTGAGCATGTATAAGATTTTCTTCAGAAATTACTACTCTAGGTGAATTAAGGTATTCAAAAGGGTAGGTTCCATCTAGCAAGTTCATTGAGTCGGCAAGATGAGTGATTAATGATGTGAATTGTATAGGTACATTTCTTTCAAGTGAACTTTGCCAGAAAGCTACTAAGCATTTGACAGAAGAGACATGAATTTTATGAACCATAGCATATAACAAATTTAACTCTGGTTCTTAGCATGGTAACATCAATTCCAGGAAATATAGTCAAGCTCATCCAAAGACGAATAAAGTGAAGTGTTGGATTATGAAGTTTCTCAGGTTTTGGGTTGGAGCAATCATGCAAGGTAGATATGGACATCCAAAATTCCTTCTTATTAAATCTTCTTATGGCAGCGCCTAGGTCTAGCAAGCATGTGTCATCAAACCAAGAGCAACATTGAGTTGGTTCCAAGTAAGATTAAAGTTTTGGTTAAACATGTGGAAAGATATTTCATCACGAGAAACTTGTAGAGAGTACAAGAACTTCATAGTGAGCAATTTAATTCCAAGTTCATTATTTACTTGCTAGAAATTAGACCAATCAATGGTAGAGAAGATAGTGTTAAATTCAACATCCATACCTGCATTGGCGAGGAGAGTTGGATCCAATATCCCAGTGTGCTCGAAGGATCGATCCCGAAGAGAGAGGTACTTCTGATACTCTAGTTGGTCAAACCAGAGACTAGTTTGTTGATCGTAAGACCTCATTGGGGGGCACCATGAGTGCACCAAGATGAGGTACCTCTGTCAGCATTTCTTCTTCCTCTTGCAGTTGTTCTTCGCTTGGGGTGTTCTCGTGTATCGGGCAGAACCACCCCTTCTCCTTTCTTGATAAGTGTCCTCAGATTGGTGAGAGCGCCAAGATGAGCTCCCACTTAGAGCTTGCTTAATTTTCTTGAGTGTCGACCTCAAAGGGTTCTTCATTTTCTGGAAAGTGGGAAGGACACAAGAACAAGACTAGGACAAGGATTAGCGTTAGTGTGAGTTTCCTAGTTTGCCTTGCGGGAAGAGGCTTGAGCTAAGAGAAGCTTGATGAAGACAAGGTATTTTTGTGGACTTGAGAGAGAGCAGCACTACTTCTTTGGGAGCTAAGAACCTCTCTTGAGAGAGATGGAGAAAAGGCAAGGCAAGGGCAAGGAAGAGAAGTGAGTTGAGCTCGAAATGAATTCCGGTTGGAGTGTGAGGATTTGAGCTCTCCTTGCATGACCTTTTATAGGGGGAGAGGATGGCAGCAATGAGGCTCCATGGGGGTATTGGCCGACCCCCCCATGTGCCCCTCCTTGGGTGCCATGACCATGAAACAATGTGGCAAGCTTTAAGCAAAGCAAAGGTGAGTGGAGGCGACACAAGGGTGTCGACCGACCAACTTTTGCTCCCTCCATTGAAAGTTGAAAGATGGGAGAGATACTAGAGGTGAATGGCAGGCAATGGCATGGTGCTTGGCACTTAGCCATGTCGGCCGACCACCCTAGGGTGGCTCCCAACTGGAGATTCCACTCCCCTCTTTTTCTAGTGCTTAGTGAAAAGCAGAGCATGCCACTTGATGTGATCAAAGCTGAGCTAAAGGTATTCATGATCCCCCACTTTGAACATAGAGTAGTGGGAGACAAAGTGTGTCATGCTTTAGTCAAAAGGTGATTGATATGTTTTCTTTTTAAAGCATGACAAAGCTAAAGAGATGTCTCCTAAAGCAAATTCTGAATTTTGAAATTCACAGTACTCAAATCATGAGATTCTTAGACAAAAGAAGATGGGGCTGAAAGAAAGGTGACCAAAGGGTCCCTAGGGGTGTCGGCCGACCCCCTTAGGCCCCTTTCACTTTTCTTTTTCTTCCATTAAGGTCACCTTGTGTTCCCCATTTAAGAAGACAGGCTTAGGGTACCTATGAGTGTCGGCCGACCCCCTATAGGGCCTAAACTTGGTCAGGTTTTCCTGCTAAACTAATCTCAAGGTTTATTAAGTCTAAATTTTATTTTGCTAAGTTTTAAGTATGATGAAAATTAAAGAAATGAAATAAATGTAAAAGAAAATAAAAGATAACTACCGATTTACGTTTCAGTGAGGGCTCCTTGATTTTAAGTCCATGGAGCAGGACTTCTCCTTCTTGTTCATTCTTCGGGTGCACTTGATGGCTCCGGAGATGGAGACCGAGGGGTGTGCACCTCCTTCGCTTTCCAATCCTGCCTTGGATTGCCTGGTTCTTCCTTCTTCAGTTCATTGATCTTGGTTGATGTGCTTTGACCTGTTTGTTAATTTTATAACCATTGAACGCATATTTTACCTTGTGACTTGTGAATTGGAAATGGATCTAGCCCAATCCCACGTAGATGACCGCGTTGGTTGTGTTGAGGAAGGGCCTTCCCAAGATGACGGGAACGTGCACATTGGCTCCCATGTCCAGGATGATGAAGTCCGTGGGAATGTACTCATCTTGGATGTTCACCAAGATGTCCCTAGCAAGTCCCTCGGGAAACCGCATTGTCTGATCTGCCATCTGCAAACGAACACATTTAGGGAAAAAGGGTCCCCCTAGCAAGTTATCATATGTTACCTTGGACATGATGTTGACACCCGATCCAAGGTCGCATAAGGCGTTGTGGAAGGTTTGTTGTCCAATTCAGCACTTGATCATCGGATGGCCTAGATCTTCCTTCACGATGAAGCGAGGATCGAGAAGGTAGCCCCAATTGGAGCGAAGTGGAAGCTTACCAAATCATGTTGTGACCATGTTACCATTCTCAATTGGATCCTATGGTTTCCTAGGAATCTTTCCATGTTCTACTGATGGAATAGCTGCAGCTAATTGAGCTAGTTGTGTTTCTAACATTTTGTTAAAGCTCAATTTATTTTTCATGGCAGAAGCAAAGCTATCCATTTTCTCACCAAGATTTTCAAGAACTTTATCATTGGCAATCTTATTTTTATTAATACCATCATTAATTTTAGATTGACCAAGAACAAGATCTTTCAATGAAGGCTGATTATTGTAGGAATTGTAATTATTGTAATTGCTATTACCTCCATTACCTTGGTAGAAGGGGCGTGAATTCCAACCTCCGTGTTGTTAAGGTCGATACCCGTTGTTGTTGTTGTGGAGGTTGTTGATGAAGCTCACATCCTTCTTTGATGTCTCGGGTCAGTTGTTGCTTGAGTGATCATTTCCCCCGTGCACCTCGCACCAAGGATAGCTCGTGCGGCGGCGATGGGGTAGATGGCCTCTTGTTCCTTCTTGGAAGCTTCTTCTATATCTTCTTCATCAAGAGGTCCATCTTGGCAGAGAGTATGTCCACCTCATTGATGGTGTGCATACCTCTTCTCTTTGGCTGGAGACGTTCCTCACCTCATCCTTGGTTGATCACCGTTTTCTCAATGAGGTCCTTGGCATTCCTCACTGTGTGTTGGAGGAATGCCCCTCAAGCGGTAGCATCAAGGTGACTATGGGCCATACTGGACAGCCTGTGGTAAAATCTTTGAATTAAGAGCCAATCATCTATCCCATGATGAGGACAGACACGAATGTACTCCTGGAGACGCTCCCATGCCTCAGGAATCGTCTCATTAGCTTGCTGTTGGAAGCTCGAGATCTTTCCACGAAGGGCATTGGTTTTGCCCATCGGGAAGAACTTTTTGAGGAATGCATTGGCACACCTCTCCCAGGTGGTGGCTTCTTCTTTGTGGGCGTAGAACCATTGCTTTGCCTTTCCCAACAATGAGAATGCTAAAAGGCGAATGGCATCAGACGCCACTCCCTTGATGGTAAAAGTGCCACACAACTCCATGAAGTGCTAGAGATGAGTGTTGGCATCCTCATGGGGCTTCCCGAACGGATTCAGGGTCGAGATGATCCTCTAAGGGGGAAGTCGACGACGTCTAGTCCTCCTCAATAGCTGCTCGGGATCTTCTAGATAATTTCCTGGCAGTTGGAAACCGCTCATACACTATCTGGCTTCACAACAAAGGAAGACAATGACAGGGGTAAGCCCCTATAGCTAATTGATAACTAGTTAAGTTAACGAGAATCTTTGGATTCAATCTAATTAAAATTTCTAGGCTATGCTTTCCCCGGCAACGACGCTAGAAATGCTTGTTGGTATTTGTTATGACTATTGGATAAATCCACAAGCGCACAGATTATACCATTGTAGCACTTCACCTAGGAGTATTCCAATGTATCGTAATTTATATTTTCCCAAGGGAAAGCGATGCTAGAAATGATAATTAGAGAGAGATCCTAGAGAGCACCTCAACTTAGTACCAACTAGTATAGGGGCGTAATCGAATAATGTGATAGGAAGGGTGATGAATGAACAAGCCAAGGTAAATGATAACTTAGAATAACTAGTAAGTATAGCTAGGTGGGAGGACAACGAGAGAGATAGGGACTCCTATGTAAATCACTTCTACTTTAGTGTACTTAGCCAATTAATTAGTCTAAACACAATAGCTTGCCTCCTCAATACAAGTATGCTAGGCGAGAGGATAGATTAGTAGGAGGGCAAAACTCCAACCAGACCCCACTCTCTTTTTATGGGGGCCTTACCTTTTAAGAACTTGCCTAAGAACACGTGGTGGAATACAAAGACTAGACAAGGCTGTCACTCTCTTGCTAGCTACCACAAACAATCCATGCAGCAAGCGGTAACCAAGGGTAAGATGATGTATAAGAACCATGCTTACACACAACTCACTACTTTAGTTGTGATCTAAAACCAAAGCACCCTATGACAGGCAATGATCGCATATGGAAAAGGCCACAAGGATCACAGACTATTAATGTAAAGGATAGTAATAAGCAAAAGCACACAACAATACTATAACAAATATTGTAATCCTCAAAGTAAATACTAAGTAAAGTAAAGGAAAAGTAATGTATTGAATAAAGTAAAGTCTTACAAAGAAGGAAAGATACAAGAGCTATACCAGACTCTCCAGAAGACGACTCCAGAAATCCCGAGCACAGCTCGACTCAACTCTAACTCCCACTCTAGACTAACTACTAAGATAATTCTAAGTGCTTGAGCTTGTAGGCTTGGCCACCATGAGTGAAGAGGGGGGAGTGAGCGTCTATTTATAGTGGGAGGTGGAGTAGGGGCTACTCCATCGCCACGTCATCGATCCAGGAGGCTTCACTTCTGGTCCCTTGGATTCACCGCCTCCAAACCGACATGGAATGGAAGGTTAGGATTTCCATCATGTGTTAAATGTGTGGGGGAGTCACTAGGCGCAACATGGGGTCTTCTGGGTATCGGCCGACCCCATATGATAGGTGGGCCATGGCAAGGCTTCTATAAGGAGTCCCCACAGCTCAGGGAGGAGCTAGGGGCTATGGGCCCCTTAGGGGTGTCGGCCGACCCCCCTATGGGGTGTTGGGTCTACTGCCACCTTCCAGAAGGTGGCCCCAACAGTCATAGAGCTTGGTTGATCCTTATGAGGTGTTTGTCATGTTGATTCTCTTGATGTGGGCCCATGTATCCTTGTGCACTTGATCTGGAGCATTGAATGAAAGCACAGGTTGCATCCAAGGGTTGGAATGACTTTGTCATGGATCATGCTAGCTTGGCTAGCCAGAAGGGTCCATATGAGTATCGGTCAATCATGTTTTGACTCCTTTGGAGCTAGGATTTCTTGTGGGAGCTCTTGGACATGTCTGGAGTCTAATGGTATAAACATTCTAGAGTTTGGCTCAACTCAAACATCGGGAGATGTGCCAAAGGAGCTTCCAGCAATGCTGATTGGCCTGAAATGTTATTTCTTGCAAAACAAAGCCTTCCAAGTACAAGTGGAACTTATTAGTGGTAAACTTGTTCATGAAATGTTGTTCTACCCTTGATCCCGAGGTTGTTGACGGTATTTTGGATATGTAAAAGTATGTCATTCTTAGCATCAATAGTTAGTCATAGTAATCTTGCATTGTCGTTAATCACCAAAATCATGGGGCCTAGATTCTTTCAATCTCCCCCTTTTTGGTGATTGATGACAATACGAGCTTGAGTATAGAATATGAGTTGATTTTAGTTTTGTTTTCATGACTTGAATAGAGTAGGCATGGGTTAGTGAAAAAGAGAGACATATACATGCCTAAACCATTCAAGCCACGACATGTACTTGAGAATATGAATTGAGAGAAAAGTACATGAAAGTATATACTATTGCTATCAGAAGATCAGAGATTAGCGCGGAAGTATAATAACATAGCCAAGAGAGATGACATATATATATATATGAATCAAAGCACATATGTCACAACTATGTCCAAGTATATCATCACATCACACAATATAATACAATGCATGAAAAGTGGTAAACATGATGCATGATAGAGTATAAACAGAAGCAAAGAACGAATCCTACTAGCTCCCCATGAAGCTAGCATACTCGACTCTCCCTCTCCCCCTTTGGCGGCTACCACCAAAAACAACGGCTCTGAGGGCGAGACTGGAGCAATCGGACCATGCAAAAGACACTCAAACTCTGACAAGTCAATATCATTATCATCTGAGTCCCAACCCTATGTAGCTGGAGCTGAAGGCGTAACAGTATAGGTAGGCTCAGAAGGTCTTGGAGTTGAGGTGTCTGGAGTGGGATCCACTGTCACTACCATTGAAGTAGCCAGTGCCACAGGAGCTAGGGTAACTGGGGGTGCCTTTGACACTAACTCTCCCAAGGGAGGCTCTGATTCCGGTAGCTATGACTCTGAAGCTATCGCTGCAAGCTCTAGCTAAATCGATGAGGAGGTGATGGATGTAGCATCGATTTAGATAGCAGGTGGAGGTGTGGAAACTACAAGAACCTGACTATCCTGAGCAGCCTCAGATGACAGAATGAAAGAAGGGTGAGTAATCTGAGTCGGTGCAAGTACCTCGGTCATCTGAGTCTCAAGCTGCTCACACATGGGAGTTAGATGGCCATTGATGTCACTATAAGAAGATGAAAGATCACGTGTAGTCTGACCGAGTGACGCTAGAGCTGTGAGCAGAGTGAAACCCAACAAGCAGTGTGAACTATTGTATCTGGACAAAAGACTGAAACCACTGCAAGACTTAAGTTGCTGGTGAGTGAAACGATGAAGTCTGTCTAACACCCTGAAGTCTGCTAGACTATAAAGCTAGGGTGGGAGTGACTAAGACACCAGTTGACTATTGAGGAGCCTCTGAAGGGCCTGATGCCTGAGAAGGGGGTCATTGAAGGGCCAACTGTTTGTCCTGGCACTATCTGGCTCATCAGCTGAATCTAAGGTGCAGCTGGAAACTAAAGAGGAGGAACTCCCGTATACCTCATCATGTGCTCCACGAAGGCCATGCTCTGAATCTAGAGCTGCTTACTCTATAGCTGTATCTGGAGTAGCTGCTGCTGGAACTGGTCCTGACAAGTCTGCACCTATGTCACAACAATAAGCACGGACCCATGTTGCTCCTTTTTGGTATAAATTAGATGCACACGATTAAGTTAATTATCGACAAGCGCACCGATAAATAACGATGTAGCACTTCACCGAGAGTAACCCAGTTTTAAACAGTGTTCGCCTAAACGGCCTAAACGGTCGTGTAAACGGTAAATGGTGGAAAATTGTTTTGTTTAGGAGTTATTCGGAAATTAAACGGTTGACCGTTTAAATGGTCAAAAACGGGAATAAACGGTCTAAACGTTCTAAACAGAACGGAGGTAAATGGGTTTAAACGGGCTAAACGGCAATTTAAATGGATGTTTAGGTGAACACAGTGTAAATACAATTCCGTTTTACATGCATAAATTTGTATACTTAAGTTTTTATATTCATGAATATGTATTACTAATTTCTCAAGCATAAATATGTATATTTGATTCTATTTACATGTATAAATATATATATACATACTTAAATAATTATTTTTTACTTAAACAAATATGCATTAATGTTAGAATAATTGATTTTCCATCAATAAATATGCTTATTTTGGTAATATTGTGTAAACCATTTAGGTTGTTTAACTCCGTTTAAACACCGTGTAAACGGCCTAAACGCTAAACAATGGGTGTCCGTGTAAAGATCGTTTACCGTTAGGAAAACATTGGTTTTAAATATCGAGCCCAAAGGAACGGTGTTATGAGGAAGACTAAGTCTATAAACTTAACCTGTTTCTCTAACGATACGAGGAGAAAGAACCAAGGACTATCTAATTTTGGTCACTGGGTAAGTTATATCTTTTATGATCTTTAGGGGCAATGACTTAAATAGGAGCAGAAAACAAAGTTTTCTCCTACCCAGCACCTATGTGCCTGCCAAACCTATTACGGGAAACGGACTACAGAGGAATCAACGAAGTTATAAAGTCACCTTCATGAGTTACCGTTGTCTAGAAAATTATGGGACATTCACAAGTAAACTTAGCCTAGGCACCATGCCTACACTATGAATTACTACTTCAATCAATAAGCTATGAAGATCAAATCACTCAAGAAGAGTTGCAAACAATAAAGAACAATAAGGATAATGTTGCTTACTTGAACCAGAAGTCGAATACCAGGGTATCTAAAAATACAAATCCTGGGTGAGAGGACTTGATTCCAAAGAATACAGTAATGAAGAAGCACCGATAGGCCAGAACTCCTCCAGAACTCTACTCTCCAACTCTATATCTCTAATCTCTAAACAAAACTAGCTCTGGATAGAACTAATCTCTCTTGATTGCTGGCTTAGATCTACTAGATAGGAATTACGGCTCCATGCTCTTGAGCTTCAGATCTCGCTTGCCTCCAAGGGCTACATGTCTCTTTTTATAGCCCGGTGGGATGCATGACAGCCGTTGGATCAAACCGATTTAATGTACGGCCGAGATGACTCTTCAAAGGCAATGGTAGAAGACTCCATAAGGGTGGAGACCCTTCCCGCAGTAGGTGGCCAGCCGGCCAGGTGTGGGGCCGGCCGTCCCACTTGTCAGGCCCACGTGCCCTGCTTCCTTCAAGTGGTTTCTGGATCCTTCCTGAGTATTCTCACACACGTTTCCTTCGGTGTCAAATTTCCTTAATTTCTTCCAATTAGATACCTTTTTGCGTCTTTTATGAATAACTCCTTGGAAAATAATAAATACCCAAAACTCATGGAATTTGTCAGTAATAACCCTATGTTTTCTAATATTCTTTTTCCTTGTTGTTGGCGGTCGTTAGCGTCAACTTGTAATACAATTATAAACATGATAAATGGATCAATTACATATAAAATTGAACAGTATAGGGCTTTATCTAACAATTTCCACGAGTTTTGGCATCTATTATTTTCTAGGGACTATTTCAGAAAAGAGTAATAAAGGGAATCAAATCAGAATAAATATCAAAGAAATCACGCGGAGATATAGTTACCATTCAACTCGCAGAGGATCCTGAAGACACTGGAGCGAAGCGGAGACCGAGCCGCCGCCAGGTGGGGCCGACCGGCCCCACCCCATGCCGGCCGGCATGGCCCCGGGCCCACTGGCCGCCACCTTCTAGAAGGTTCCTCCACCACTTTTGAGGAGTAATCTTAGCCCTACACTAAGTCGGTTTGATCCAATGTACGTTGTGCACCCCACCGAGCTATAAATATAGGGCATATCCCCCCGAAGGCATCTCAATTCATTTGGAGATCCATTCATTCTAAGTCATTTGAGATCTAGTCATCTAGAGCCATAAACCCTAGTTCATCTAGAGCATCTCTAGTTCATAGCATAGCTTAGTTAGGTCGAGAGTAGAGGAAGTCAAGATATGTCAATCGATCTTGGACTCCCAACGTTGTCAAGAGATTGGAGTTTGGGACAGTTCTTATTCACTCTTTTAGTATTTATCTGCAGTTGTATGATATTTATAGGCAACACTATTCTTCATTAATATGTTTTTGTTTATTTTGTTCATTGTCTACTTCAATATATCTAGTATCGTTAGTTTGCTATTGAGTTCATGCACATGTTCGTATAGTGCTTGTCTATTTGTTCATATGGCGGGTGGTAGGCAGTATGTAGGCGTGGTGTTTAGATACAATGCTTATCTGTGGATGCCTCATGTGTGCTGGGTCATCGGGTAGATCGTGGATGTTACAGGTCCATTGAGTCCTTTGTAGTCCTCCCCCTTTGCAGTGGTTTGGTAGGGAGGAATTGTCATGTTGAGGATATCTTGTTAAATCTGAGGTTTCTGAAATCAACTCATCCTATTCATGGCCCCATTGTGGTTGGGAACATTGGTAGTATTATTAAACAATGATTGCTAAATGTACTTGAACTAAATGATGTAGCTTTGACCAGTGCTAGAATACCTAGGAGTTATTTCTTTATTTCTTGTATTGGAAACTGAAGAGGAGGAACTTTCGTATGCCTCATCATGTGCTCCATGAAGGCCATACTCTGAATCTGGAGTTGCTGACTCTGTAGTTGTATCTGGAGTAGCTGCTGCTGGAACTGGTCCTGACAAGCATACACCTGTGTCACAACAATAAGCAAGGACCCCTGTTGCTCCTTGTTGGTATAAATTAGATGCACACGAGTAAGTTAATTATCCATAAGCGCACAGATAAATACCGATGTAGCACTTCATCAAGAGTAACTGTGCAGAACCGCCCAAATTATAAGAGATCAAGTACCAAAGTAGCCGACTTAACAGCCACTTAGGGCACTTGAGCCCATATAATCCCAGTAATCCGGAAATCTCGAAGAATTTCTAACAATCGTATATCCGACAAGATCGCGCAAACTCAGGTATGCACATTCGAACGAACCAACAATTGAAACAAAAATACTTGAAGTATGAAATAAAAGTTATTACAACAATTGGTTCCAATAAAAGTAGTAAGTTACACCACAACACACGTGGCCAAATGAAATATTGTTTTTGAATCAGAATCCAAAGTTTTACTCCACATGAATACCATTAATAGATAGAGGTGCCAATGAGATCATGTCCAACAACAGCAAAAGATGAGCTCGTACGAGACCTTGCCCAAAGCCTACTCCTCTTCTCCTTCTACAAGATAGAGGCAATGCTTACAATAGCCAAAGTATACTTGGCCATCTGCAACAAACGGGATAAACCCTGAGTACGGGAATGTACTCAGCTAGACTTACCCGTCTTACTGAAAAAAAGACTCCAAGGATATGAATGGCTATATAAGGAGTTGGCTAACTTTTCATTTGCGGAAGCACTAACAGGAAGAAATAACTTTAAATAAAAAAGGCAGCCATTTTCCATCCTATTATTTATCTCTAAGTTTGCACCTGTACTAGAGCACTCACTTGATCTAAGCAAACAATTACGATAATACCATATCCAGTTTATTGTCAATATTTTAGTAGAACCATTATTGATGTCACATGGAGTTGTACCGTGGTGAAACTCAGCATAATCCCCCACTATCCGATGGGAGGCGACGACTCGAATCGATATACAACCAGCTGGCAAGATTACCTTTAACACACGCCCACAATTTCCCCGTCGGGTCCATGCATTGGGTTACCGCTCAACACTGTCTAGGTAGTAACGTCGCGAGCTCAAATTGGTCCACCCAATTGCAGAAATCAGTTGGCCACCACGGGGCAAGTCGTATCTACAAACTACAGGGTGCGGCAGCAGACTGAGAGTCGGCCCGGACAGTGTCTACTCGGCTTCGGGGTCGAGAATCCTCACCGGCCCCTATGTGAAAGGGCACATTCAAAGATGTAAGAGGGCCACCATCGTATACAAACCTATACGATCCAATGGACGGACTGCCCCCAAGTCTAAACCACTTGGTACCCTTTCCTTTTAGTTGACTGTATTTCATTACTACCATTGGTTCTTTCCCACGATAGAAAAAAATAGTCAACCGTGATCGATATCACCCCCATGGGATAATACTATAAATAAATGTAACCATTTGATCGAAGCATGCTAAGCAGTTGATTTTACTTTTATTTAACAAGTTAACAAGGTAGGTAATTGAAATGTCAAGGAAGGTAATGCATCAATTGGGATTCAATCAACCCCTGTCACCTAATGCATCACAGAATAAAATACTCAAGTAAATTAATTATTGAAAATCTGAGAGGCTTAAGGATGCTCCGGGGCTTGCCTTGAGTAAAGGTAGAGGGCTGATGGTCAGGGCACTCAGGAAGGTTATTGTCGAGCTCGTGGTACTCCTTGTTCAGCTCCTGCACCTCCTGGACACTCCTTCCTTTGGAAGTGGCACCTGGGGTTCCTCTACTGATCCTAAATGATTGCAATGCATATAAGTAAACTTGATGGTGCAGGGATGATGCTTGAACAAGATTTAATCACTCAATGATGACTTTTAGAACTAACTTAATTATTCACCCTAGCTCCATATTACACAGCAAGCCTATTATAGACTACTCAAAGCCTACTGGATACTACTGCAGGAAATTCAATCATCACAAAGCTACCAAACAGCAGATAAAAAAAGATGAGATTAAATGCAGAAAAAGCACTTAGAACTAGACCTACTGTCTAACAGGGTGAAACATGCTATATCTTATTTTTAACAGGTTCTTTACTTGAGAACATATTTATCAAGAAAGTTCCATGATCAACACTACCAGATTATTTTCTATATGATTTTCCAAAGAAAAGCCTAGAAAGGAACACTTGAACTACAAGTATCTTTTCTACCATACAACACACTACATATTATATTTTTCTTAGATAGAACAAGGCATAAAGAGACTACACAAAAAGTTTCATGATTTATCTAAGCATGGAATACCACAGGAATTAATCTAAGAAAGCAACAGAAACATATTTTAATAGGTATTAATTAATTTCTTCACAGAAGCATGGCATCTTATATTTTTCCTAGCTTAAACACAAGATGACAAAGCTAGCATAAAAACCTTACGTTTTTATTTGGTCAAAACATGCAGGAACACATTTAACTTTGATAAATGTAGAAAAGAACTATTTAAAC
Source organism: Microstegium vimineum (assembly GCA_022036555.1). NCBI lineage: Eukaryota > Viridiplantae > Streptophyta > Magnoliopsida > Poales > Poaceae > Microstegium > Microstegium vimineum. Next base: position 39,578,108 of record CM039134.1, on the reverse strand, counting down.
ATTAGTACTGAAGACATTCTCCAAAAATTACTTTCATATTTTTAACAGAAAGATCATCATTTATAGAGTCTAACAAAATTTATTTCATCATTTAAGGATTTACCAAACTCTAGATCTTAAATAAACAAGCATAAACTACATTTACTAAAAATAGAAAAAAGAAATGCATTTCTGAATCGGGCCCAAGGTGTACAGTGCATGGTCTCGGCCCAGTGAGCGTGAGCAGCTGATAGGTGGAGCCTAGTGGTCAACCTGGGTCCACTTGCCAGTGAGCACAGAGCAGAGCACGACGCTGACCGGCGCGTTCTCGCCGGCGGTGAGCTTGCCGGTGGCGTGGCTCTGCTTGGCGTGCTCGTGGTGACGACGCGAAGCGACTGGTGGGGTTGGTTGAACCAACACGACCGTGAAAATAGCAGGCGACGTGCGGTGGCGGCGTAGTGTGGCAGTGTGACGCGGCGGGGCCGTTACCGACGGTGTTCTACACGGCGAATAGGTGCGTGAGCACCACGGTGGCGTGGTGAGTGCAGCGCAAGGGTTGGTTGGGCCGGAGGAGCTCTAAAGAGATCCGGCCACGTGCGGGCCCGCGGCAGCGGCAATGGCGCACGGTGCTCGGTGCTGTGGTGTTCTAGTGTGAGTGAGCGTGGGTGGCATGGCGTTCTCACCTTGACTACCTCTGGTGGTGCTACCACGAAGATAGAGGCAACGGAGGTGGTTGGAAAAGGAGTAAACGCAGAGTGGCGGTTGCGGTGGCGATTGCGAGCCGAGGAACGGCGGCGGCGTTCCGGCGAAAGAAGTGCTCAGCTGGCGGAACTGAGGCGAGCAGGGCGTGTGCAACGCGAAGGCAAGGCGGTGTGCGAGGCGGATCGAGCAAAGGAGCTCGGATGGCAGCGAGGCGATGATGGAGGTGTTCGGGTGCTCTTGGTGCTTGGCGCGACAAAGGCAGAGCAGAGCGGGCGAGAGAGCAAGTGAGTGTGCGTGCTTGTGGTTGCGAGAGGGGGAGGGGGTGTAGGCGCTCCGTCTGGCGGGGTCGTGGCTGAGCAGCGCGGCCGGTGGGGGCCTCGATGCGACGGTGGACGTTTGGATTGATGATATGGGTAGTATTAATGCGGACTATGGAGATTATGCATTATGTGGCAAGAATCTGTTGTCTGCATTAATCAGTGGAGAGTCCAGTGGTAATGATGATGAGGAGCCAAATGAGAGTGCAAAGAAATTCTTTGCTTTGTTGAAAGAAGCACAGCAAGAGTTGGCACCAGGGTCCACGCATACCAAGTTATCTTTCATGGTTAGGTTATTTCAGCTCAAGTTAATGTCTGGATAGAGTAACAAATCGACGGGGCAAGCACTAGAGCTAATGTCATATGGGTTCTCCCCAGGACATTGCATCCCAGAAACTATGGACAAAGCACAGAAGCTTATTTGTGTCCTTGGCCTCACATGCATTAAGATCCATGCTTGTGTTAATGACTGTGTGTTATTTGATGGCCCGTTTGCTGATATGGACACATGCCCAGCATGTGGTGAAAGTAGGTGGAAGAACAACACAGATTCTGATGAGATTGGTGAGTCTAGCCAAACGGGTGGAGCAAAGAATCGCACTCCTTGCAAAATTCTGAGGTACTTTCCACTTATTCCTAGATTGCAAAGATTATATATGTCAGAGAAAACCTCATCATTGATGCGGTGGCATGAGGAAGAATTGGTCCGTGATGGGAAAATACGGCACCCAGCAGACTCATTGGCATGGAAGCACGTGAATGAAAGGTATTAGAAGTTTGCTTCGGATCCACGTAATATTAGGCTAGGACTTGCATCTAATGGCTTCAATCCATTTGGGATGTTGAATGTTAATTACACTTGTTGGCATGTGATACTTATTCCTTATAACTTGCCTCCTTGGTTGTGTATGAAACAACCTTATTGGATGATGTCGATGTTGATCCCTGGCCCTAAATCTCCTAAACAGAACATTGATGTGTATTTGCAACCTCTGATAGATGAGCTACATGAGTTGTGGGTTCATGGAGTTTAAACATGGGATGAGAAGGAGAAGAAGAATTTTACTCTTCATGCAATGTTGTTATGGACAATTAATGATTTCCCTGCATATGTGATGCTATCTGGTTGGAGCACGAAAGGTAAGTTTGCTTGTCCTTATTGTAACAAGGACACTGACTACTTGTGGTTAAAATATGGTTCAAAGCATTGCTACGTGGGACATCGTTGATTTTTGCCAAAAAGGCACAAGTGGCGAAGAAACAAGATGAGCTTCAATAACAAGGTTGAAACCAGGGAAGCTCCAGTGCCACTGAGTGGCGAGCAGGTGAAGCAGCAGTATGAGAGTTTCCAGCAAGTGGTCTTTGGAAAGGATACAAAGAAAAGGAAGCAACATGATGAACAAACTAGGTGGCATAACTGGAGGAAGAAGAGTATTTTTTTTGAGCTGCCTTACTGGGAATCATTGCTTGTACGACACAATTTGGATGTCATGCATATTGAGAAGAACATATGTGAGAGCATACTAGGAACATTGCTGGAGTTAGAAGGCAAATGCAAGGATAGTTACAAAGCTCGACTTGATATGCAACATTTGGGTATAAGGACAGATCAACATCCTGTGCTTGAAAAGGGTAAGTACAGGCTACCACTAGCTTTATACTCTCTAAGTGAGGATGACAAGAAAATTCGGTGCAAATTTTTACATGGCGTGAAGTTTACTGATGGTTATGCTGCAAATATTAGGAGATGCGTGGATGTCAATGGTTGCAAGCTTTCTGGGCTTAAAACTCATGACCTCCATGTAATCTTGCAAAAATTATTGCCATTAGTGGTGCGCAACATATTGCCTAGAGATGTGGTGATCCCGCTGATCGAGCTTTGTAGTTTTTTCAACTCACTGTGTGCAAAGGAATTGGAGTTGACAGAACATGAAAAACTAAGCACTTTGATTAGGGAGACCCTTTGTCGACTGGAGATGAGTTTTCCACTAGCTTTTTTTTATATTATGATGCACTTACCGGTTCATCTTGCTGAGGAAGCTATACTTGGAGGTCTTGTGTGCTATAGATGGATGTACCCAGTAGAGAGATATCTTCATACACTTAAAGGCTATGTGAGGAACAAGGCTCAACCTGAAAGTTCAATTGATGAGGGGTATATATCTGAGGAGTGCCTCACATTCTGCTCTTTATTTTTTGATAATATTAGTACCAAGCTTAATCATCCAGATCGTCATGAAAGCACGGCTGCTAGTGAAGTACCATCTGGACTAAGTATATTTAGGAGCATTGACTACAGCAGGAAAGGTGGTTCTATCGAGGTTGTGGCTGATATTGACATGCAGATAATGAGGCATTACATATTAACCAATTGTGATGAGGTCGCTCCATGGATAAAGTAAGCTATAATTTATTTTTTTGTTGTCATTAATATGTATAATATATAAATATGCATGCAACTAATTAACTGGTTTTTCAATTCATATGGAAAGTCTGCATATGGATGAGCTGAAAAAATCCGACCCTCGGCGACATGTTGATAAAAGACACAAGGAGGAGTATGTATCATGGTTTGAGCGTGAAGTAAGTAATTTATTTATCATTTTTAATTTGATTACTTTGCTGAACCTACCTGTAATTTTTTTGTTCCCTAAATTTATTTTTAAAATGATGTCAATTGCAGATCAACAAGTTGCATGCACAACGGGAAATAGATGACATGATTTATTATCTATCTCGCAGTCCAGACCAAATAGCTCATGTGTTCACAAGGTGTTTCATAAATGGCTTTCTTTTCCGAGTTTCATCCATAGAGATGGACTGGTATGGGGTGCTAAGGAAAATCATCTGCCTTGACTTTCCTGGTCAGAAGGAAGTAATTTTGTTCCAATGCGATTGGTTTGATGTCCCTGCAGCAAGTACGGGCAAATATAGAGGGTACAAAAAGGATGAATATGGGGTGATTGATATTAATATCTCTCGATTTAGGTATTCAAGTGAACCTTACATCTTGAGCACTCAAGCGGAGCAAGTGTTGTATGTCAAAAACATACAAAAACCAGATTAGCGCAGTGTCCTTAGGATACAACCTAGAAACTTATTTGCCATGCCAGAAGGAGAAGATGCTAACACCATGGAATTGGACTCAGTTGTTGTAGGAGTACAAGATATGAATATTGAAGATTAAAATGAAGATGTGGCAAGTTGGAGTAGGTCTAGCCTTGACGGTGCTAATGTTATTCAAAAGGCAGCGGCGATGCCTGAACCGGGTCAAGATGAGCTATTAGATGATGATGAAGATCCAGATGACACTTACATTGCTGATGGAGTCATCCCTCCATATAGTATACCTGGCGAAGATTCAGACGATGACTTTTTTGTGTAAACTTTGATCTTATTGCTTTGAGAAAATAGTGAACTTTGTACTTGTACTGCTAAGTTTCAGTTAAATTTACCAAACTGATGTCAATTTTATATGTTAATGCACTTGTTTGGTTGAAGTTTGTTGCCTGGAAAACCTGCTAGGTGCATTAGTTACATACCAATCTCGCCAAGCATGTCACTGTAATAACCCAACAAGTGACAGCAAGATCTCAAGCTTCATACATGCACATGCACCTACACATAACACATTACTAGGTATGAGATGCAGATATATAGCATGACAATTCTACATTAACAGCATATCGAGGTTCCCACCATCATGGCACTTGTACATACCTAATAACACATTACTTGTTCACAACTAACTAGCAGCTCAAACTAAGACTGACTTACTGGTTCACATTAGATCGACCAACAAGTGGTTCACATAACACATTACATGTTCATAGATATCTACCAGCACTGCATGCATACATGCATGCAGAAAAGAGGCCTCCAACATGGACACAGACAACTAGCAGCACTGCATGCATACATGCGTCCCCAAAAGAGGAGACCACCATCATCAACTGTCGACGAAATATACGCCGCAGTCTACCTAGGGGGTACCCTACGGTAGTAGATTGTAGGCGGAGGTGTAGCGACGGTGATTAAGCGTAACACAGAGAGCGTGGACACGACGATTTAGACAGGTTCAGACCGGCAAATCACCGTAATACCCTACGTCTTATGTTCTGGTGGCTGGATTGATCTGGGTAATAGGTTACAAGATCTGTAGATGATCTGAGGAGAGAGTTTTCTGGAGGGGGTCCCTGCTCGCCTTATATAGTCGGGGAGCAGGGTTACAATTTCCATATCCTAACAGATTACGATCGGTCCCTTAAGGCAAGAGATCTGAGTCTATCTACTAGGATCTTCCTTGGCGAGCAAGACTTCTTCGGAGTCCTTGGCTAGCACGACGGGCTGGTCGCGCGCCGCAGGGCCTCGCGGGCTGGGCCGTCTTCTGGTCGGTAGGCCCATAAGGTCCTTGGGGATATGCCGAGGTAATATCCCCAACAAGTCCCCAAGCACGTTGTATTCTTCCGGCGAGCCCACAGCATCATCCTTGGAGGTGTTCAGCTGGTCGCCATCATGCATCGTGGTCGTCGTGAAGCCCCGACCAGTCTCCCTGGTCGAGGTGCTGATCGAAGAAGCCTCCCGACCAGGTCGGGCTAGTCGAGAGTATCATAGCGTGATGGGCGAACAGGTTGCCTCGCCGGGTGCTGCAGGTGCTTGTTGGGAGGATGTGACGTGCTGAAGAAGAATTTTTTTTTGAAAAGTCCTTCCCTGGTGAAGTGTACCCACTTAGGCTCTGCAAAAAACACAAGAAACGGCAGAGCTCTGTCAAAAAGAAAATCAGTACATTCACAGCGAGGTGAAGTGTACCCACTTAGTCCCCGAGCATGGCGGCAGGTGAAGGATGCACTTGGTGCCATGCTTTATAAGAAGGTGCATAAAGTATTTAAATTAAATATAAGTTTGGTAAAACGATTGCGAATACCCGCAGTCCCCGAGCCTGATGTAAGAAACTGGAAGCTTCTTGTATCAGGATCATATATTTGAAAATTGAAATATTGAAATATGAGTTTAATGAGAAACAACTGCGAATACCCGTAGTCCCCGAGCCTAATGTAAGGAGCTTAGGAGGTTCTTGCATCGGAGTCATGTTGCTTGATTTGCAGTGCCCGGGCGTCAGTCCCCGGGTGTTGTCCTTCACTGCCGTGGCCGCAGTACCCGAGCCTGGTCGGGAATGCAACCAGGCAGCAGAGTCATGGTTGCTGTCGGCGGAGTCCCCGAGTGTGGTTATATCGCAAGCTCTGTGGATCCTGCCGACTATACTACTATAGCCATGTTACTGTAGCTGCACGAAATAGATTATAACAAAGATTATGCGTCCAGTCCCCGAGACTGTAGCGTTGGTGACATTGCGGAAGTTATTAGTCGTAAATTGAAAGATAATTTAGAGGTAAATATGTAGGGATAACGAAAAGGGAAGAAATGGGCCGAATTAACTGCGTAGTTAGCGGCCCAAGTCGCGGCGCAGAAGGTGGGCGTGGCGGCTCCTCATTTGATTATTGCGGCTTCCCAAAAACCCTGGAAGGCGAAGAGGCGTGTCACTTAGTATAAAAGGCAGGTCTAGCGGCGGCGGTTTCCATTCTTCTGTTTTGGCGAAACTTTTCGTCCGCTAGCATAACTTTCTCGACACTTCTCCCGTCGCTTTCTTTGATTTGTTCTCTGTCTCGGTGCTTGATTGCTTGCTTGATTGTTTCGAAGCTATCCGCGGCATCAGATGCGGGCGCGAGGTCATCGGCGGCGGTTAGGAAAGCTTCTGCATCGTCACCCCAAAATGTTAGGGTTGAAGAACTGGTGGTGCCGCCTTGGGCGGAGCATTGGACTCCGAGCACCCTGAAGGAAGATGATATCAATGCTTTGGATTTTGGTGGTCTACTGCCGGATAAGGAGGCCGGTGGATGGCGGGCGGCGTTCGGCGACTTGTTTCCGACGCCAAATACGGGTGAGCTTGTGGTGTTCGAGCCTTTCTTCTGGTGTGGTTTTGGAGGTCCGGTCCATCCTTTCCTTCGAGGTCTTTTACGGTATTATGATATATCGCTCTACAACCAGAATCCAAATTCGATTGTGCATATTGCGACGTTTATCCACATGTGCGAGGCTTTTATTGGGATCTATCCCCATTTTGATCTGTTCCGATACTTCCTCCATTTGAAGACGAATGGGACTGGGTCATCTGGTGTTATCAGTTCAGTGTATCTTCAACTCAGGGATGGCATGTCTAGTCAGTATATTTCGATGACGCTGCATTCCAAATTTGTTGGGCACAAATCAAGGTGGTTTTATGTTCATCAAGAAGAACCTTTCGCGCCATGCGACCCCGCGCTGGTGCCCACAGTACTGGAAACCTGGTCGGAGCCATTGTCCGAGGCTGGTTTGGATAAGGTGAAGTTACTGTTGAAGTTGCTCGATCGCCGTACTCTTGATGGCGTGGGGGTAGCATGTACTTTCATCGCCAGACGATGTCAGCCTTGTAAAGACAGGGAGCATCCAGCTTTCAAGTATGCTGCTAAGGGTGATTGCACTCAGGAGGCTCCTGAGAGTATCGAGCCAGATGTTGCTGAAAAACGCTTGAATTACATCTTTGATCTTTCGAAGTGTTCTTCTCCGAGCCATCTGAGGAAGGCTTTTTCTCTTAGTCGTCCTCCCCCACAGGTTTTGTTGTCTGCGAACTCGTCCTGCATCATTTTGTTTTGGCGTTCGTCGTGCTTACATATGCTATTGGCTGTGTAGGTCCATGGTAAAGATCGCATCTGTTATTTTGCGGTGTCCCTAGTCTCATGCTTGTTGCCAGAGTTTTGTACACCCCAGGCTGGTGGTGATACTACGGAGCCGAGTGTTTCCTGTTATTCTGGTGAATCGCCATCTCTACCAACCCAGAGGCATGGTACTTCTTTTGGGGATGGGGACGTCCCACTCGGCACGTCCGAGGATTTTGATGAGGGTTCGGCTGGCGAGGGGCTGCCCCGGGCAGAGACGGTTATCGCCGATCTGAAGCCGCTGAGGTCGGAACCCTGGACTACGGATCACCCGGGAGTTGGTGATGACTTGGATTCTTTGGGAGACCTGGGGATTTCTTCGGAAGACGATGGTGTGCCACTGACGTTTGGCTCTCGTCTAAGGAAGAGGTGAAGGCGAGCTTATGTTGTCATTGAAGATGACTTCATGGAGCTGCCTCACTCACAGGAGGGCTTCATGGATGGTGTTGGTTCTGATTGCAATCAGGGGGTCCTGGATAGTGTTAAGGTGAGTCGTTGGCTTGCTTTTTCCTTTGGTTAAACGCGGGTTTAACCACGATTTCACAGGTGTTGCTGAAGACGAGTCGGGAACGTAAGCTTCAGATCGTGTCTTTGGAGGAATCCCATTCGCGGACGCGTGAGCTGGAAAGGGCACTTTTGGACAAGGAACGAGACAACTTGAGTCTGCGCGACCAGCTATCGAAGGTGAAGAAAGGTTAGTTCTGTCATCTTGCTTTGTCCCCGGGGTCATCGCCTTGTTCTTGTGCTTACTTTCTTAGACGTGTGTAGAACTGGATGGAGAAGTTGCTGCTGGGCGCAATCGGTTTTGGGACCTGGTTCAAGAAGTCAGCTCGGTTATGGCCTGTGTGGACAACGTTACCTTCATCTCCACACCTCCATCGGACAAATCTATTACTGATGTTTTGTCGAGGGCGCGAGGTTTCTGTGGACGCTTCAAGTCGTTTGTGTCATTGGCATCACAGGAGATGCTCTCTCATGGGCTTGCGACACTTTGGTCGCATTATCCGCGAGTCGATCTGCAAAGGGTACGGAGTGGCTATGCGGCGGGTACATCAGAGTTTGAGGTTGGTCGCTTGGAGGCGGAAGCGGACGTGGTGGCTGGGGATCTTCTTGCTGACATGGAGTTTTTTGCTACGATGTAGCCTTTGTTTGTATATGATACAAGGTTTGGTGTGGACTTGTAAGTGAAATGTATCAAAGCTTTGTTTTTCCAGGCGGTGAGCTTTTATTTCACTTGTATGTCCTTTCGTGCCAGCTGAGTCGTGAGCCGTAGCGATGAATCGTTCGGCCCTGGGTCTCAAATGGTCCAGATCGTAGGCCTAGCGCCATTGCACGCGTAGGATACATAAGGACTCAAAAGGAGGCACGCTGCTGGCACCCCGCGGCGCAGAGGGCGAACAACTCATGCACGCTTAGGGAGATACCAGTGGACAAGGCCTTTTTCCGAGAGACTCGATCGTGGCGTGACCAGGGCATGTGGAGACCGTTCCTGTAGACGCTGAGCGAAAAGCCATGCTGCTTGTAGAGTCGTCGACCGTATCATGGTCGTATACAGATTCTGGGCACATAACCTCATGGCTCCCGACCCAAATGATATCGCCTGGCTTCTGGGGAAATATCATTCGGGAGGCCTGTCAATGTAGTCGTAGCACTTAGGGTAGCTACTTCTATTCTCTATGATTCATTGGCAAGCCAGCTTCGTGTGCTTTCTGGTAATGGCTAGGCTGTTTGGAGAAACGCCCTATTGCGTTTTGGAGAGGTCGTCGAGCACTGTGGGAGTGTTTTGGAGAGGTCGTCGAACGCCGCATGCGTTTTGCAAATGTCGTCGAATGCTGTAGGCATTTTATAGAGATCTTCGGGCGATGTAGTCGTTGTGTAGATGATAACGATAAGAAGAAAGTATATAGGCAACGTCTCGAACTTTATAGATATGGGTGGGACAGATGATACATGTACTTCAGACGTAGAAACACCTAAGGTGTTCTATGCTCCATGAGTTAGGTACATCGACGCCTTCCTAGTCTGCGAGCCAATAGGACCCTGGTCGGGTTACTTCTTTGATGATGTAGGGGCCTTCCCAATGTGAAGAGAGCTTATGCATGCCCTCGGTCTTCAGTTTCCTCTTGAGGACGAGTTCTACTTCGACGAACGATCTGTGGTTGACGTTGCGGTTGTAATATCGGCGGACGCCTTCGAGGTACTTGACTGTGCGTATGCACGAGGTTAGCCTCTGTTCTTCGTCGTAGTGCTCTACCCGCAGGGAACCGAAGGCGACGTCTGTTGGTATGACAGCTTCGGAACCAAAAACCATAAAGTATGGGGAGACGCCGGTGTTACGACTAGGCTGGGTGCATAGTCCCCAAAGCACCACGTGTAGTTCGTGCAACCATCGACCTGCGTTCTTTTCTTCCTCCTGGTACAGCCTTTTCTTGAGTGCATCTAGTATCATTCCATTCGCTCATTTGGCCTGGCCGTTTGCTCTAGGGTGGGCGACAGAGACATATTTGACTAGTATTCCGTTGTCCTCGCAGAAATCCTAGAAAAGGTTTCCGGTGAAATTTGACCCCAGGTCGGTGATGATTGAATTTGGGACACCAAATCGGTGTATGATTTCGTCGATGAAGGCGACTGCGCTCCCGGCCGAGGCTTTGGTGATCGGCTTAACCTCAATCCACTTGGAGAATGTGTCGACGGCCACATAGATCTATTTGAATTTCGTCGGTGCTGGTCGGAAGGGTCCGAGCATATCAAGACCCGAACAAGCAAAGGGCCAGGAAGCCGGTATTATTTGGAGCTCTTGGGCGGGTAGGTGAGTTTGCTTGGAGAAGAACTGGCACCCCTTGCAGGTGCGCACCATCTGTTCTACGTCGACGACCGCTGTGGGCCAATAGAACCCTGCTTGAAAAGCTTTTCGTACTAGCATTTTTGTAGCAGCATGATTTGCACACGTGCCTGCGTGAATGTCTTGTAGGATTGCCGCGCCCTCCTCCTTGGAGACGCATTTTTGTAGTGCTTCAAACCTGGAGTTCTTCCTCATCAATGTACCATCAACGAGGATGTAGTTGTGGGCTTGGTGGGTTAGTCGCTCTGCTTCTGTCTGATCTGATATCACCACATTATTGGAGAGGTACTGACAAAATCATCTCGCGAGTCGGATGACCAGCTGGTGCTTGCTGTGATCAGCACGTTAGCTTGTGGTTGCGGTACGTCATCAGGTGTGGCTTCACGTTGATCGACGATTGATGGCTCGCAAAGGTCTTGGACAAAAACTCCGGCCGGGATGGGGGATCGCGACGATCCCAGTTTGGACATTTCATCTGCTGCCTGGTTTCGATCGCGCGAAACGTATGATATTCGATCCCAAAGAACTTGCCTTCTAATTTTCAGATGGCTGCACAGTATGTGTCCATCTTCTCGTTGGACCACCTCCATTCTTTGTTTAGCTAGTTGATCACTAGGGCCGAGTCGCCATTGATGATGACGCATTTTATGCTGAGTTCGCTCGCAATGCGGAGCCCGTGTAGTGCCGCCTCATATTCGGCGGCGTTGTTGGATGTTGGGAATAGTAGTCGCAGGACGTAGCGAAGCTTATCTCCGGATGGTGATATGAATAGAAGACCGGCGCCTTCTCCGTGAATGGATAGTGAGCCATCGAAGAACAAAGTCCAGTGCTCGGGTGCTTCAGTGCTTACTGGGACCTGGATGTCGGTCCATTCGGCGATGAAGTCAGCAAGTGCTTGTGACTTGATTGTACGTCTCCCTTGGAAGGCTATATTGAACGTTCCCAATTCTACCGCCCATTTGATTATTCTCCCTGTAGCATCCTTGTTGCGCAGAATGTCTCCCAAAGGGAATTCGATGACGACTGTCACCTTAGTTGGCCGTTGGAAGTAGTGTCGGAGCTTGCGTGCGGTGATGAGTACCGCGTATAATAGCTTCTTCACCTGAGGGTATCTTGTTTTTGAGTCATTCAGTACTTCGCTTGCAAAATAGCATGGTCGCTGGACCGGGTATATGCGCCCGCTTTCTTCACGTTCACCGACCATGACGGTGCTGACAACTCGGTTGGTGGCGGCAATGTAAAGTAACATTGGTTCGTCTTCTTTCGGCGCGACCAGGATAGGTGGTTTGGTGAGGTACCGCTTAAGGTCAGCGAAGGCACGATTGGCCTCGTCGTTCCATTCAAACTTCTATCCGCCCTTTAAGAGTCCGAAGAACGGAAGGCCTTTTTCACCGAGGCGGGAGATGAAGCGGTTCAGGGCAGCCATACACCCAGCAAGTTTCTGCACGTCTTTGACGTTCGACGGCGGTTTCATTTGGAGGACTGTAGCGGTTTTTTCCAGATTGGCCCGAATGCCAGACCGACTGACGATGTTGCCGAGCAGGTTTCCTGATGATACCCCAAAGATGCATTTCTTTGGGTTTAACTTCCACCTGAACTTGTTGAGGGCTTGGAAAGTTGCCTCTATGTCGGCGATCAGTGTTTCTGCAGAGTGTGTTTTTATGACCACGTCATCTACATAGGCCTCGACCTTTCCTGGAATGAGCTCTTTCAAGCATTCTTGTATGGCGCGCTGGTACATTGCACCGGTATTTTTTTAGTCCGAAGGACATTGTTGTGTAACAGTAGGCGCCGAAAGGGGTTATGAATGATGTTTTGATTTGATCTTCCACCTTTAGCGCTATTTGGTGGTAGCCGGAGTAACAGTCGAGGAAGGAGAGGAGCTCACATCCGGCAGTGGAGTCAACAACTTCATTGATCCATGGGAGAGGGAAAGGGTTGGGAGGGCAATGCTTGTTGAGACTCGTATAGTCGACACACATTCTCCATTCATTATTCTTTTTTCTTACAAGTACCGGATTGGGAAGCCAATCGGGATGATTTACTTCCCTTATGAACCCTGCAGCTAGGAGCCTGGTTATTTCAGCCTTAATCGCCTCTTTGCGGTCTGGTGCGAACCTTCTAAGCTTCTAGCGGGTCGGCTTGGCCCCATCAACCACGTTCAGGGAATGCTTGGCGCGGTCGCAAGGGACTCCTGGCATATCCGCCGGTTTCCAGACGAAGATGTTGTGTTGCGCCGCAGGAAGCTGACGAGCGCGCTTTCTTGTTCATGGTTGAGGTCGGCGCTGATCACGGCGGTCTTTTCAGGATCGTCATCGTCCAGGGCCACCGTCTTCGTTTCCCTGGATTTCTTCGAGGCACGTGTGGTCGGAGGGTCTGGAACGTCGAAGTCTCCTGCTCGTGGCTTGGCCGCATCAGACAGGCAGATTTGGGCACCGCGCAGTTGCTCCCGCCTGGTTGCGTCAGTGATTGTCTCTTGCTCACACTCGTATGTGATCTGGAGATCGGAGTGGAGGCTGATGACCCCCTGCGGTGTTGGTATCTTGAACACTAAATAGGTATAGTGCGGTATCGCCATGAGTCTTGACAGCGCAGGCCGCCCGAGAATGGCATTGTATGGAGTATCGAGGTCGGCGATCACGAAATCTACGGGTTCTTCACGCACCAGATGGTCGGATTCGAATCGTACCGGAAGGGTGATCTGTCCGGACAACTTCGAGCTTTCACCGGGGATTATACCATGGAAGGAGAAATTCACCGGGTAGATGCTGCTCTCTCGGAACTCGAGACGTTGGAGCGTGCTCGGGAAAATAATATTGAGAGAACTTCCCCCGTCGACGAGTATCTTTTTGAAGAAGCTGGCCGTGACGGCTGCGCTGACGACCAGGGGGACGCGACCAGGGTAGTAGTGCCGTACCCGATGATCGTCTCTGGAGAAATCGATTCGACGCCTCATCCAATCTGGAGCAGGGACATGAATGCTATTACTGTTAGTAAAAGCCCGGCGGCGCTTACCGTTGCCATCTGGGCGCCCGCGAAATATGGGGAAGATGCACGTGGCCTTTGTGAAGTTGGTGATCCGAGCCTCCGGCGTGTCCTCTATGGAAGGGTCGTTGCCCTATTGCTTTCCTTCCGCCTTGCTCTGGATGGCCTCCTTGAGGGACATGCATTCCCGCATGGTGTGTTTTTCTCATTCGTGAAGGGGACAGGGGCCGTCAAGGACCTCTTTGTGGTTGTTGCCGCGTTGACGCTTCCGCCTGCTACCATGGCTTGCGGGATCCGGTGTCGAGCGGTGCTATGTTCCATCCGGGGTGATCTTCTTTCGTGCGGTCGACGCGTGTGAACGGAGTTGGTGGCGAGTGGCGTTGATGAGGCCGAGGCATTCGACAAGGTCTTTGTCAACCTAGTCGACAGCGCTCGCTGGGTCATCATGGGCGATGCGCCCGGGAGTGCCTTGAGCCCTCTTGGTGGTCAGATCTTCGATCGAAGGAGAGCTGGGCGCGAGGAGTCGCGCAGGTTCCGTAGTTTCGGAGACAGAGACGGTGCCGTGGATAGTCCAGGCCATAGATCCGATCTGGAGGGTGGCGCCACCTGCGAGGATGACCATGGATCCGGGGAAGGTAAGCGCTTGATGATCCATGAAGTCGATGCACACACCCCCTACCTGGCGCGCCAACTTTCGACGAAATATGCGTCGCAGTCTACCTAGGGGGTACCCTACGGTAGTAGATTGTAGGCGGAGGTGTGGTGATGGCGATCAAGTGTAACACAGAGAGCGTAGACACGACGATTTAGACAGGTTCAGGCCGGCAAATCACCGTAATACCCTACGTCCTGTGTTCTGGTGGCTGGATTGATCTGAGTACTATGTTACAAGATCTGTAGATGATCTGAGGAGAGAATTTTCTGGAGGGGGTCCTTACTCGCCTTATATAGCCGGGGAGCAGGGTTACAATTTCCATATCCTAACAGATTACGATCGGTCCCTTTAGGCAAGGGATCCGAGTCTATCTACTAGGATCTTCCTTGACGAGCAAGACTTCTTCGGAGTCCTTGGTGAGCACGACGGGCTGGTCGCGTGCCGCAAGGCCTCGCAGGCTGGGCCGTCTTCTGGTCGGTAGGCCCATAAGGTTCCTGGGGATATGCCAAGGTAATATCCCCAACATCAACCACATCATTTTTTCTTGGAGGACCCTTTCTTTGGCTTGTACTTTGGTGGTGTCACTTTGCCACTGGAGATGTCATGGTAGAGCGTACATAGGTCATCATGATCTCTCTGCTTTGCCCTATCTGCATAGCTGCCTGTTTTAAGCTTGGATTTCCTTGCATAGTAATCTATGGTGCTAAATGCTTTGTCCTGGCATTGCTGTACTATCCATTTCAGCTCATCTTTGCTTGCATCATAGTAAACTTCCTCATCATCGGAATCAGTAACGAAGGCATACGAAGCAGAATCATCTTCACCATCACTGTCATGTGTAGCCTACACAAACATAAAGAATAATTCAGTGGCAACTAAAAGAAGTACTTGTCTCTAAGGTTACTCTGCACAGATTGCATTTATTTATTGACAATGTAGTTGCATGATTACCGGAAATCAAACAACCAACAAATATAAGCAAAGCCTCACTTGCACCAAGTCATAGAGGCCAACTTACTACTTTAGTTGCTGCCTAAAACAACAAGTTGGCAGCCAAAACAAAATTACTCCAGTACTATAGCAAAACAACATCTAAAAAGATATGCACAAATAAAATTATCTCCTGCAGGAGATATGCACTGGCACTAGATCAATTCAAATATAATCGCAGCTATAGTGGAAGATCAGCACATGTGAAGCTATAAAGTGAAAACTACTTAGCTATTAATGGTACCGCACTGTACCACCTTGCAAGTGTACCAAACACAAGATAAAGCACATGTGAAGCTATAATTGGCATGGTATTTTACTGAGGATAAATCACTCTGCAAGTGTACCAAACACAAGATAGAACTGAAGATAAAGTAAAGTGATTGGCAAAATATGTCTCTCTCTAAGTGGCGAATCAAGGATAAATTTTGGCCGGGGTGGACACATAAAAACCTAAAGACAGCATAGCATAAACATAAATTAAAGCATAGCATAGCATAAACCTAATGAATAAGGTTTTGTAGGTCTATCTACAATTTTCACTATTGCACAAGTTTTAGGAGTAAGCTTTTTTGTCTCCATCATCAGACTACCAATTTCAGAATTAGTTCATTTTGCTTTGATTGCCTATCAAATTAGTCATACAATTAAATACTAGAGGAGATATTATCCTCTAGTCATACAATCAAATTAGTCACACTTGATAGTTATTAGATTAGCAAAGAAAAGCTAATATCCTTCCCTGGCATCTTGATGGAAAGAGCCAATTGGGCTATGGCTCTACTATCTACCGGGGTCAGTTCCACGAAGTCATCAGGCAGTATATTCGCCCCTGAGACTCCAACATGCCAAGCACCAAAAGATAACGCAATGCTGCTACAAACTGAAATCCAATCTGATTTGCAATGTGTGCCACTTCCGCATCACGTTGTTGACTAACAAATCCTTTGTTCTCTCTCTCACACACAAAGACACATGAAAAAGAACCGTATCCAACCAACAAAGACGCACGCAGCCTATGTCATCATGTAGGCTCCAATCAAATCGAATCCAATCCAATCCAATCGAAAGTTAAACGTATCGAACAAACCCTAACGCGTTTCAAACAAGAGGGAATGGGATCGAAGGAGTACCTTCTTCATGGACGAGGTGTGGACTGCCCCTTTACCGTCCTTCGCGCGAGTCATGATGCCCTTCCCCTTGCAGCTGCGGTTTCCGCCACCTGTCGACGGAGGTTCGAGCTCCAACCTATCGCCATCGGAGTCGGAGATGACGTACACAGTACTACCGGGGGCAAACTGGCCGCGCGCGTTCCTCGCTTGGCTGCAGGCATTGTAGCCGCGCTTGCCGGTCATGGTCGCCCGAGGGAGTCCCGCCGTCGCCGAAGTCGCCTGAGGGAGTTAGGGATGTGGGGATTGCTGACGGGATACGGGAGACTGGGAGAGGAACACTAGTTGGAGAGGGTATAGGGTTTTGATGCACAACTTGGGCCGGCCCAGTAACACTTTGTGTTGTCGATCCGAGTGAAGCAACAAACCTGATATGATTTTGTCCCACCTCGCCAATTCTCAGAATGCCAACGCAGGTTAAAGCCGAAGCCGCCCATGCCGCTTTGAACTTCCTGAATTACATGGCACGACACATCTTGTCCTCTTCCCATTGTCCGGTCTGCTTGGGTCGGTCTAGGCTTGCTGGGCTCCCCTTTGTGGGTCGAAACCTGACGAGTAGATTGGCCCTATGCGGACCTGGACAGGGAATTTTTTTTTTATTTTTAATCCAATAAATTTGTATTTCCATCTTTGTTTGTAATTGGTTTGTACTTTTTCAACCTGTTACTTATAATATTCCAACAAAATGTAGTACACCTATAGTGTTGTTTAGTTCTCATGGTATGTACTTCCAAAATCCCCATAGTCTTGGAGGAACCTATATATGAACCATGTGATCGGTGCTAATCTAGGAGGAACAAAACCCATGTTCAATGATAATGCACCATATTGGCCATGATGACTATACAACTAATTATCAAAACTTAGTACACCTATAGTGTTGTTTAGTTCTCATGATGTGTACTTCCAAAATCCCCATAGTCTTGGAGGAACCTATATATGAACCATGTGATCGGTGCTAATCTAGGAGGAACACGACCAACAAGATTGTCTTGGTTGTTGCAATTGGGGGTACGATACCTAAATGATGGAGTCACACTAGGTGTTCGTGACTACGTACGAGATCAATCCGCCAACATGACCAATCCGCCGACGCATCGAGTGCAACGATCACACTGATTTGCCAGACCTTGTCGACCATGCTCCTTGCAACTTCACATATCACTAATTATTAGTAGAGAATCGTTACACTTATGAGTGCTCAAACTTGAGGTTGAAAAAATATATTATTATGACAAACTATAATTTGGAACGGAAGTAGTATTTTTTTAAAAAAAATATATAAATACAACTATGACACACATGTATTATTATAAGTTTTTCAAACTTTTATTTGGGCCACTAATAAAATATTAGTGAATTAATGCATTGACAAATACTAACTATGTCATGAGATAAGATAATTGACTTTTATAGGAATATTTGGACGTCATTTATTGGAATATTTGGACGTCATGAGCTCTAAAAATTTCCCTCCATTGGAAATTTTGCAGAACCCGCTCCGCGCGCCTAAATTTTGCCGATTCCTCTACACACGTACAAAAGAACCGCCCCCGTCTCCCTGTACCCCTTCATTACTTCTCCCTCCCCAAATTATATCCGGATCTGCATAACCCTTGAGGACCATGGCGCCGCCGCCGTCGCCTCCCCGCAGCACGCCGCCCCTTCCCTCCAGCACACCACGCCTTCCCTCCGGCACTCCTCCCTCCAGCAAGTCGCCGACGCCGCCTCCAGCCAGGACGCCGCCTCCTCCCCAACGCAAGAACGCCAGCAATGAGATTGAGTCCATGGCCGCCAATAAATATACTGAAGGAACCCTAGAACTAGAGGATGAAAATGGGTTCTCTCAGCCATTTTCAACCAGGTACATGGTGTTTCTGTTATTTTTTTGTAACTTATTATTTATTGAAACTTGAATGGATGGACAAGAATCCTGGTCTATGCTTTTTAATCTATTCGTGCATTCTGTTACTAGATGTTTGTTGTGCCAGGTCTATTTACAAATCACAGTGACACATTCAGACCCAATTGGGGCACTTCTCTCTGACAATTTCAGATTGATTGCATATATAGAATGTTTAATTTTCACATTATCTGAATGTTTATGTATTTATCGTCATTTGATGTGAAAAGTGAAATTCATGAATGCTATATATTTGAAGTTTTCAGTCCTGTTCAAATAAAGTTGATCTGAAAATTAAAAGAGTTGCTGTCAAGATCAGCATGCCTATTAATGCTTTTTTAAGACTGTGTCAATGGTTAATACATCAACTTTTTTTAAACATGTTAATCTGTCATGGCCTCTCATATTTATTAGTGTTGTGATTCACTGAAATGTCACATATTCTTTATTATTAGTGTTGTGATTCACTGAAAGCACACTTTTGTTATTAAACAACTGCTGTCTGCATGAGATTACGTTCATTGCAAGAATAGATTTCCAGATACAGAGTATGTAATGTTCAAACTTGATAGGACTGATATAACATTGTCAACCTTAACAACACTTAAAGATCATCTTGGGTATGCTATCCGTGACTTTTTATACTACAAGAAAAGATGTGGCAGAGATATAGCTACTCTTCAGGTCATCGATTACACCAGACATGAAAACAGTATGGTGCAAGATAATGAGAGGGAGAAGCAAATCAGATTGGTACTCTCAAAGGACCAAGAAACAACAAACCAGGTGAGCATAACACCTCTCAAGCGACCAAGGCAACAACTGGAAGAAGATGACCATCCATTTATGGAAGATCCATTTGATGCATACAAGGGTTGGTTAAAGAATCTGCCAAAGGACAAATGTACAAGTATACCATATTTGTATTCGAATTATTTTGAATCTCGTGACCTATTTTTTTAATCTTATCACCTTTATATGAACTACGACTAATCGAATGTGTTTTTGTGACATACAGATTTGGAGGATGACTTTAGGGAAGCAACAGTCAAAATGTACAAGGAATGGTTAATGATGAAATGTCACATTGAAGAAATTAGTAATTAACTATCCTTTGTCAATCAATACATAGACTTCTATTTTTTTAATAAGGCTTTCAACAATACCTGCAGTGGCATATGTCATCATTAACATAATTTTGATAGTAGCACATTGTTTTGCTGTCGCTGTTGTTTCTTAAATATGGCGTTTTGCAATTGTGCTGCCCTGTTATTATAATTATTTGCTGGAATAATTAGGTCAGGTGGCAACAACTCATAATTATGTGGTGCCCTGTTATTGTATCTTGTCAGGCTTTGATAACATGATGTAGTATAAAATAGTGTTGGTATGTCCCTTTCAGATTATTATATTATTGGTTTTCAGATTATAGTTTGCCTCTGTAGTACTATCCTTAACATCTGTAGCATGTAGATACATGTGTATGTGTAGCTAGGATGCATTTGTGTGTGCAGGCAGCTAGTTGATTGACCAGGTGTATGTGTAGGTGGCTATTAGGTAGCAGATGTATGTGCAGAGTTGTTTTAGTCTTCCTGTAAACCCTAACTGATGATCATAATAACTGAAGTTCATTATTATTTTTTGCAAGGCGATGACCCAAATGAACGCAAAAAAAGAGGTCGTGGCACTATTAAAGGACTAGCAATAGCGGCCAAGAGAGTTAAGGAACGAACTCGAAATCTCCCAATCGAATTTTTAGAAAGGCTAGGAGGTCCAGTTGGACCAAACGCCCGAACATTTGTTGATGAGGTTGTATTGTATACAAGGAAAAGGGCTCCACTAATTGGAGTAAACAGTTGGAAGGATATTAAGGACAATGTCAAGGAAAAAATAGCTCAAGATATAATGGTACACAATGTATTGCAGTTGTATTCGTACTCGTGTGATGTTGATAGTTAAATTGTGCTAACCAGTTGATTGTTTTGTAAATTGTTAACAGTTTAGGTGGAACTTCATTAACCATGCCACAGAGGATGAACAGAAACAAAAAATCTAGAACATAGCAAAGGAACACTATAAAGGATGGCGATCAGCTTTTAGTGCAACATACAAGGCTTATAACAATTATGGTGAGAGAATACAAAATAAACCCGAGGAACTAGACATTGTTGAGTGGCACTACTTGATATTGTATTTTGGATCTGACAAATTCAAGGTTAGTTGAACTAAATGCTACTGCCGCAAACAAGCTGTATTACCAACCAGTATTGCTTTATTACATAATTCGTGTTCTTTTTGCAGAGAGTTAGCAACCAGAACTCCAGCAACCGTCAGCAGCAGAAAACCAAGCATCTGATGGGTTCAAAAAACTTCTCACAGTGTAGCTATGAGCAGGTATTCATCACATATACTAATGTGAACCTTACATTGTATGAAAATTAATTCTGAGTTGAATTATGTTTTGGTATGCTAGAGAGACCAAGAAACTGGTAAAGAGCCAAATGATCTTGAACTTTGGAAGTTCACTCACACAAAACAAGGCAAATGGTCAGATACTATGTCATCTAATGTATATGTGAGTACATCTTTCTTTTTTTCAAGCTATTGTTTATGACAACATGTTGTACTTTCTTTTTTTCAAGCTATTGTTTATGACAGTATGCTCTAACTGATTGTGGTATTACATTTAGAACAATGCAACCTTAAAATCGTGGGATATGGAGACAGAAAGTGGTAGGCAGATACTTTCAACTGTAGAGGAAAACATGATTTTCCAGTCAAAGTACAAAGAAACAACCCAAATCAAAACATCCAAAATACATGGGCATAGATACATGGCGAAGTATCAAACATGTAGGGAACTTATGCAAGAGAACCTTCAAGTACATGCACGTGTCGACGTTGTAGCCAGAGAGAATAGAGTTGTTGATTTGGAGGTTCAAAAGATGAAAGAGCATCTTGCGCTCCAGGATGCAGAAAGGGAATGGGAGAAAGAAGAATATAGGAGAAAGATGCAAGAGGACCTAGAAAGTGCTAAGATAGCAATAAGAGAAGAACTGAAGTAAGAATTCATTAGCATGCTAGTGCAACAGCAAGAAAGAACTACAATTTAGGTAAAATTTCATAAAATTTATCATCCTTCGTCCTTCTAGTAGCCAACTCATGATTATGATTCATAATCTTTTAACTCAATATTTTTATGTGTAGCCTACCCCACAAAATAATGACAGTGCTGAACTTATACCTGTCGTACAAGATAATGATAGGATTGATGAACACCAGGTAATGACATTATTCCACTATTTCAAAGCCAATGACCTTAAGTTATTTGACCTATAGCTAACATAGATTGACCAACATAATGTTTATGCACGCAGCTAGCAAGTGGTGTCCTATACAATATGATGTTGCAACAAAGACTCGCGCTAAAAACAATAGCACTATTAGCAGAACTCTTTTTGATGAAGAGAATGCAAATGTGCCAACCAAGACATATATCACTTCGCAGCAGCTTATAGCTAAAACAAGAGGCCAAAAAAGGATGAATCAGATAAGAGGTGCAATATCCAGCAGCTGGTGGTGTTCATGGAGTAGTTGTTAGATCTGTTTGTTGCCACTAAATTTATGTAGTCAACTTAGACATGATTTGTCCATGTTTGTGTGTTGTACTCATTTGCAAACATTTTACTGATTGTGTGCTTTGGCAAGGTGGAAAGCACTTAGCTATTTGTCCATAGTTCTCTGTTTGTTCTGTCGTGCAGCATAACAGCTAAGTACATTCAGCCTTGAGTAGTTCACATTTTCATGGTGAACATGGATGCAATAGTGAATCATCCTAGAAATTTAATATACTACCATGATATTGTCTTGCATTGTTTTTTCGTACGCAAGTCTTGAGCAGTTGTATGGCTTTGCACAAGGAAAAATAGTTCTAAGCATCATGTGTTACCTTGCATATTAGTGCTTACCAATCTGGAAGCAAACTTGATGAAAAACTTTGGACATTACAATTATTAAATGATATAGCTGAGCCATATTTATAAATATGTATAGAAGATAACTAAGCATGCAATAGTACTAGGCTCTGTAATTTTAGTTATACTTTTCCTTGATTACAAGAATGTTTTATTAGAATCTATTCACATTCTGTACATGAATTAGTACACTATATATGTTTTTTCTAATATCACAATCTCAATGTTTTGGTCAGGTTTGAGTGTGAGGCTTGGAATGAAGCGAGGAGACAGACAATGTGATGACATATTGCGCAGATAGGAAGCCCTCAACTGTTGCGTAGAACCTAGGAATTCTTATTATGCTAAGTTTTAGTTTTTGAAGTCATGAGTTTAATCTACTATTTTATGGTTACAGAAAATATTTTAATGGATTGGCACCTTATTGAGTGATTGATTATAATTAATTGAGTGCGATTGCAATTTTCATTGAGTAATGTTTGCGCAGTGATGATTTATTAATACAAAAATCTAATGCTACTAGCGTTGCAATACAAACTATGCACGCGTGGCAATATGTCTTCCGTAACAAATAAAAGTTCGTGGCAAATAGTACTATTGCAGCGTGATGATGGCCATTGCAATAACATATATTTTGCAACACTCAAAACTGTGTGGCAAATAGTACTATTGCCATGGCAAGAAAGGCGAGGCAATAACATATATACCTTTCGCAACAAATTGGAAATCGTGGCAAATGATACTCTTGCAACGACGACTATAGCGTTGCATATGCAAATATTGCCACGACCAGACGGATGTGGAAAGAACATCATTAAGCAACCAAATTGTAGCATCGCACAATGCCTTTGTTGCTACGTGATCAATCGTGGCATGTAGTACCACTTGCAACTGAGGCAGACGTGGCAATTTCTTATATTGCCACGACCACGAAGGTTGCAGCAATGTCCTGTTGCCATGCTTGGCAACCAAATTGTATCGTCGCACAATGCCATTCTTGCCACACGATCGATCGTTGCATGCACTACCACTTGCAACTGAGGCCGACGTGGCAATTTCTTATATTGCCACGGCCATGAAGGTTGCAGCAATGTCATGTTGCCATGGTTGGCAACGACCTATTATGGTGGCAAAAAACTCAAGTACTAGCAACGACAAACTATCAATGGTTGCAATACATTATTGCAACACAACTTATTGCAACTGTTGGCAACGAACGCGATTTGGTTGTCACATCCTCCTTCGGCAACCAAATCCGGCATATTGCAACGTTTTGTCAACGTTGAAATAGGGGTAAAACTTAGTAGTGAAGGTATCGTAATTTATATTTTCCCAAGGGAAAGCTGAGCTAGAAATGATAATTAGATAGAGATCCTAGAGGGTACCTCAGCTTAGTACCAACTAGTATAGGGGGTAAACGATATATGTGATAGGAAGGGTGATGAATGAACAAGCCAAGGTAAATGATAACTTAGAATAACTAGTAAGTATAGCTAGGTGGGAGGACAACGAGAGAGATAGGGACTCCTATGTAATTCACTTCTACTTTAGCGTATTGAGCCAATTAGTTAGTCTAAACACAATAGAATGCCTCCTCAATACATGTATGCTAGGCAAGATGATAGATCAGTAGGAGGGTGAAACTCCTACCAGACCGCACTCTCTTTTTATGGGGGCCTTACCTTTTAAGAACTTGCCTAAGAACACGTGGTGGAATACAAAGACTAGACAAGGCTGTCACTCTCTTGCTAGCTACCATAAACAATCCGTGCAGCAAGCGGTAACCAAGGGTAAGATGATGTATAAGCACCACACTTACACACAACTTACTACTTTAATTATGATCTATAACCAAAGCACCCTATGACAAACAATGATTGCATACGGGAAAGGCCACAAGGATCATAGACTATTAATGTAAAGGCTAGTAATAAGCAAAAGCACACAACAATACTATAACTAGTATAGTAATGCTCAAAGTAAGACTAAGTAAAGTAGAGGAAAAGTAATGTATTGAATAAAGTATAGTCTTACAAAGAAGGAAAGATACAAGAGCTATACCAGACTCTCCAGAAGACGACTCCGGAAATCCCGAGCACAGCTCGACTCAACTTTAACTCCCACTCTAGACTAACTACTAGTTAATTCTAAGGGCTTGAGCTTGTAGGATTGTCCACCATGAGTGAAGAGGGGGGTGTGAGCTTCTATTTATAGTGGGAGGTGGAGTAGGGGCTACTCCACTGCCACGTCATCAATCCAGGAGGCTTCAATCTTGGACCCTTGGATCCACCGCTTCTAAACCGACTTGGAGTGGATGGTCTTGATCTTCAACATGTGTTAAATACGTGGGGGAGTCACCAGACGCAGCAGGGACCATGGGGGGTATCGGCCGACACCCTATGGCAGGTGGGCCATGCCCAGAGCTTCTAGATGTTGTCCCCACTAGTCAGGGACCAAGTGGGGGGTGATTGCCCCTAGTGGGGTATCAGCCGACCTCCCCTGGGATCTCAGGCCCACCGCCTTCTTCTAGAAGGTGGTCCCACTTGTCATGTGACTTGGTTGATTCTTCTGAGTTGTTTGTCATGTTGTTTTCTTTGATGTGGGCCCATGGATCCATGTGATGTGAATATGAGCCATTGGGAGAAAGCACAAGTTGATCCAAGGGTGGAGGATCACTTGGGAGTGCTTCTCCTAGATCTTGGCCAGAGTGGGGATGCTTGTGGGCCCATGGTGGTGTCGGTCGACCCACTATGTGGGTCCCACTGCCCATCTTGCTCTATTTCTTCTAATTCTACATCAAATACTTCATGGACATGTGGAATTTGTTATTTTATAAAATATGCTCATGATATGATTGTCTATCCTTGATCCTGAGGTTGTTGACAGTATTTTGGATATATAAAAGTATGTCATTCTTGGTGTCAAGAATTGCCCCTAAAGACCATAAGAAATATAGCTTACCCAGTGACCGGAATTAGATAGTCCTTGGTTCTTTCTCCTCATATCGTTAGTTTCTATACTTGGTTGTGAACGAGTTATGTTTATAGACTTAGTCTTCCTCATAACACCGTTCCTTTGGGTTCAATATTTAAAACTGGGTTACTGTGACACCCTGTGTCAAGCTTGCATTAGGATCATCATTAGCCACTAAGCATAAGCATTTCATGGCATTCATGTTTATATATGGCATCATTTCATGTGTATGGCTTTATCTTTTGCAATTAAATTTAAATAGAAGTTTCATGCTCTAGCTTTAGTTATCTTGTTTTAGAAAGGTTTGTTATATCTACAGTTAGGTTATATGTTTTCCTTGATCACCTTCTTAATATAATTAAGCTTTCTTTAAAGATGCAAAAGTTAAAGTAATTCTTTTCCTTAAATATGGTTTAATTTGATTTTAACAACGACCTTTTAAATAAGAGTTTTCAGAAAATATGACCAACATGAATAATGTAGAGAATAATATTCTGAACAACATTGGTTTAAGTTTCAAATCCTAGTTTTGAGTTTTCAAAAGCAGTTTGAATCAAATTCAGTTCAAAGTAATTAAAGGAAAAAGGAAAAGAGAAAACAATCCTGGAATGGGCTGAGGCGACCCATTCGGCCCACTCGGCCTTACACCAGCCCGCGCTTGCACGCACGCTCGCCGCACGCGCACCGCACGCGCGCTCCCGTGCCAGCACCCGCGCCCGACCAGCAGTCGCGCCGTACGCCGGCAGCCATGCCGCGTGGCGCAATGCCACTGCCGTAAGCCGTCGACCCGCCAGTGGCCGCGCGCCGCTTGCTGCAGCACTACACCGACCACGCTGCCCGCCACTCACCGCCTCTGCCCGCGCAGAGGGCAGCGCCGCGCCGTGCTGTCACCTCGCCATCGCGTCGCCGCAGCAGCCGGCAGCCCGACTAAATCCCCGCCTTGTCCTGCTCGCCATCAAGCGTGTATCCGCGCTAACAGCGCCAGGACCAAGAATGTCGAGCGCAATCACACTCACCCAACCGTCGTGCGCCGCAGAGCTGGCAGCGCCGCTGCACCCGCTGCTGCACTGTCGCCGTCGCGTCGAGGCCCCCACCGGCCGCGCCACTCAGCCACGACCCCGCCAGAGGGAGCGCGTACACCCCCTCCCCCTCTCGCAACCGCAAGCATGCACGCTCACTTGCTCTCTCGCCCGCTCTGCTCTGCCTTCGTCGCGCCAAGCACCGAGAGCATCCGAACACCCCTTTCATCGCCTCGCCACCATCCGAGCTCCTCTGCTCGATCCGCCTCGCACACCGCCTCGCCTTCGCGTTGCACACGCCCTGCTCACCTCAGTTCCGCCAGCCGAGCACTTCTCTCGCCGGAACGCCGCCGCCGTTCCTCGGCTCGAAGCCGCCAGCACTACACCACAACACCAGAATTAGTGTTGCATGATCTGACGCTAAAAGCGGATACAACATCAGACGTCTGCCTCAGTTGCAAGTGGTACTACATGCAACGATTGATCACGTGGCAACAAAGTCATTGTGCGATGCTACAATTTGGTTGCTTAATGATGTTCTTTCCACATCCGTCTGGTCGTGGCAATATTTGCATATGCAACACTATAGTCATCGTTGCAAGAGTATCATTTGCCACGATTTCCAAATTGTTGCGAAAGGTATATATGTTATTGCCTCTCCTTTCTTCCCATGGCAATAGTACTATTTGCCACACAGTTTTGAGTTTTGCAAAATATATGTTATTACAATGGCCATCATCACGCTGCAATAGTACTATTTGCCACGAACTTTTATTTGTTGCGGAAGACATATTGTCATGCGTGCATAGTTTGTATTGCAACGCTAGTAGCATTAGATTTTTGTATTAATAAATCATCACTGCGCAAACATTACTCAATAAAAATTGCAATCACACTCAATTAATTATAATCAATCACTCAATAAGGTGCCAATCCATTAAAATATTTTCTGTAACCACAAAACAGTAGATTAAACTCAGGACTTCAAAAACTAAAACTTAGCATAACAAGAATTCTTAGGTTCTACGCAACAGTTGAGGGCTTCCTATCTGCGCAACATGTCATCACATTGTCTGTCTCCTCGCTTCATTCCAAGCCTCACACTCAAACCTGACCAAAACATTGAGATTGTGATATTAGAAAAAACATATATAGTGTACTAATTCATGTACAGAATGTGAATAGATTCTAATAAAACATTCTTGTAATCAAGGAAAAGTATAACTAAAATTACAGAGCCTAGTACCATTGCATGCTTAGTTATCTTCTATACATATTTATAAATATGGCTCAGCTATATGATTTAATAATTGTAATGTCCAAAGTTTTTCATCAAGTTTGCTTCCAGATTGGTAAGCACTAATATGCAAGGTAACACATGATGCTTAGACCTATTTTTCCTTGTGCAAAGCCATACAACTGCTCAAGACTTGCGTACCAAAAAACAATGTAAGACAATATCATGGTAGTATATTAAATTTCCAGGATGATTCACTATTGCATCCCTGTTCAACATGAAAATGTGAACTACTCAAGGCTGAATGTACTTAGCTGTTATGTTGCACGACAGAACAAACAGAGAACTATGGACAAATAGCTAAGTGCTTTCCACCTTGCCAAAGCACACAATCAGTAAAATGTTTACAAATGAGTACAACACACAAACATGGACAAATCATGTCTAAGTTGACTACATAAATTTAGTGGCAACAAACAGATCTAACAACTACTCCATGAACACCACCAGCTGCTGGATATTGCACCTCTTACCTGATTCATCCTTTTTTGACCTCTTATTTTAGCTATAAGCTGTTGTGAAGTGATATATGTCTTGGTTGGCACATTTGCATTCTCTTCATCAAAAAGAGTTCTGCTGATAGTGCTATTGTTTTTAGCGCGAGTCTTTGTTGCAATATCATGTTGTATAGGACACCACTTGCTAGCTGTGTGCATAAACATTATGTTGTTCAATCTATGTTAGCTATAGGTCAAATAACTTAAGGTCATTGGCTTTGAAATAGTGGAATAATGTGTGTTCATCAATCCTATCATTATTTTGTGGGGTAGGCTACACATAAAAATATTGAGTTAAAAGATTATGAATCATAATCATGAGTTGGCTACTGGAAGGACGAAGGATGATAAATTTTATGAAATTTTACCTGAATTGCAGTTCTTTCTTGCTGTTGCACTAGCATGCTAATGAATTTTTGCTTCAGTTCTTCTCTTATTGCTATCTTAGCACTTTCTAGGTCCTCTTGCATCTTTCTCCTATATTCTTCTTTCTCCCATTCCCTTTCTGCATCCTGGAGCGCAAGATGCTCTTTCATCTTTTGAACCTCCAAATCAACAACAACTCTATTCTCTCTGGCTACAACATCGACACGTGCATGTACTTGAAGGTTCACTTGCATAAGTTCCCTACACGTTTGATACTTCGCCATGTATCCATGCCCATGTATTTTGGATGTTTTGATTTGGATTGTTTCTTTGTACTTTGACTGGAAAATCATGTTTTCCTCTGCAGTTGAAAGTATCTGCCTACCACTTTCTGTCTCCATCTCCCACGATTTTAAGGTTGCATTGTCCTAAATGTAATACCACAATCAGTTAGAGCATGCTGTCATAAACAATAGCTTGAAAAAAAGAAAGTACAACATGTTGTCATAAACAATAGCTTGAAAAAAAGAAAGATGTTCTCACATATACATCAGATGACATAGTATCTGACCATTTGCCTTGTTTTGTGTGAGTGGACTTCCAAAGTTCAAGATCATTTGGCTCTTTACCAGTTTCTTGGTCTCTCTAGCATACCAAAACATAATTCAACTCAGAATTAATTTTCATACAATGTAAGGTTCACATTAGTGTATGTGATGAATACCTGCTCATAGCTACACTGTGAGAAGTTTATTGAACCCATCAGATGCTTGGTTTTCTACTGCTGACGGTTGCTGGAGTTCTGGTTGCTAACTCTCTGCAAAAAGAACAAGAATTATGTAATAAAGCAATACTGGTTGGTAATACAGCTTGTTTGCAGTAGTAGCATTTAGTTCAACTAACCTTGAATTTGTCAGATCCAAAATACAATATCAAATAGTGCCACTCAACAATGTCTAGTTCCTCGGGTTTATTTTGTATTCTCTCACCATAATTGTTATAAGCCTTGTATGTTGCACTGAAAGTTGATCGCCATCCTTTATAGTGTTCCTTTGCTATGCTCTAGATTTTTTGTTTCTGTTCATCCTCTGTGGCATGGTTAATGAAGTTCCACCTAAACTGTTAACAATTTACAAAACAATCAGCTAGTTAGCACAATTAACTATCAACATCACACGAGTACGAATACAACTGCAATACATTGTGTACCATTATATCTTGAGCTATTCTTTCCTTGACATTGTCCTTAATATCCTTCCAACTGTTTACTCCAATTAGTGGAGCCCTTTTCCTTGTATATAGTACAACCTCATCAACAAATGTTCGGGCGTTTGGTCCAACTGGACCTCCTAGCCTTTCTAAAAATTCGATTGGGAGATTTCGAGTTCGTTCCTTAACTCTCTTGGCCGCTATTGGTAGTCCTTTAACAGTGCCACGACCTCTTTTTTTGCGTTCATTTGAGTCATCGCCTTGCAAAAAAAAAATAATGAACTTCAGTTATTATGATCATCAGTCAGTTAGGGTTTACAGGAAGACTAAAACTGCTCTGCACATACATCTGCTACCTAATAGCCACCTACACATACACCTGGTCAATCAACTAGCTGCCTGCACACACAAATGCATCCTAGCTACACATACACATGTATCTACATGCTACAGATGTTAAGGATAGTACTACAGAGGCAAACTATAATCTGAAAACCAATAATATAATAATCTGAAAGGGACATACCAACACTATTTTATACTACATCATGTTATCAAAGCCTGACAAGATACAATAACAGGGCACCACATAATTATGAGTTGTTGCCACCTGACCTAATTATTCCAGCAAATAATTACAATAACAATGTGCTAATATCAAAATTATGTTAATGATCACAAACCATTTCTTTGGTCCTTTTTCTTCCTTGCTTGACTTGGCCTATTTGACGGTGGTGTCGTATTGCTTCCATTACTTTCTTCGTCTTCAATGTCATTACTGTCACTTGCCTCTACGTATGCCACTGCAAGTATTGTTGAAAGCCTTATTAAAAAAATAGAAGTCTATGTATTGATTGACAAAGGATAGTTAATTACTAATTTCTTCAATGTGACATTTCATCATTAACAATTCCTTGTACATTTTGACTGTTACTTTCCTAAAGTCATCCTCCAAATCTGTATGTCACAAAAACACATTCGATTAGTCGTAGTTCATATAAAGGTGATAAGATTAAAAAAATAGGTCACGAGATTCAAAATAATTTGAATACAAATATGGTATACTTGTACATTTGTCCTTTGGCAGATTCTTTAGCCAACCCTTGTATGCATCAAATGGATCTTCCATAAATGGATGGTCATCTTCTTCCAGCTATTGCCTTGGTCGCTTGAGAGGTGTTATGCTCACTTGGTTTGTTGTTTCTTGGTCCTTTGAGAGTACCAAACTGATTTGCTTCTCCCTCTCATTATCTTGCACCATACTGTTTGCATGTCTGGTGTAATCGATGACCTGAAGAGTAGCTATATCTCTGCCACATCTTTTCTTGTAGTATAAAAAGTCACGAATAGCATACCCAAGATGATCTTTAAGTGTTGTTAAGGTTGACAATGTTATATCAGTCCTATCAAGTTTGAACATTACATACTCCGTATCTGGAAGTCCATTCTTGCAATGAACGTAATCTCATGCAGACATGAGTTGTTTAATAACAAAAGTGTGCTTTCAGTGAATCACAACACTAATAATAAATAATATGTGACATTTCAGTGAATCACAACACTAATAAATATGAGAGGTCATGACAGATTAACATGTTTAAAAAAAGTTGATGTATTAACCATTGACACAGTCTTAAAAAAGCATTAATAGGCATCCTGATCTTGACAGCAACTCTTTTAATTTTCAGATCAACTTTATTTGAATAGGACTGAAAACTTCAAATATATAGCATTCATGAATTTCACTTTTCACATCAAATGACGATAAATACATAAACATTCAGATAATGTGAAAATTAAACATTCTATATATGCAATCAATCTGAAATTGTCAGAGAGAAGTGCCCCAATTGGGCCTGAATGTGTCACTGTGATTTGTAAATAGACATGGCACAACAAACATCTAGTAACAGAATGCACGAATAGATTAAAAACCATAGATCAGGATTCTTGTCCATTCATTCAAGTTTCAATAAATAATAAGTTACAAAAAAAATAACAGAAACACCATGTACCTGGTTGAAAATGGCTGAGAGAACCCATTTTCATCCTCTAGTTCTAGGGTTCCTTCAGTATATTTATTGGCGGCCATGGACTCAATCTCATTGCTGGCGTTATTGTGTTGGGGAGGAGGCGGCGTCCTGGCTGGAGGCGGCGTCGGCGACGTGCTGGAGGGAGGAGTGCTGGAGGGAAGGCGTGGTGTGCTGGAGGGAAGGGGCGGCGTGCTGGAGGGAGGCGACGGCGGCGGCGCCATGGTCCTCAAGGGTTCTATAGATCCGGATATAATTTGGGGAGGGAGAAGTAACGAAGGGGTACAGGGAGACGGGGGCGGTTCTTTTGTACGTGTGTAGAGGAATCGGCAAAATTTAGGCGCGCGGGGCGGGCTGGGCAAAATTTCCAATGGAGGGAAATTTTTAGAGCTCATGACGTCCAAATATTCCAATAAATGACGTCCAAATATTCCTATAAAAGTCAATTATCTTATCTCATGACATAGTTAGTATTTGTCAATGCATTAATTCACTAATATTTTGTTAGTGGCCCAAATAAAAGTTTGAAAAACTTATAATAATACATGTGTGTCATAGTTGTATTTATATATTTTTTTTAAAAAAAAATACTACTTCGGTTCCAAATTATAGTTTGTCATAATAATATATTTTTTCAACCTCAAGTTTGAGCACTCATAAGTGTAATGATTCTCTACTAATAATTAGTGATATGTGAAGTTGCAAGGAACATGGTTGACAAGGTCTGGCAAATCAGTGTGATCGTTGCACTCGATGCGTCGGCGGATTGGTCATGTTGGCGGATTGATCTCGTATGTAGTCACGAACACCTAGTGTGACTCCATCATTTAGGTATCGTACCCCCAATTGCAACAACCAAGACAATCTTGTTGGACGTGTTCCTCCTAGATTAGTACCGATCACATGGTTCATATATAGGTTCCTCCAAGACTATGGGGATTTTGGAAGTACACATCATGAGAACTAAACAACACTATAGGTGTACTAAGTTTTGATAATTAGTTGTATAGTCATCATGGCCAATATGGTGCATTATCATTGAACATGGGTTTTTGTTCCTCCTAGATTAGCACCGATCACATGGTTCATATATAGGTTCCTCCAAGACTATGGGAATTTTGGAAGTACATACCATGAGAACTAAATAACACTATAGGTGTACTACGTTTTGTTGGAATATTATAAGTAACAGGTTTAAAAAGTACAAAACAATTACAAACAAAGATGGAAATACAAATTATTGGATTAAAAATAAAAAAACAAAAAAAATTCCCTGTCCAGGTCCGCATAGGGCCAATCTACTCGTCAGGTTCGACCCACAAAGGGGAGCCCAGCAAGCCTAGACCGACCCAAGCAGACCGGACAATGGGAAGAGGACAAGATGTGTCGTGCCATGTAATTCAGGAAGTTCAAAGCGGCATGGGAGGCTTCAGCATTAACCTGCGTTGGCATTCTAAGAATTGGTGAGGTGGGACAAAATCATATCAGGTTTGTTGCTTCACTCGGATCGACAACACAAAGTGTTACTAGGCCAGCCCAAGCTGTGCATCAAAACCCTATACCCTCTCCAACTAGTGTTCCTCTCCCAGTCTCCCGTATCCCGTCAGCAATCCCCACCTCCCTCACTCCATCGGGCGACGGCGTGACTCCCTCGGGCGACTTCGGCGACGGTGGGACTCCCTCGGGCGACCATGACCGGCAAGCGCAGCCACAATGCCCGCAGCCAAGCGAGGAACGCGCATGACCAGTTTGCCCCCGGTAGTACTGTGTACGTCATCTCCGACTCCGATGGCGATAGGTTGGAGCTCGAACCTCCATCGACAGGTGGCGGAAACCGCAGCTGCAAGGGGAAGGGGATCATGACTCGCGCGAAGGCCGGTAAAGTGGCAGTCCACACCTCATCCATGAATAAGGTACTCCTTCGATCCCATTCCCTCTTGTTTGAAACGTGTTAGGGTTTGTTTGATACGTGTAGCTTTCGATTGGATCTGATTCGATTCGATTCGATTGGAGCCTCCATGATGACATAGGTTGCGTGCGTCTTTGTTGGTTGGATATGGTTCTTTTTCATGTGTCTTTGTGTGTGTGAGGGAGAACAGAGGATTTGTTAGTCAACAGCGTGATGCGGAAGCGGCACACATTGCAAATCAGATTGGATTTCAGTTTGTAGCAGCATTGCGTTATGTTTTGGTGCTTGGCATGTTGGAGTCTCAGGGGCGAATCTACTGCCTGATGACTTTGTGGAACTGACCCCGGTAGATGGCAGAGCCATAGCCCAATTGGCTCTTTCCATCATGATGTCAGGGAAGGATATTAGCTTTTCTTTGCTAATCTAATAACTATCAAGTGTGACTAATTTGATTGTATGACTAGAGGATAATATCTCCTCTAGTATTTAATTTGATTTGATGTTGGGGATATTACCTCGGCATATCCCTAGGGACCTTATGGGCCTACCGACCAGAAGACGGCCCAGCCGGCGAGGCCCTGCGGCATGCGACCAGCCCGTCATGCTCGCCAAGGACTCCGAAGAAGTCTTGCTCGCCAAGGAAGATCCTAGTAGATAGACTCAGATCCCTTGCCTAAAGGGACCGATCATAATCTGTTAGGATATGGAAATTGTAACCCTGCTCCCCAGCTATATAAGGCGAGTAGGGATCCCCTCCAGAAAACTCTCTCCTCAGATCATCTACAGATCTTGTAACCTAGTACTTAGATCAATCCAGCCACCAGAACACAGGACGTAGGGTATTACGGTGATTTGCCGGCCCAAACCTGTCTAAATCGCCATGTCTACGCTCTCTGTGTTACGCTTGATCACCGTCGCCACACCTCCGCCTACAATCTACTACTGTAGGGTACCCCCTAGGTAGACTGCGACGCATATTTCGTCAACAGTTGGCGTGCCAGGTAGGGGGTGTGTGCATTGACTTCATGGCTCATCAAGCGGTTACCTTCCCCGGATCCATGGTCATCCCCATAGGCGGCGCCACCCTCCAGATCGGATCTATGGTCTGGACTGTCCACGGCACCGTCTCTGTCTCCGAAACTACGGAACCTGCGCGACTCCTCGCGCCCAACTCTCCTTCGATCGAAGATCTGACCACCAAGAGGGCTCAAGGCACTCTCGGACGCATCGCCCATGACGACCCGACGAGCGCTGTCGACCAGGTTGACGAAGACCTCATCGAATGCCTCGGCCTCATCAACGCCGCTCGCCACCGACTCCGTCCACATGAAAGAAGATCACCCCGGAAGCATCATAGCACCGCTCGACACCGGATCCCGCAAGCCATGGAAGCGGGCGGAAGCGTCCCCGTGGCAACAACCACAAAGAGGTCCTCGACGGCCCCTGGCCCCTTCACGAATGAGGAAAACACACCATGCGGGAATGCATCGCCCTCAAGGAGGCCATCCAGAGCAAGGCAGAAGCAAAGCAACAGGGCAATGGCCCTTCCGTAGAGGACATGCCGGAGGCTCCGATCACCAACTTCACGAAGGCCACGTGCATCTTCCCCATATTCCGCGGGCGCCCAGATGGCAACGGTAAGCGCCGCCGGGCTTTTACTAACAGTAATAGCATTCATGTCCCTGCTCCAGATTGGACGAGGCACCGAAATGATTTCTCCAGAGACGATCATCGGGTACGGCACGACTACCCTGGTCTCTTCTCCTTGGTCGTCAGCGAAGCCGTCGCGACTAGCTTCTTCAAAAAGATACTCGTCGACGGGGGAAGTTCTCTCAACATTATTTTCCCGAGCACGCTCCAACGTCTCGAGTTCCGGGAGAGCAGCATCTACCCGGTGAATTTCTCCTTCCATGGTATAATCCCCGGTGAAAGCTCGAAGCTGTCTGGACAGATCACCCTTCCGGTACGATTCGAATCTGACCATCTGGTGCGTGAAGAACCCGTAGATTTCGTGATCACCGACCTCAATTCTCCATACGATGCCATCCTCGGGCGGCTTGCGCTGTCAAGAGTCATGGCGATACCGCACTATACCTATTTAGTGCTCAAGATACCAACACCGCAGAGGGTCATCAGCCTCCACTCCGATCTCCAGATCGCATACGAGTGTGAGCAAGAGACAATCACTGACGCAACACGAGCAACTACGCGGTGCCTAAATCTGCCTGTCTGATGCGGCCAAGCCACGAGCAGGAGACTTCGACGTTCTAGAGCCTCCGACCACACGTGCCTCGAAGAAATCCAGGGAAACGAAGACGGTGGCCCTAGACGATGACGATCCTGAAAAGACCGCCGTGATCAGCGCCGACCTCGACCATGAACAAGAAAGCATTCTCGTCAACTTCCTGCGGCGCAACATCAACATCTTCGCCTGGAAACCTGCGGATATGTCAGGAGTCCCCCGCGACCGCGCCGAGCATTCCCTGAACGTGGTTGACGGGGCCAAGCCGACCCGCCAGAAGCTTAGAAGGTTCGCACCAGACCGCAAAGAGGCTATTAAGGCTGAAATAACCAGGCTCCTAGCTGCAGGGTTCATAAGGGAAGTAAATCATCCCGATTGGCTTGCCAATCCGGTACTTATAAGAAAAAAGAATAATGAATGGAGAATGTGTGTCGACTATACGAGTCTCAACAAGCATTGCCCTCCCGACCCTTTCCCTCTCCTATGGATCAATGAAGTTGTTGACTCCACTGCCAGTTGTGAGCTCCTCTCCTTCCTCGACTGTTACTACGGCTACCACCAAATAGCGCTGAAGGTGGAAGATCAAATCAAAACATCGTTCATAACCCCTTTCGGCGCCTACTGTAACACCCTAGGTGTTAAGCTTGCATTTGCATATCATTTCATGGGCATGAGCATAAGCATCATCTCATTCATGCATTTCAATGATCATATGAAATGATAACCCTAAGTGATCACCTTGTTGTCATATGTGTATGTGTTAACCTACACCTAGCTTTGTATGAGTTATGCTTGTTTAACCAAGTGCTTGATGTGTTGATCACTACTGACCATCTAGAAATGCTTAGGGATGAAAATAGAACCATGTTTATGTTCATGATCAAGTCCAAATAAGCTTCTAGGGTTTAAGCTCTAATGATTGACCGTAGGAACCCTTTTTCTTGATCTAACAATTTGACCTTGTAAATAACCTTGTATGAAAAAGTTGGTTTAAGCAAAGTTGTAGAGTTTTTGATTCTGCACAAACTTTGTTTAACTACCTTGAGGTGATTTGGAACCTAAAATACCCTAATTAGTCAACTAAGGCTGATTTAGGGGTTGTTTTAGCTTCTGAAATCGTCTAAGTCCTAAGTGTGTTTCAGTTTCAATGTTACCCAGTTTGAATGCTTGTAGTTTGAAATCCAAACCGTTTCAGTTCAAACAAATTGCACCAAAGTTGGAGTTCAACTATAGCTCTACAGATATGTGCATTTGGTTGAAGCTAAGACGCAAGGATTAGGGTGTTAATCACGTGGCAAGATCGACCGTCAGTCGGTCTGATCGCGCGTTTGAACGGGAGAGGCAGCGCGCCGTCCGGTCGTGGCCAACCGTCTCAGGCATCGCGTGCCGCGTGGCAGCCGTACACCGGCATTTGGCCCGCGCCGGTCACATCCTTGGAGAGCCGAACACTCCACCTCGCGACCGCACTCACGCTCGCGCCCTCACTCTCTCCCTCTCCTCTCTGCTTCGAGCGGGAGCACAGCCGCGCCATTGCCGCAGCTGCGCCGTCGCCGAGCTCGCCTGCGCAGCACACCGCCGCATTGGCCGCCAAAATGCAGCCACAGTTGCCGCGCTAACCACACAGGTGAACCAGACCGAGCACACCACACGCGTTATTGACGACCTAAGCTCTGCCGATCTTTGCGCCGCCGTGGCCAGCCCAATCCAGCGCCTCTCCCTTCCTTCTAGCTTTTGTACGAGGTAGCCTAGAGGTTGTAGATGATCGCCGAGGAGTCGGTTGAAGCGATTAGGGTTAGGGTTCGCCGGAACGGGAACTCCGCCGAGTGCATGCGCACGGCACCCGCAACGCCGACGAGGTTTACGCTGGGCTTCTAAGTGTCGCTTGAGTTCATCTGAGTCACGTTAGGGTTAGCTGTTTAGTTCGTGGTTAGATAGCCAGAGTTGGTTGAAGCAATCGTGCCTCGCCATCGCCGGAACAGCAGTGTCGCACCGCCGTGAACTCGCCACCGTGTCGTTGTGCATGTGGCCGAGCTCATCGGAGGGTTTGCCTGGCCCCAATCGGGGCTAGATCGGACCGCTAGGGTTCCGTGTAGGTGTAGCCACCGCCAGTTTGGTCAGTAGAGCCTTGCACCGGCCAGCGCAAGAACCGCAGCGTCGCCGTGCCGCCATGAATGCCGTCGAGCATGCTCCGGTGCGAATGGGGTACAATTAGCTACATGGTTCGATGCGGGTTGCGAAGGAGAGCACGACCCTGGGGTTGGTTTGGCCGGAGACCTCACCGCCGGCGAAGGGCCGACAGATGAGCACCTCTGTGAGTGAAGGAGCTGACCAGTGGGTCCCGCGTGTCATAGGCTCTAAAGTGCTTCTCTGTTTTGTCTTTTTTAGTTCTATTTGCTAACTTTAGAAATTCATAACTAATTCCAGAAAAATGCTAAAAATGTGAAACCAATTTTGTTAGCTTTGTTATGTTTTTCTCTATGTAGGAAAAATATTAAGTATCCTATTGTTAGTGTTCTTCTATGTTGTTTTAATAAAAATGAACAGCAGGCTTTATATGCTTAGTTTACCTTGTTTAATTCATAACTGGAGTTTGGTAGGATCTAAAATCATGGTTCTTGTTGTGTTGATCTTGTCTCCGCATGCACTTCCCATGAAAAATGTTAAAGTACCAGTAACCTTTAATTTATTTGCATTTATAGTTCTTTTGTTTAAATACTTGTTTAATTGAATGCAACCTTGTTTAAACTGCTAAGCTAAGTTAAATACGTTTGTTGTGCTTGTTAATTTTTTTACATGTGTTACATGCTTAGTATAAGCTAAGAAAAATATGAAATCTATTGTTTCACACTTTTCAAATTGTTTAAGTATTTAATGCTTAAAGTATGTTATTTTCTTATCACCAGCAAAGATCTAATTTTAACCCTGTTTTATATGTCTTTTCTGTTGCTTGTATGAATACCAAAGTGGTAGTTAATTATGTAACCTAGCCTGTCTAATTTTATCACAATTTTTGGAATTCTAGTTAAAAGCTTTTTATCTGTTCTAATTGCTTTCTGGAATCTGTTAAAACAGCTTAAACATGTTTTCTTGCTAGATTTGTTTGAGCTACTTATGTGTAGTTTCAGCAGTAGCTATAATAGACTTTGATGTAGATAACTTGTTATCCTATCTGGTGTTAAATTTTTACAGCCATAACCTGTTTAGTTTAACCTGGGTATATTTTACAAGTTTAACTTCGAATCTGTGTTTTCCCGTTTTCCTTTTAAACAACTTTGCTTAATGTATCTGTTAGACCTTTTTAATGATGGATTTAGCTGGGGAGTTTCTGGAATGTTTTGTAGACAATTTCATAAGATTTGCAGAATGTCCAAGTTTGTAATTTTTGGTTTTGTGTAGCTCTAGCTACATAGTCTTCTTTTAGCTCCTGTTTTAAGTGTGAATGCTATGTTGTGAGTGTTATAAGTAATGTATGCCTTATGTGTTGTTTAATCCTATAGCTTAAGGTTAAAACATATTTAGTTGCAGGTGTTAGAGAGCTAACCAAAGAAGAAAAGCTCTACTATAGGTTGTCAGCTAAGGGTGAGTGTTAATCTCTCTACAACCAAAGATATTTGCACCTACTCGGTGAACGAGATAAAATGATGCACAATAACATTCATCATGAGCATCCATTCATATGCATTAGGCCTGTCTCATTTCTAGTATATGGCTTGTCATATATATTTTGGATCATCATACATGTATACATGCATCCAGGATCGCTGGAGGGAGTGACCTTGCTGGAGTTTGGGGAGATAGAAGGAGGAGTCCCACCAGAGTTGCAAGCTCCAGAAGCTCCAGAAGAAGGAGAACAGGGCTCTGACCTTCCTGAGTGCCCAAACCATCTTCCCTCTACCTTAGTGAAAGGCAATCCTTGGAGCATTATGCACCTCCCCAATTTTATTTAAAGTATTTTACGTACTATACAACCACTTGTTTGTGCATTAAGTTAATAGGAGTTGAGATGAAACCCTTTGCTGCATTATATCTCCTTGTCCACTTGTTCCGTGATAGCTAGTATCAGAGCAAGATTCAGTATCCTACCGTTCACGAGTGTATTTGCAAACAAAATATTTTTGTTTATCAAACTATTTTTCTACAAAAACTTTTGTGTGTGTACAAAATTAATTGCAAACTATAAATGTGCCATAGGTTATGTCCCTTATTGCCCAATAGGATGTCAGGTGGCATAAAATACTAACTTAGGGGATTGCATCATATTTTCGGTTACCTGTCCATACAGGTTGGAATAGTATGGGGGCCATTCACTTTAATGGTGTTGTATGGATCAAACTTTGACGCTACGCCTAAGGTAAGGTGAGTTGTGAGAGTGTGCATCAGATACACTGCCGATCTAGGGGAATGCTTATATGATGTCCAGACAATAATCCTGTTCCACACAAGGTTATGAGATGGCATCCATGTGTGGGTGTTGCCGTCTGTTGAGACGATGCCGTCGTTAGGACGAAGAACTGTGTACATATACTTCTTACGTGTATACGAGGTGTACACCTAAGTGAGTATTAGATTTACATTTCAGCAATGCATTATTCATACTGTTGGGATGGGCTGAAATGAATCTTCTGCAGGTACACTAACAGCGAATCGTGTAGATCGATTAATTATGTATGTATGAGAGAACGCATGTATGCCACCGTCTAGCACGTTGTAGTGAAAGGTTTGCTTTCATAGGAATGTGAGGACGTAAGATACGTGCATGCATCATGTGTCATTATATTGCATTTAATTCCCTCTCTTACTAAATATGTATCTCTTTACATGTTAAATGCTCAAATCTGTAAAATACATGTTCTCACAAAAAGGTTAAAATTTATTACAGATGGCAGCCCCAGGACCTCCCCAGCGCAGCAACCGCTTCTTGACCGTGTTTGGCACTCCTACTTTGCTTTGGAGGGTGTTGAGTCAGGTGGGATACACTGAGAAGCCTCAGTACTACTGGACTCAGGAGCCGCTTGGGAATGCACAGTTGTACACTGTGACTATGACTGTGACTATTCCTGAGCGCACCGAGGCACCTTTGTGGAGGAGGTGGTCCGCTGAGGCCATAGCCAGCAGTCCTTGGGAAGAAGCTCAGTCTACAGCTCTGACCATTCTGAGTCAAATTCGTCAGGAGCACAGTGCAGCTTTGGACCAGGGTGCAGCAAGGACTTTTCCAAAGGATAGCCCTGACACCACTCTTTGGTACCAAGAGATGGGTGATCCCTTGATCAGGAATAGGGATGAGAGAGATGATAGTTCAGGACTGGCTATGAGTTCTATGCATGCAGTGCTCAAGACTCTTTTTGCCAGAGAGGACTCCTACCTGTTCAGTGTGGCACGCCTGAGGACCAGTGAGATGTTCCTACATGGAATTGGTAGAGACAATCAGCGTCTCAAGAGGGCAGCTAAGGAGGTGCAGGACGAGAGGGATGCAGCTATACTTCGAGAGGAGGCAGCTGAGGCTTGTGAGCGTATGCTTCGCCACCAACAGGTGGTGGGGAATATCGCTTACCACCGTCGCGACGCAGAGTTGAATGAGCTACTTCAGCAGGCCCATGACCAGATCCGAGAGCTACAGCAGGAGGTTCACAGGCTCAACAATGTGATCAACCCAATCCCTCCGCCAGTTGCACTAGAGGTAGATCCCGCAGTTATCTATGCCGATGACGACCGAGTCACCGAGGACGAGGAGGAGGAGGATCTCGAGGAGCTTGAGCTTGTTGACGACAGCGACGACGAGGGTGGCCGTCTATCAGGGATGGACACTGACCGCGACGACTAGGATAGCTTGCGTATGCTAGTCCTTAGTGTTTCTTTTGCGCTAGTAGCTTGACCTTTTGTTGTTCCATGAGAGACATGATGTTGTGTAACCACCATGATTTAAAGTCCAAATGTCTGGCACTTTTGGCTTGTATGGATGTTTTTTATGGTACCAAGTATGAATGGATGATGATGTGTTGTTAGCATGAATTCTTTTATGCCCTACGTGGATTTAAGTTATCTACTTTTCAATGATGTACTAAGGCATAATAATGATTCATCTGCAATTACTCAAATCTCATTACTTCTTGCTATCAAATTCATGCAGATGCCTGCCAACACTCGCTCCCGTAGCTCTAGAAGTGGTGGAAATCACCGTGATGAGGATGAGGCTCCTCTGTCGCATCCACCGCCACCACCACCACCGCTTACCCCGAAGCAGTTCATCGCTCAGTTCATCGGTGGGCAGCACAACATTGAGGAGTTGCTTTGTGAAGTTGCTCGCAGTAACCAGAACCAAGGCAATCGTGATCGTCAACCGGCAAACCAGTTCAGCACTTTCAAGGATTTCCTTGACACCAAGCCGCCAATCTTCAAAGAGGCGGAAGAGCCACTCCAGGCTGATGAATGGTTGAATACCATGGAGCAGAAGTTCCGTCTGTTGAGAATGACTAAAGAGTTAAAAGTCGAGTACGCTTCGCATCAGTTGCAAGGACCGGCAGGTATATGGTGGGCTCATCACCGCACCACGTACCCTGCCAATGCTCCAATGGTCTGGTATCAGTTCAGGTCAGCTTTCAGAGGACATTACATTCCACTGGGTTTGATGAAGATGAAGACAGTAGAGTTTCTAAAACTCACCCAAGGTACCAAGACCCTAATGGAGTACCTTCATACTTTCAACAACTTGGCCCGTTATGCTCCCCAGTTTATTGATACGGATGAGAAAAAGATCGATAGCTTCAAGAGAGGTCTGGGAACCAAACTGATGAAGACCCTTGCTAACTCAACTCGTACAAACTTCAACGAGTTTATCAGTGATGCTTTGACCCAGGAGAACCAGAACAGCTTGCATGCTGCTGCAAAAGGCCGCAAGAGGGCGTTTGAGGGAAGCTCATCTCAGCAGAGAGCTCC
The DNA here is from genome assembly GCA_022036555.1 of Microstegium vimineum. Lineage (NCBI taxonomy): Eukaryota > Viridiplantae > Streptophyta > Magnoliopsida > Poales > Poaceae > Microstegium > Microstegium vimineum. Next base: position 39,535,365 of record CM039134.1, on the reverse strand, counting down.
TTTTGTCAATCGCTCTACTTATCGACCTCCAGTGGTAGGAGCTAAGTTTAGGCCTCCACAGAAGAAAGTTCCAGCTAGGGGTACACAACAGAGTCAGTATCGCAAGCCCTACACCTTGCTCTTCCAAAAGGCAATCCAGGGCAAGGCAGTTCTGGCAATCAGAAGGCTCCACTCCATAATGCACCATGCTTCAATTGTTAGCGCCCAGGGCACTTTGCTAAGGATTGCCCTCACCCGAGGAAGAAGTGCCACAAGGAGAGCCTGTCACAGCCGGTATGTTCCTTGTAAACCATCATCCTGCAGTTGTGTTGTTTGACTCAGGATCTTCGCATTCGGTTGTGAGTAAAGCTTTTACTGTTAAGCATGGCATGAACATATCTATTTTGGATGTGGGGTACTGCATAAGTTTAGCCGGGGCTAACATCTCAACAAAACAAGCAGTTAAGGATGTGAGTATCATAATACAGAAACATGAGTTTAAAACTGAGCTTATCATCCTTCCTGGTTTAGGTCTAGGTGTGATCCTAGGTATGAGATGGATGCACCTTTATGGAGTGAACAACGATACCGGAAATAGGACCCTTACCTTGAGAACTCCGGAGAAAATGGAAACCTTTCATATTTCTCTTCCCCGGAAGCTTGATCTTTGTGCTATGACATGTGCTATCCAAGTCACAGCTCTGAAGAATATCCCAGTAGTGTGTGAATTCTCGGATGTGTTTCCAGATGACCTTCCAGGTCTTCCACCCGATCGAGATGTTGAGTTTGCTATTGAGTTGGTACCTGGCACGACACCTATTTCTCGTAGGCCGTACTGAATGCCGCCCAATGAGTTAGCAGAGCTAAAGAAGCAGTTACAAGAGTTATAAGACAAAGGTCTTATACGGCCTAGTTCGTCACCGTGGGGTTGTCCCACATTGTTCGTCAAGAAGAAGGATAAATCCCTACGAATGTGCGTGGATTATCGACCACTTAATGTTGTAACAATCAAGAACAAGTATCCTTTACCTCATATTGATATCTTGTTTGATTAGTTATCCAAGGCTAAATTGTTCTCTAAGATAGATTTGAGGTCAGGGTATCATCAAATCAAGATCAGACCTCAAGATATACCCAAAACAGCTTTTGCAATGAGGTATGGGCTTTACGAGTATTTGGTTATTTCGTTTGGGCTGACTAATGCTCCCGCCTACTTCACGTATCTTATGAACTCAGTATTCATGCCCGAGCTGGATAAATTCGTGGTTGTGTTCATCGACGACATTTTAATCTACTCGGAGAATGAAGAAGAACATGCGGAACATTTACGTATCGTTCTGGCAAGGTTAAGAGAACATAAGTTGTATGCTAAGTTTAGTAAGTGTGAGTTTTGGCTTACTAAAGTACCATTCCTTGGACACATTCTTTTCGCTGATGGAATATCTGTAGATCCAAGTAAAGTACAAGAGGTTATGGATTGGAAAGCTCCAACTTCCGTCACCAAGGTTCGTAGTTTTCTTGGTCTGGATGGATACTACCGTCGGTTCATACTAAACTTTTCCAAGATAGCTAAACCCATGACCAGTCTGCTATAGAAAGATAAGAGGTTCGAATGGACTCCAAAATGCGAGGTAGCTCTTCTTACCCTAAGAACTCTACATACTTCAGCACCCGTTTTGGCGCAACCAGACATAACAAAACCCTTTGATGTGTATTGTGATGCCTCCGGGACTGGACTAGGATGTGTTCTTATGTAAGAAGGAAAAGTGATAGTCTATGCTTCTCGATAGCTCAGAAAACATGAAGCTAACTACCCAACGCATGATCTAGAACTAGCAGCAGTGGTACATGCTTTAAAGATATGGAGACATTACCTTCTTGGTAATATATGCCACATATACACCGATCACAAGAGTCTCAAGTATATCTTTACTCAGCCAGAGTTGAACATGAGACAAAGAAGATGGTTAGAACTAATCAAGGATTACAATCTTGAAGTTCATTACCACCCAGGGAAAGCTAATGTAGTAGCTGACGCTTTGAGTAGAAAGTCACACTATCACCTTGTGCAACCCTTGCTCGAAGACAAGTTCAACTTGCTACATCCGTCAGTGTTGTACAATCTTGCAGTTAGTTGCTCGCTAGAAAGTCAAATCATAGAAGGTCAGAAAACAGATGTGGGTGTGTGTTCCATATCAAAAGAAAGATGAAAACCGAGGGTTCCCAATGTTTCAAGATAGACGAGAAGGGAATTCTTTGGTTTCGAGATCGTATTGTTGTACCCAAGGATAAAGAGTTAAGGAATTGGATCTTAGAGGAAGCACATTCCTCTAAGTTATCTATACATCCAGGCAGTAGCAAGATGTATCACGATCTAAAGCAACGGTTTTGGTGGACAAAGATGAAGAAAGAAATTGCCGCGTTTGTTGCAAGATGGGATGTGTGTTGTAGAGTGAAAGCGGTACATATGAAACCCATTGGACTCTTACAACCTTTGTCAGTTCCAGGATAGAAATGGGAAGAAATCAGTATGGATTTCATAATAGGTCTTCCACCTACTCAGAGAGGTCATGACTCAATATGGGTGATTGTGGATCGTCTAACCAAGTCAGCGCACTTCATACCAGTCCGCACCACTAATCGACCCTATGAGTATGTAGAGATGTATATCACTCACATAGTCTGTTTGCATGGTGTTCCAAGAACAATTGTGTCAGATAGAGGACCGCAGTTCACTGCTCATTTCTGGGAACATTTACACAAGCAACTTGGGACTAATCTAGTTCACAGTTCAGCTTACCATCCTCAGACTTTAGGACAAACAGAAAGAGTTAACCAGATTCTCGAAGATCTTCTTAGAGCTTGTGTGATATCTTCTAAAGGATCTTGGGAAAGTTTGTTACCTTTAGCAGAGTTCTCCTACAACAATAGCTATCAAGAGAGTATCAAGATGGCTCCTTTCGAAGCTTTGTATGGTAGAAGGTGTAGAACACCTCTCAATTGGGTCTAACCCGGAGAAAGAAGATACTACAGTATCAACTTTGTGCAAGAAGCTGAAGATAAAGTTAGAGTGATACAGGAACATATGCGTGCAGCTCAGTCAAGACAGAAAAGCTACGCAGATAAGAGAAGAAGACCGCTCGTGTTCGAAGTCGGTGATTATGTGTACTTGAAAGTATCTCCTATAAGTTGTTGTTACCACCGGAGATGAGGGCTATCTTCAATGTCTTTCATGTATCCCAGCTTAATAAGTGTTTGAGAGTTCCAGAAGAACATATCGAACCTTCAGGTCTGAAGTTACAGTCAGACTTGTCTTTCGAAGAAAAACCAGTCCAAATCATGGACACCAATGAGAGAGTAACACGAAACAAAGTTATCAAGTTTTACAAAATAATGTGGAACAATCAAAGTGAACGAGATGCTACATGGGAACGGGAGGACTACCTTAAGGAAGTCTACCCTGCTTTCTATGAAAAATGGTGAGCCTTGCAAATCTCGAGACAAGATTTTTTGTAAGGGGGGAAGGGCTGTAACACCCTAGGTGTTAAGCTTGCATTTGCATATCATTTCATGGGCATGAACATAAGCATCATCTCATTCATGCATTTCAATGATCATATGAAATGATAACCCTAAGTGATCACCTTGTTTTCATATGTGTATGTGTTAACCTACACCTAGCTTTGTATGAGTTATGCTTGTTTAACCAAGTGCTTGATATGTTGATCACTAATGACCATCTAGAAATGCTTAGGGATGAAAATGGAACCATGTTTATGTTCATGATCAAGTCCAAATAAGCTTCTAGGGTTTAAGCTCTAATGATTGACCCTACGAACCCTTTTTCTTGATCTAACAATTTGACCTTTTAAATAACCTTGTATGAAAAAGTTGGTTTAAGCAAGGTTGTAGAGGTTTTAATTCTGCACAAACTTTGTTTAACTACCTTGAGGTGATTTGTAATTATTGGTTGTGTGTAGCTCTAGTTACACAGTCTTCTTTCAGCTGTTGTTTTACGTGTGAATGCTATGTTGTGAGTGTTATAAGTAATGTATGCCTTATATGCTGTTTAATCCTATAGCTTAAGGTTAAAACATGTTTAGTTGCAGGTGTTAGAGAACTGACCGAAGAAGAAAAGCTCTACTACAGGTTGTCAGCTAAGGGTGAGTGTTAATCTCTCTACAACCAAAGAGATTTGCACCTACTCGGTGAACGAGATAAAATGATACACAATAACATTCATCATGAGCATCCATTCATATGCATTAGGCATGTCTCATATCTAGTATATGGCTTGTCATATATATTTTGGATCATCATACATGTATACATGCATCCAGGATCATCGGAGGGAGTGACCTTGCTGGAGTTTGGGGAGATAGAAGGAGGAGTCCCACCAGAGTTGCAAGCTCCAGAAGCTCCAGAAGAAGGAGAACAGGGCTCTGACCTTCCTGAGTGCCCAAACCATCTTCCCTCTACCTTCGTGAAAGGCGAGCCCCGGAGCATTATGCACCTCCCCAATTCTATTTAAAGTATTTTACGTACTATGCAACCACTTGTTTGTGCATTAAGTTAATAGGAGTTGAGATGAAACCCTTTGCTGCATTATATCTCCTTGTCCACTAAAAAGATCCTTGTAGGCCTAGGATCGAAACCTCTGCTTAGCCATGCTTAGACCGGTAGCGTGGGTGGTCTACCATCCCCCACAAAGATAGGTTGCTGGTCACAGTTGGCTATATTTGCTATCGTGGAAAATAACCATGTGGAAGTAATAAATCGAGACCGGACGAACAAGGTGTTGTGAGCCACTTGACTTGGAGGTCTTGTGAGCGGGTTCTCTCCGCCTGTGTCGCTAGGCACTAGATCATGGTTGGACATCTGCCGAGATTGAACGCATGCCTCCCTCATAGCTGGCCGAATAACTCGTTTCGACCGCGAAGCCTAACTCTGTATGTTCGGGCCGGAACCTCCCCCTACTTGGGTCATGAAGACCGCGAGTGGCATACTAGACCGTGGGCAAGTACCCTGATCGTCCTGGCCTGGCACCATGGGCAGGCAATGCTTGATCGACTTGGCTATCCGTGAGTCGCTACTTATGCCTGTACATGGAGAACCGCGGCTACCCGAACTATAATGAAGGTGACCCGTATAAGTGTGTCGGTAGGCATACTTGGGTGTGATTGAGGAATAAACCTCCAGCTGGATTGGAATTTGATTTGAATCGCGGTCTCTCCCCGTCAGTGAGAAACTTGAAAGATCTTCCTCCCACTGTAGAAACCTAAACTCTAATAAGTAACCAAAAGATGGTTATATGGTTTTGATGCCAAGCACAATATGGTTATTACTGTTTGATAACTCAGTGATTGCTCTAGTACAGGTGCTAATGAGATCTGTTAATCTTACTCAATCAACTGCCAAATGCCGTTTTCTAATGATGAGAATACATGAGTAATTAGGATGCTCTTTTATGCAAAATTATGCTATCTCATGAGATCCACTTGATAAAACCTTGCATAATCCTTGAAGTGTCTATGGTTATATATTTTCTCTCTGTCGGGTAAGTCTATCTGAGTACAATTGAGTACTCAGGGTTTCTTTACCCTTGTTGCAGATGGTGTGGTCTATTCTGGCTATTGTCAGGCATGCCTCTATCCTGCTTGTGATGATGAGTGAAGATCATGGGCAATGGTGGATTGTGATGTCTCTCCTTGTTGCTTTTGATAGGACTGTACTAAGCTTGGCACTGTATTTGCTCTAAACAGTTTGCAATGGGTGTTTGTGAAAACAAGATTTCCGCTACTTTGATTTGAACTTGGTGTTGTAATACCACTTCTTTAAACTCTGTTGTAATATTATTTCGTTTCGAACTTATCACTGTGGATGTGTGGTTACTAAATCTAGTTTTTAATCTCGGGTTGTTACTTATTGTGGTTTGAGATCTTTCGAGATTTTAAGGACTACCGGGCATATATGGGCTCTAGTGTGACAGTGTCGTCAGAAATGATGATCATTATACTAGTGCTCTTATAGGTTGGGCGGTTCCGTGCACCTACTGTTACACAACAATGTCCTTCGGACTAAAAAATGCCGGTGCAACGTACCAGCGCGCCATACAAGAATGCTTGAAAGAGCTCATTCCAGGAAAGGTCGAGGCCTACGTAGATGACGTGGTCATAAAAACACACTCCGCAGAAACACTGATCGCCGACATAGAGGCAACTTTCCAGACCCTCAACAAGTTCAGGTGGAAGTTAAACCCAAAGAAATGCATCTTTGGGTATCATCAGGAAACCTGCTCGGCAACATCGTCAGTCGGTCCGACATTTGGGCCAATCCGAAAAAAAACCACCGCAGTCCTCCAAATGAAACTGTCGTCCAACGTCAAAGACGTGCAGAAACTTGCTGGGTGTATGGCTGCCCTGAACTGCTTCATCTCCCGCCTCGGTGAAAAAGGCCTTCCGTTCTTCAGACTCTTAAAGGGCGGATAGAAGTTCGAATGGAACGACGAGGCCAATCGCGCCTTCGCTGACCTTAAGCGGTACCTCACCAAACCACCTGTCCTGGTCGCACCGAAAGAAGACGAATCAATGTTACTTTACATTGCCGCCACCAACCGAGTTGTCAGCACCATCATGGTGGTCAAACATGAAGAAAGCGGGCGCGTATACCCGGTCCAGCGACCATGCTATTTTGCAAGCGAAGTACTGAACGACTCAAAAACAAGATACCCTCATGTGCAGAAGCTATTATATGCGGTACTCATTACTGCACGCAAGCTCCGGCACTACTTCCAACGGCCAACTAAGGTGACAGTCGTCACCGAATTCCCTTTGGGAGACATTCTGCGCAACAAGGACGCTACAGGGCGAATAATCAAATGGGCGGTAGAATTGGGAACGTTCAATATAGCCTTCCAAGGGAGACATACAATCAAGTCACAAGCAGTTGCTGACTTCATCGCCGAATGGACCGACATCCAGGTCCCAGTAAGCACTGAAGCACCCGAGCACTGGACTTTGTTCTTTGACGGCTCACTATCCATTCACGGAGCAGGCGCCGGTATTCTATTCATATCACCATCCAGAGATAAGCTTCGCTACTGTAACACCCGCACTTTTAAATTTTTGCAAGTTTCTAAAATTTATTAGATTTATGTTATAGGCAAGACCAAATTTAGTAGGAGAAAAAAAATGATTTACAATTTAATCTCAAATCATCATAGGCTTTAATTGATTTGTTGCATTCATGCTCTTTGCATAGTGGTTTTATGTTGTGACGACTTTAAAAAAACGTTTAGGAGCGTTTCAAGTCTTCTGGGAATTTTTCTCGCCTTTTCGAGAATTAAATTTCTTTTTCCTTTAGCTTAATCTTTTCGTGAGAACCTTCCACTCATATTTCTTTCACCTCCCAACTTTTTATTTTGATCCACCATGTTCATATCTACCTCTGGAATTTTTCCCAAAATTTTCTATCATTTCTGTGAATTTTCGTGGCTAAATTATGATTTCAGGAATTTCCTAGAATTATTTTTATTCACAAAATAAATCCCGAAATTAATAATTTCGGAAACTTTTCCAAACCCTAGACATATATATATATATATGACGGTGTTCCTCTCCTCACGAACTTTCCAAAAGTACGACCGGTTTCCGCAGCCGCCATCCGTAGCCTCCTATATCGGACGCCGAAGTTTTGCATCTATTAAAATCCGACGAACTTCCGGCGAGCTTTTCCGGGCAAACCGTCGGGTCTCGTCGTCATCCACCACCGTCTGGAGGTAGCCCTCGTCGTTCTCTACACCATGGTGTATCCGGTTGTGCGAATCTATGGCCGTTTCACTGATTTCCCATCTCTTCTTCCTCCGCTCCGGCAAAGTCCATCCATGGCTGTTGCTGTTCGTCGTTCTTGTTGCTGCTGTGACGGCTGCCGTTCTGCTCGTGCCCTCCCTTGGCCAGCGCCGACCGCGCCCAGCCCCGGCCGAGCCCTAACCTCGCCCGCACCCTATCCCTGCTGCGCCCCAGCCCCTGCCGTGCAGGACTGCAGCAGCCGCGAGGAGGCATGGCAGCCATAGCCGGCAGCGCCCCCTCCCACGCAGGCCCCATGGCCGCCAAGCCGCCCCTTCCTCCTCCCCGGAAGCCAAACCGCGCTCTGCCCTCCCCGCCCCCTTCCCTTTCCCTGTTTCGCGCGAGCAGGAGCTCCCCCCATGGCTGCCAATCTGCCATGTCGTGGGTGGACAGAGGTAGAAGAAGGGCCTGTTAGTGATAAAAATAATTTGGAAATCGCAGATTAGTCCCTAGTTTTATAAAGGCCATAACTTCTTCATTTTAATTCCGTTTTTCGCGTTCTTTTTATCCACGCGATTGTAGCGTTGAGTACTACAGTTTAGTACATGTTTAATAAACGTTTGTTGAAGTATGGTGTACTGTTTTTAATTTATTTTGTGGGCCATGCTTGTTGTTTGTGCGCAAAAGGTATCGACACCGTGAACTTTCAGGACCAGGAGTTTGACACCTCTGATCCGAACCAGTTTGAAGGCAAGTGACCTTGACCTTTTTATCCTATTTTGTTTATTTTGAGTAGTGTAGTTAGACCTTTTAGTTGCATGCTGCGCCTAATTTGAATCCCATGATAGGGTTTACTAGAACTTGTTTATATCATCCTTGAAACCCAGTTTGGATGGGTAGAATCATGCTTAGCCTGCAGTCTTGGGTTGGGAATGTTTAATTATTAATTTTTACTAATGATATATGCAACTTTTATGTGGGTTGGTAACCTTTGGTGGTAGTAACATGGTGAGTAGGCAAATCCGGCAGGATGGACCGTTTGGTTGAGGTGGTTTTATGCCATGTAATGGTGCTGATGTTTGTGGATTGGGTTTGTGCTAGTAATCCTGCCTAGATCCCTAGGACCCGGTTCTTGGAGCATGTAACCCGGCTTAACAGCGCTACCACAAGGTCTATATGGTACGACCTGGCTAATTAATTGGCTGCCCATTCATGTGCATTGTGGAGAGTTTGGTGGCACAAGAGGGGACCTAAATCGGTGAATCCTTAGTGAATGCACAGGGGCGGGAACCACAACTTTGTAAAGGCCTTGTAGTGTGACCTCGCTAAGCACCTTGGTAGTGTGAAGTGTGATGGAGAAAACACGACTTGTGGGTAAAGATGTGCAACCTCTGTAGAGTGTAAAACTGATATATCAGTCGTGCTCACGGTCACGAGCGACTTGGACATCTTCTTGATTAGTTAGCTCTCTGGTTCGTCGAGTCGTAGTTCCCTTAGTAAGGGAATGTTGGTTGGGAAGCTTGGATGGGATCCATGTGTTGGTTGGCTTGGATGGAATCCAGGTGTGGTGCTCAGATGGGATCTGAGTGTTGGTTTTAGTCGTTCTTTAAGGTGAAGGAAGATCTCATCTAGTTAAATAGGTGCTTAAGGTTTAAGGTTATAGGAGTGTTGCTTAGGTGCTTGTGTAAACCAAGGTAGCCTATCCTTGATATAGCCTCATGTCATATTTTTCCTACACTTGTGGAGTATATTTCGATGTACTCACCCTTCCTCTTTGTCCCCCTGCTACCCCACCCAGATGCGGGAGATGTCGACGAGGAGTTCCATGAAGACGATGGCTTCGACCCTGATGAAGTGTTTTAGGCTAGTGCTGCCCCCGGTCAATCTTCTTGTCAAGATGGAGCCTCTTCCGCTGAAGTTTTCAATAAAGTCTATGTAATTTTCTTTCAGACCCACGGGTCATTTTGTAATGAAGTTTAACGTTAAGTTTTGAACAATGTTATGATACTATAATGATGTCGTCATATGTATGAATAATTGATCCTAGCATACGTATGATGTGCATCCAATTTTGTCCTTAAAATTGGGTGTGACAGCTACGTCCTGTGACTACTATTCCCAGCATCCAACAACGCCGCTGAATACGAGGTGGCACTACACGGGCTCCGCATTGCGAGCGAACTCGGCATAAAACGCATCATCGTCAACGGCGACTCGGCCCTAGTGATCAACCAGCTAAACAAAGAATGGAGCTGCTCCAACGAGAAGATGGACGCATACTGTGCAGCCATCCGAAAATTAGAAGGCAAGTTCTTTGGGATCGAATATCACTACGTTCCGCGTGACCGAAACCAGGCAGCAGATGAAATGTCCAAACTGGGATCGTCGCGATCCCCCATCCCGGCCGAAGTTTTTTCCAAGACCTTTGCGAGCCATCAATCGTCGATCAACATGAATCCACACCTGATGACGTACCGCAACCACAAGCTAACATGCTGATGACAGCAAGCATCAGCCGGTCATCCGACTGGCGAGACGATTTTGTCCAGTACCTCTCCAATAATGTGGTGCCATCAGATCAGATAGAAGCAGAGCGACTAACCCACCGAGCCCACAACTACATCCTCGTTGACGGTACATTGATGAGGAAGAACTCCAGGTTTGAAGCACTACAAAAATGCGTCTCCAAGGAGGAGGGCGCGGCAATCCTACAAGACATTCACGTAGGCACGTGTGGAAATCATGCTGCTGCGAAAACGCTGGTACGAAAAGCTTTTCGAGCAGGGTCCTATTGGCCCACAGCGGTCGCCGACGTAGAACAGATGGTGCGCACCTGCAAGGGGTGCCAGTTCTTTGCCAAGCAAACTCACCTACCCGCTCAAGAGCTCCAAATAATACCGGTTTCCTAGCCCTTTGCTTGTTGGGGTCTTGATATGCTCGGACCCTTCCGACCAGCACCGGCGAACTTCAAATGGATCTATGTGGCCGTCGACAAATTCTCCAAGTGGATTGAGGTTAAGCCGATCACCAAAGCCTCGGCCGGGAGCGCAGTCGCCTTCATCGACGAAATCATACACCGATTTGGCGTCCCAAATTCAATCATCACCGACCTGGGGTCAAATTTCACCAGAAACCTTTTCTAGGATTTCTGCGAGGACAACGGAATACTAGTCAAATATGTCTCCGTCACCCACCCTAGAGCAAACGGCCAGGCCGAACGAGCAAATGGAATGATACTAGATGCACTCAAGAAAAGGTTGTACCAGGAGGAAGAAAAGAATGCAGGTCGATGGTTGCATGAACTACCCGCGGTGCTTTGGGGACTACGCACCCAGCCCAGTCGTAACACTGGCGTCTCCCCATACTTCATGGTTTTCGGTTCCGAAGCTATCATACCAACCGACGTCACCTTCGGTTCCCCACGGGTAGAGCACTACGACGAAGAAACATCCGACCAGGCCAGAATTGACGACATCGACCGTCTCGAAGAACAGAGGCTAACCTCGTGCATATGCACAACCAAGTACCTCGAAGGCGTCCGCCGATATTACAACCGCAACGTCAACCACAGATTGTTCGTCGAAGGAGAACTCATCCTCAAGAGGAAACTGAAGACCGAGGGCATGCATAATCTCTCTTCACATTGGGAAGGCCCCTACATCATCAAAGAAGTAACCCAACCAGGGTCCTATCGGCTCGCAAACCAGGAAGGCGTCGATGTACCTAACTCATGGAGCATAGAACACCTTAGGCGTTTCTACGCCTGAAGTACATGTATCATCTGTCCCACCCATATCTATAAAGTTCGACACGCCGCCTATATACTTTCTTCTTATCAATATCATCTACACAACGACTACAGCGCCCGAAGATCTCTATAAAATGCCTACGATGTTCGACGACATCTGCAAAACGCATGCGGCGTTCGACGACCTCTCCAAAACACTCCCACAGTGTTCGACGACCTCTCCAAGACGCAATAGGGCGTTTCTCCAAACAGCCTGGCCATTACCAGAAAGCACGCGAAGCTGGCCCGCCAATGAATCATAGTGAATAGAAGTAGCTACCCTAAGCGCTACGACTACATTGACAGGCCTCCCGAATGATATTTCCCCAGAAGTTAGGTGATATCATTTGGGTCGGGAGCCATGAGGTTATGTGCCCATAATTTGTATACGTCCACGATACGGTCGATGACTCTACAAGCAGCATGGCTTTTCGCCCAGCGTCTGCAGGAACGGTCTCCACATGCCCTGGTCACGCCACGATCGAGCCTCTTGGAAAAAGACCCTGTCCACTGGTATCTCCCTAAGCGTGCATGAGTTGTTCGCCCTCTGCGCCGCGGGTTGCCAGCAGCGTGCCTCCTTGGGAGTCCTTATGTATCCTACGCGTGCAGTGGCGCTAGCCCTACGATCTGGACCATTTGAGACCCAAGGCCGAACGATTCATCGCTACGGCTCATGACTCAGCTGGCACAAAAGGTCATACAAGTGAAATAAAAGCTCACCGCCCGGAAAAACAAAGCTTTGATACATTTCACTTACAAGTCCACACCAAACCTTGTATCATATACAAACGAAGGCTACATCGTAGCAAAAAACTCCAAGTCAGCAAGAAGATCCCCAACCACCACGTCTGCTTCCACCTCCAAGCGACCAACGTCCAACTCTGATGTACCCGCCGCATAGCCACTCCGTACCCTTTGCAGATCGACTCGCGGATAATGCGACGGAAGTATCGCATGCCCATGAGAGAGCATCTCCTGTGCTGCCAATGACACAAATGACTTGAAGCGTCCATAGAAACCTCGTGCCCTCGACAAAACATCAGTAATAGATTCATCCGATGGAGGTGTGGAGATGAAGGTAACGTTGTCCACACAGGCCATAACCGGGTTGACTTCTTGAACCAGGTCCCAAAACCGATTGCGCCCAGCAGCAATTTCTCCATCCAGTTCTACACACGTCCAAGAAAGTAAGCACAAGAACAAGGCGATGACCCCGGGGACCAAGCGGGATGACAGAACTAACCTTTCTTTGCCTTCGATATCTGGTTGCGCAGACTCAAGTTGTCCCGTTCCTTGTCCAAAAGTGCCCTTTCCAGCTCACGCGTTCGCGAATGGGATTCCTCCAAAGACACGATCCGAAGCTTATGTTCCCGACTCGTCTTCAGCAACGCCTATGAAATCGTGGTTAAACCCGCGTTTAACCAAAGGAAAAAGCAAGCCAACAACTCACCTTAACACTATCCAGGACCCCCTGATTGCAGTCAGAACCAACACCATCCAAGAAGCCCTCCTGTGAGTGAGGCAGCTCCACGAAGTCGTCTTCGATGACAACAGAAGCTCGCCTTCGCCTCTTCCTTGGACGAGAGCCAAACGTCAGTGGCACACCATCGTCTTCCAAAGAAATCCTCGGGTCTCCTGAAGAATCCAAGTCAGCACCAACTCCCGGGTGATCCGTAGTCCAGGGTTCCGACCTCAGCGGCTTCGGATCGGCGATAACCGTCTCTGCCCGCGGCAGCCCCTCGCTTGTCGAACCCTCGTCAAAAGCCTCTAACGTGCCGAGCGGGACGTCCCCATCCCCAAAAGAAGTACCATGCCTCTGGGTTGGTAGAGATGGAGATTCACCAGAATAACAGGAAACACTCAACTCCATAGTATCACCACCAGCCTGGGGTGTACAAAACTCTGGCAACAAGAATGAGACCGGGGACACCGCAAAATAACAGATGTGATCTTTACCATGGACCTACATAGCCAAGAGCATATGTAAGCATGACAAACGCCAAAGCAAAACGACGCAGGACGAGTTCGCAGACAACAAAACCTGTGGGGGAGGACGACGAAGAGAAAAAACCTTCCACGGACGGCTCGAAGAAGAACACTTCGAAAGATCAAAGATGTAATTCAAGCGTTTTTCAGCAACATCTGGCTCGATACTCTCAGGAGCCTCCCGAGTGTAATCACCCTTACCAGCATACTTGAAAGTTGGATGCTCCCTGTCTTTACAAGGTTGACATTGTCTGGCGATGAAACTACATGCTACCCCACGCCATCAAGAGTACGGCGATCGAGCAGCTTCAACAGTAACCATGGAGACCACCGCCGCTAGACCTGCCTTTTATACTAAGCGACGTGCCGTTTCGCCTTCCAGGGTTTTTGGGAAGCCGCAATAATCAAATGAGGAGCCGCCACGCCCACCTTCTGCGTCGCGACTTGGGCCGCTAACTGCGCGGTTAATTGGGCCCATTTCTTCACTTTTTGTTATCCCTACATATTTACCTCTAAATTGTCTTTCAATTTACGACTAATAACTTCTGCAATGTCACCAACGCTACAGTGGCAGGGACTGGACGCATAATCTTGTTATAATCTATTTCGTGCAGCTACAGTAACATGACTACAGTAGTATAGTCGGCAGGATCCATAGAGTTTGCGATATAACCACACTCGGGGACTCCGCCGACAGCAACCATGACTCGACAGCATTCCCGACCAGGCTCGGGGACTTCGTCCAAAGTCATACCAAGTAAGGCTCGGGGACTGCGGCCACGACACTGAAGGACAACACCCGGGGACTGACCCCCGAGGACCGCGAATCAAGCAACATGACCCCGATGCAAGAACCTCCTAAGCTCCTTACATCAGGCTCGGGGACTACGGGTATTCGCAGTTGTTTCTCATTAAACTCATATTTCAGTATTTCAATTTTCAAATATATGATCCTGATACAAGAAGCTTCCAGTTTCTTACATCAGGCTCAGGGACTACGGGTATTCGCAATCGTTTTACCAAACTTTTATTTAATTTAAATACTTTATGACCTTCTTATAAAGCATGGCACCACGTGCATCCTTCACCTGCCGCCATGCTCGGGGACTAAGTGGGTACACTTCACCTCGCGATGAATGTACTGATTTTCTTTTCGACAGAGCTCTGCTGTTTCTTGTGTTGTTTTTGCAGAGCCTAAGTGGGTACACTTCACCAGGGAAGGACTTTTCAAAAGTTTTTTCTTCTTCAGCACGTCACATCCTCCCAACAAGCAGCCGTAGCACCCGGCGAGGCGACCTGTTCGCCCATCACGCTATGATACTCTCGACCAGCCCGACCTGGTCGGGAGGCTTCTTCGATCAGCACCTCGACCAGGGAGACTGGTCGGGGCTTCACGACGACCATGATGCATGATGGTGACCAGCTGAACACCTCCAAGGACGATGTTGCGGGCTCGCCGGAAGAATACAACATGCTCAGGGACTTGTTGGGGATATTACCTCGGCATATCCCCAGGGACCTTATGGGCCTACCGACCAGAAGACGGCCCAGCCCGCGAGGCTCTGCGGCATGCGACCAGTCCGTCGTGCTCGCCAAGGACTCCGAAGAAGTCTTGCTCGCCAAGGAAGATCCTAGTAGATAGACTCGGATCCCTTGCCTTAAGAGACCGATCATAATCTGTTAGGATATGGAAATTGTAACCCTGCTCCCCAGCTATATAAGGCGAGTAGGGACCCCTCCAGAAGACTCTCTCCTCAGATCATCTACAGATCTTGTAACCTAGTACTCAGATCAATCCAGCCACCAGAACAACATTACTTCCTTCTGACCAGGAAAGTCAAGGCAGATGATTTTCCTTAGCACCCCATACCAGTCCATGCCTCATGTACTTGCATCGCCCTTCACTAACACACCACTATTTTGAGTAGTTAAGGAGTTCTCTATGCATGAAACTCAGAAAAGAAAGCCGTTTATGAAACACCTTGTGAGCACATGAGCTATTTGGTCTAGACCGCGAGATAGATAATAAATCATGTCATCTATTTTCCGTTGTGCATGCAACTTGTTGATCTGCAATTGACATCATTTTAAAAATAAATTTAGGGAACAAAAAAATTACAAGTAGGTTCAACAAAGTAATCAAATTAAAAATGATAAATAAATTACTTACTTCACGCTCAAACCATGATACATACTCCTCCTTGTGTCTTTTATCAACATGCCGCCGAGGGTCGGATCTTTTCAGCTCATCCATATGCAGACTTTCTATATGAATTGAAAATACAGTTAATTAGTTGCATGCATATTTATATATTATACATATTAATGACGACAAAAAAATAAATTATAGCTTACTTTATCCATGGAGCGACCTCATCACAATTGGTTAATATGTAATGCCTCATTATCTGCATGTCAATATCAGCCACAACCTCGATAGAACCACCTTTCCTGCTGTAGTCAATGCTCCTAAATATACTTAGTCCAGATGGTACTTCACTAGCAGCCACGCTTTCATGACGATCTGGATGATTAAGCTTGGTACTAATATTATCAAAAAATAAAGAGCAGAATGTGAGGCACTCCTCAGATATATACCCCTCATCAATTGAACCTTCAGGTTGAGCCTTGTTCCTCACATAGCCTTTAAGTGTATGAAGATATCTCTCTACTGGGTACATCCATCTATAGCACACAAGACCTCCAAGTACAGCTTCCTTAGCAAGATGAACTGGTAAGTGCATCATAATATCAAAAAAAAGCTAGTGGAAAAATCATCTCCAGTCGACAAAGGGTCTCCCTAATCGAAGTGCTTAGTTTTTAAAGTTCTGTCAACTCCAATTCCTTTGCACACAGTGAGTTGAAGAAACTACAAAGCTCGATCAGCGGGATCACCACATCTCTAGGCAATATGTTGCGCACCACTAATGGCAATAATTTTTGCAAGATTACATGGAGGTCATGAGTTTTAAGCCCAAAAAGCTTGCAACCATTGACATCCACGCATCTCCTAATATTTGCAGCATAACCATCAGTAAACTTCACGCCATGTAAAAATTTGCATAGAATTTTCTTGTCATCCTCACTTAGAGAGTATAAAGCTAGTGGTAGCATGTACTTACCCTTTTCAAGCACTGGATGTTGATCTGTCCTTATACCCAAATGCTGCATATCAAGTCGATCTTTGTAACTATCCTTGCATTTGCCTTCTAACTCCAGCAATGTTCCTAGTATGCTCTCACATATGTTCTTCTCAATATGCATGACATCCAAATTGTGTCGTACAAGCAATGATTCCTAGTAAGGAAGCTCAAAAAAATACTCTTCTTCCTCCAGTTATGCCACCTAGTTTGTTCATCATGTTGCTTCCTTTTCTTTGTATCCTTTCCAAAGACCACTTGTTGGAAACTCTCATACTGCTGCTTCACCTGCTCGCCACTCAGTGGCACTAGAGCTTCCTTGGTTTCAACCTTGTTATTGAAGCTCATCTTGTTTCTTCGCCACTTGTGCCTTTTTGGCAAAAATCGACGATGTCCCACGTAGCAATGCTTTTTGAACCATATTTTAACCACAGGTAGTCAGTGTCCTTGTTACAATAAGGACAAGCAAACTTACCTTTCGTGCTCCAACCAGATAGCATTGCATATGCAGGGAAATCATTAATTGTCCATAACAACATTGCATGAAGAGTAAAATTCTTCTTCTCCTTCTCATCCCATGTTTGAACTCCATGAACCCACAACTCATGTAGCTCATCTATCAGAGGTTGCAAATACACATCAATGTTCTGTCCAGGAGATTTAGGGCCAGGGATCAACATCGACATCATCCAATAAGGTTGTTTCATACACAACCAAGGAGGCAAGTTATAAGGAATAAGTATCACAGGCCAACAAGTGTAATTAACATTCAACATCCCAAATGGATTGAAGCCATCAGATGCAAGTCCCAGCCTAACATTACGTGGATCCGAAGCAAACTTCTTATACCTTTCATTCACTTGCTTCCATGCCAATGAGTCTGCTGGGTGCCGCATTTTCCCATCACGGACCAATTCTTCCTCATGCCACCGCATCAATGATGAAGTTTTCTCTGACATATATAATCTTTGCAATCTAGGAATAAGTGGAAAGTACCTCAGAACTTTGCAAGGAGTGTGATTCTTTGCTCCACCCGTTTGGCTAGACTCACTAATCTCATCAGAATCTGTGTTGTTCTTCCACCTACGTTCACCACATGTTGGGCATGTGTCCATATCAGCAAACGGGC
This sequence comes from Microstegium vimineum, assembly GCA_022036555.1. Taxonomy (NCBI): domain Eukaryota; kingdom Viridiplantae; phylum Streptophyta; class Magnoliopsida; order Poales; family Poaceae; genus Microstegium; species Microstegium vimineum. The sequence continues at coordinate 39,517,560 of CM039134.1, read as the reverse complement.
CATGAAATAACACACAGTCATTAACACAAGCATGGATCTTAATGTATGTGAGGCCAAGGTCACGAATAAGCTTCTGTGCTTTGTCCATAGTTTCTGGGATGCAATGTCCTGGGGGGAACCCATCTGACATTAGCTCTAGTGCTTGCCCTATCGATTTGTTACTCTATCCAAACATTGACTTGAGCTGAAATAACCTGACCATGAAAGATAACTTGGTATGCTTGGACCCTGGTGCCAACTCTTGCTGCGCTTCTTTCAACAAAGCAAAGAATTTCTTTGCACTCTCATTTGGCTCCTCATCATCATTACCACTGGACTCTCCCCTGATTAATGGGGGGGACAACAGATTCTTGCCACATGATGCATCATCTCCATAGTCCGCATTAATACTACCCATATCATCAATCCAATCTTCAACACTTCCTAATTTCTCTTGGACAAAATTGTCATCAAACCCTTTACATAGCAAATCCATTTGAACTTCGGATTTTTTTTGTACACTACTCCACGACACCTTGAACATGGACATGGTGCAGTTTCTGATGCATAGCTGCCTTCAAAAAGAGAACCAATAAATTTCTCAAGCCCAGCTTGCCAATCCTCTGTTGACCGAGACAACAACATCCAACTCGCATCATCATGTGTCATCTGCAACATGTTAATTCAAGGGATCATGGCAATGTAAAGTAAACGACAACTATATGAAAAAGCAATAATTAATTAATGAAAATCCTTCATATGACTTGATACTGTATATATCAGCTTTTGTACGTGTAACAATTCATATATAATTAACAATAGTTTCACGAAATCAGCAACCATAATTGTGCAATACATATGAGAATATGAAGATACATATAATGCATGCATGCATACTATGATCTTCATATAATTAAGAACATTACTCTACAGCAAGTAATTCATATATATATATATATATGGCTGGGTCATCAAGTACTACTACCATTACTCTACAACAACCATATAATTCTCAAATGGCTATATCAACAAAAACAATCCATATACTTGTGTGCAATTCATATATATATATTGATCCAGATACAAAATACTTGCATATATATACCGTACCATGTTGGATCGTTGATTATGGCTGGCCAACTGCACATCAATCAACATCGTTCTCTTCTCGTCAACGATGGAGGACGGAACACTTGCCGGTTCTCGATCTGTTGCTTTATCTCGTCAGCGATCCGCTAGGCACGAATTAGGGCACCACAACGACGACGTTGCCTGCTGCCAAATGCCATCCAAACGTCAAGCAGCAGGAAGTCCAAGGGCCGCCGGACCAACGACGACGATAACTCCGGCCGTCTCCACGACCTGCAACGACTATTGAGCGCGTGCCGAAGAGGAGAGCATTGTGCGCGATCGTGGCTGCGTCGTGACCTTTGGATGACGGGGGCTCGCGGTTCCTGCACAGACCGAACTTAATAGATTAAATAGAAATAAGTCGGGTCTATACTAGTTCAAGTAAAACTCTGCCTACACAAATAAAAGAATGGCATCATGGTCTAGCGGTTTCTACCATCTTGTTGGACATTGAGGTCCTAGGGTTGATTCCTAGAACTTTATTTTTTTACTAATTTTTTATTATGCTCCAAAAATTATATGTTGCAACGATGTCAGTATGGTTGCATTATGTATGCCATTTTGCAACCTAAAACGCTCTTATATACAACCCAAATAAATCGTGGCAACATGGTTGTGCTATCGCCACGATGAGAATTTTCATTGCTATAAGTGGCACCTTATCGCAATGAATAACTTTACGTTGCGATATGTGCAATGTTATTGCAACGTTAATAATTTTGCTCACAACGAAATTCTATGGTGGCAACACTGATAAATTATTGCAACCGTTTTACAATTGGTTGCAATACACCATAGTTTTCGCAATGTTCCCACTTTTGAAGCCACGAAACAATTTACATGGCAAAAAACCCCATCTATTTACATGGCGTCGGACAAGAAAAGCGTTGCATTAGGGGTAAAACTTAGTAGTGCTTGGAATACTCCTAGGTGAAGTGCTGCCACGGTATAGTCTGTGCGCTTGCGGATTTATCCAATAGTCATAAGAAATACCAACAAGCATTTCTGACGTCGTTGCCGGGGAGAGCATAGCCTAGAAATTTTAATTAGATTGAATCCAGAGATTCTCGTTAACTTAGTTATCAATTAGTCATAGGGGCTTACCCCTGTCTGTGTCTTCCTTTGTTGTGAAGCCAGATAGCGTATGAGCGGTTTCCAACTGCCGAGAAATTATCTAGAAGATCCCGAGCAACTATTGAGGAGGACTAGACGTCGTCAAGTTCCCCCTCAAAGGATCATCTCGACCCTAAATCCATTCAAGGAAGGAGGCTCCGCACCACCACTCAAGGAAGCCATGGCCCAGAAGGCGATCTCTAACTTCTCAGCCCCGTCCGCTACCCACGTAGCTCAAGGCCCTGAAGTCAACTTCGGGAATACCACCTTCGAGCTGAAGCCTGCCTTGATCCACATGGTGCAGGCCAACCCATTTTGCGGGAAGCCCCATGAGGATGCCAACGCTCATCTCCAACACTTCATGGAGTTGTGTGGCACTTTTACCATCAAGGGAGTGGCGTCTGACGCCATTCGCCTTTGCCTTTTCCCATTCTCATTGGTGGGGAAGGCGAAGCAATGGTTCTACGCCCCCAAAGAAGAAGCCACTACATGGAAGAGGTGTGCCAACACATTCCTCAAGAAATTTCTTCCCAATGGGCAAAACCAATGCCCTTCGCGGAAAGATTTCGAGCTTCCAACAACAGTCTGACGAGACGATTCTCGAAGCATGGGAGCGTCTCCAGGAGTACATTCATGCCTGTCCTCATCATGGGATAGATGATTGGCTCTTAATTCAGGGATTTTACCACGGGCTATCCAGTATGGCCCGTAGTCACCTTGATGTTGCCGCTGGAGGGGCATTCCTCCAACACACAGTGAGGAATGCCAAGGACCTCATTGAGAAAATGGTGATCAACCAAGGATGGGGTGAGGAACGTCTCCAGCCGAAGACAAGAGGTATGCACACCGTCAATGAGGTGGACATACTCTCTGCCAAGATGGACCTCTTGATGAAGAAGATAGAAGAAGGTTCCAAGAAGTAACAAGAGGCCATCTACCCCATCGCCGCCGCATGAGCTATATAAGCCGATCCATGGTGCGAGGTGTGCAGGGGAAATGATCATTCGGGCAACAACTGCCCCGAGACATCGAAGGAGGACGTGAACTTCATCAACAACAACCACAACAACAACAACAACAACAACGGGTATCGACCCTAACAACAAGGAGGTTGGAATTCACGCCCCTTCACTACAAGATCCACACCAAATTGCCACACGACCCTCCGTGCAACACCTGAAAATGTGTGGTAAAAGGGGGACGTTCTGCAACATTTGTCCAAACCGTGGCAATATGTTATCCCTATAGCAACCCTTTTTTATACACCATGGCCATAGGTGTGTACATTTGCCATGATGACATTTCGTGGCATTAATGTTGATTAGCGTTGCAACTATCTGGTGCTCTTGCAACATAAAGTACATAGTTGCTATTCATTTGTTTTATGGCCACAGTGTTGGTGGGTTGCAAAGTTGCTCACGACCATTGTAATTAGGGTGTTGGTTATTGCAACTGAATAATACAACTGATGCAATATAAATCTAGAATTGTCACACATTTGGTACGTTGTAAGAAGTTATCGCACCCATTGCAATTAGGGTGTTGGTTATTGCAACTGAATAATAAAACTGATGCAATATAAAGCTAGAATTGCCACACTTTTGGTACGTTGTAAGAAGTTCTCGCGCCCATTGCAATAGGTAGTTGTTAATTGTAACTAAAGTGTTATAGGCAAGGCAAAAGTGTATACTATTGCCACATATGTGTTTGGTATTGCACCGGTCTATTTTTTTATATATGATTGTATTTATTGGGCCACATGTGCCTTTGGTCTAGGACAAAGACACAAGTTCCATGACCCCTGAATCAAGGTTTGCTTAGAATAGAAAAAAAGAAGATTAATAAGCTGGAAAAAGGAAAAAACATTGGGTATCACCATCATAGATGCGTTCAATAACTGAATTGTTAATTATATTTTTTTAAAAAAAATTACCTGTGAAGAAAAGAGGAGTAGAACCTATGCCCCTAGGACTGTCCAGGTCATGGACAAACCACTAGGCTACTTATAAGTTAATGCATGGTTTAATCTTTTTAAGATATTTGTGAGTCTAAGTCTGATCAAACAGGGTTAAATTAAAATAAATAATTTTTTTTTAAAAAAATATGCAGCAGCAAGGGTTCTGAAAAACAACTAATAAGTGAATTGTTAATTATAAGAAAAATGACATTTCCAATAAGTGAATTGTTAATAATTTTTTTTAAAAAAGTAAGTGTGAAGGGAAGATGAGTCAAACCTATGCCCCTAGGATTTTCTAAGTCATGGATAAATCACTAGACTACTTATATATTAATGCATGGTCTAGTTTTTTTAAGATATTTGTGGGTTTAAGTCTGATCAAACATGTTTAAATTAAAATAAATAATGATTTTTTTAAAAAATAATAAATATGCAACAACATAGGTTATAAAAAAACAACTAATAAGTGAATTGTTAATTATAAGAAAAATGACGTGTCCAATAAATGAATTGTTAATTATTTCTTTTAAAAAATGTGATGGGAAGATGAGTCGAACCTATGCTCCTAGGACTGTCCAAGTCATGGACAAACCACTAGGCTAATTATATGTTAATGCATGGTTTAATTTTTTAAGAAATTTATGGGTCTATGACTATTCACTAGTACTAATGTCTATAACTATTCACTAGTACTAATTATGGTCGGCTGCAGGCGAGATGGGCTTCACACATGCTACTTAGGACCGCGACCATGGGCAGCCGGAATCGCAGAGGAGAGCTTACGACCCGACGGACTGCTATGACACGCCACAGTACTCCTCTTCCTCGTACAGTGATACATCGTACGGTGGTGGTTATACCTACCCCGTTCCTGACATCAGCACGCAGCCGGCCACTAGATGGGTCTACAAATGGCAAGACCCGGATTTCTACAACATGTTAGTGCAGGAATGGGAGACCACAGCTCATTGGACGGACCAATCATGGATAGAGTACAAGACCGGGCTACAGTCGCGCGGTATCGCTCTAATGTCCACCGCGGAGTATGAGGAGGGGTGCCGAAACGGGATCTTCCCTTATATTCAACGCCAGTGACCATGATGTTCGCATGTCTACGACACAAGGTATTTCCATGGACGATTTGTTGTTGTTGCAACGGTGAACTATGTTATTTCCGTCGTGAATTTGTGGCTAGTGCGTCACTATGATATTATTGTGGGGTTGGTCATTTGTATCACACTATTTTCCATGAATTGTCTGTTCTATTTACATCATTATGCACAAAGGTCATGCAAAAAAAATTGATTTTTTCAAGCAAAAAAAAAGCCACCCGGAGGTTTGGACCGGTTACCGCTCAAACCGGTCGGTAACCAGCCCTAACCGACCGGTTACCGGTCCCAAACCGAATGGACTACGGGGTTTGAATTCAAAATCCAAACCGTTCGGTTTGGACCGGTAACCGGTCAAACCGGTCGGTAACCGCCCAACCGCTCCCCGGCGGTTACCGGTTTCGAAACGGTAACAAAAACCCTGGTCATGACACGATGAGCTGGAGCATTTCTAAATCGACAAGACGTTGTGTGCTACCACGTCTAGGAAGGCCACAATTCTAGTAGAGCTGTTAGAAAATGTAGTGCTTCAAGTTTGAGATGTCATGAAGCAACATAGCAAATTTGAACTTTGTTTGTTATCTTCGAAAGTCTTTCAGGAGACCACTTATCTTTGTGATACTACATACTATTACAATGGGTTGTGTATTTAATGAATGGTTGCCTATTCTCATTAAGTGGCTCTAATCTCATGATTTGCCCAATTTAATTATTGATTTTTGAATTATTAAATGACGTTGGAGTATTGCCTGGCGGTACCAAACAAATGGTGTTGTAAAATTGAATTTTTGCAACCAAATTTAGTGTGGCAAAACATACTATAGCAACACACACTCTTTGTAGCAATAGCCGCCAATTTTTGGTGTTGCGACATAAACTGAATTGCCATAGTGTTTTTGTGTAGCAATAGCGAAGACAAATATTGCAACCAAATCTAGGGCGTGGCAAATCAACATGTTGCCACCATTTCTTAGTGTTGTGATACAACCTGACTTGTCACACTAGTTCTACGTTGCAATAGCAAATTCACGTATAGCAACCAAATCTCGGGTGTGGCAATACATTGTGTTGCAACCCTCATCATCGTTGCGACTCCAACATTTGCTACGACATGATCACGTTGACATTGCTTGTTCTAGCAACACCTCAAGCGTTGTATTAGTTGTTGTTACCACACCTGAAAACGTAGTAACAAAATAGGTTGCAATGCCCCAAGTGTTGCGATTCAATGTCTGCATTTGCAACCCTACACAGAAAAAACGTTGCGGTAGGCTCTTGCCATAGTTGATCTTGCAACGCCTCGCAACGTTTTTCTACTGTTTTCATTATGGTTATTGTAACGTTTTTGGGTCTTTTACCACAGCTTTGGCGCGTTGAAATTTTGTGTGAATCTTGTAGTGCTTCTACCAAGGTAATAGAGGTAATAACAATTACAATAATTACAATAATAATCAGCCTTCATTGAAAGATCTTGTTCTTGGCCAATCTAAAATCAACGATGATATAAATAGAAAAATGATAGCCAATAATAAAGTTCTTGAAACTCTTGGTGAGAAAATGGATAGCTTTGCCACTACCATGAAAAATCAATTGAGCTTTAATATATAAAAATGTTAGAAACACAACTAGCTCAATTAGCTACAGCTATGTCATCTATAGAACAAGGTAAGATTCTTGGGAAACCAGAGGATCCAATTGAGAATGTTAACATGGTCACAATGAGGTTTGGTAAGCCTCCACTTCGCTCCAACTGGGGCTATCTTCTCGATCCTCCCTTCATCATGAAAAAGAAAGATCCAGGCCATCCGACGATCAAGTGCTCAATTGGACAACAAACCTTCTACAACGCCTTCTGCGATCTTAGATCAGGTGTCAACATCATGTCCAAGGTAATGTATGATAACTTGTTAGGCGGACCCTTGTTCCCTACATGTGTTCGTCCATGAGGTTTCCCGAGGGACTTGTAATGGATATCTTGGTGAATATCCAAGATGAGTATATCCCCACCGACTTCATCATCTTGGACATGGGAGTCAATGTGGATGTTCTCGTCATCTTGGGAAGACCCTTCCTCAACACCACCAATGCAGTCATCTACGTGGGATCGGGCCAAATCCACTTCCAATTCCCAAGTCACAAGGTAAAATTGTTGTGAAACGACACCTATTGACGAAAAGGCACCTCTTCACGAACAGACGCCTCTTCACGAAGTGATCTCATCTATCAAGTACAGGATCAATGGATAAGATTAGACAGTTAGTTTAGTCCCAAAGGGCATGTCCTTTAGGAACAATCGTGTCCCTTCGTCACACCCCTTCAAACAGTCGTGTTCCTTCGGGACACCCCTTTATATGTATATATATCTAAGAGATCAATGAAACAATGACAGTTCTTCCGATCTCTTGTTCATTTGCATTCGCTTTCTAATAAGTTATCAGTACTTTCGCTCTGAACATGAAGAAGAGAACGACAACGTCAGACGCTATTTGCTCTATGACGATACGAACCGGTGCCTGCGCCATCACCTGATGTGGACAAATGGCTCTCTCCCTCTCTGCTTTTTCTAGGATAGGAAGAAGCAGCACAGCATGGTTGGTGATTCCAACCATCTCCGTGACGTGATGATCTTGCTGTGGCCACGCTGTACGAAGACCAAAAAGCAATACGGATCCGATGATCCCTATTCAAAAGCAACACAGGCTAGTATGTAATGCCCTTCGATTTCTTCATTATGTACGCCATGTACTCCTGTAGGAAATCAAATACAGGCATTTGTTTAGAGAAGGATCTATCACGGTAAGTGTCAGTTCTTCCTTTGAGCAATCCTACTCCCGGTTGCGTTCATGCGATCTTCGCAATCGGTTGTACCCGTGTGCCTGCCTAGCACTTGCTTCATGACTTGAGCGATGGCGGTGTCCGGTGCTCGCCATAGATGCACAAGGACAAGGCAGTGAAGTCTTCGCCCGTTTGGCTAGAAGCAGCGTACGCACCCAGACTGACGGTCTGAGGCCAGGCGGCCAGCGGCGGTGCTCACGCACCTGGCCGGCAGTGACTCACCCGCCCGTAACCACGTGCTTGCTGGTGCTTGGCATCATTAGCGGCGGCATTTCCCTAGATGGCGATTACCGCACGACAAGCAGCGGGGCCGCCCGCAAAGCTAGCGCGCCTGATCGCCTATGGAGGTGTCCACGCATGACGGCATGAGGCTACGCAATGCTTTCTCCCGAGAGAGATGAAGCCATCTGTGGCCCGTGAAAGGAATGGATAAGATTATGCAATTTCGCATTACAATCCTTCCTTCTCTTATAAATTATATGATAATCTTAATGGATTATTAATATATTCTCGAGTTATGTTTAAGCCCTCAGGTTTTAACATAATTGCAGTATACAAGGTATTTACCTCATGTATTTACCCATTTTAAATGGTTGGTTTTAAAATGAATTATGATGTACAATATTTACTTCATGTAAATAAGTATTTTTGAGACCATGAGTCATCAGAAATTACATCATAATATATACTGCTACAGATGAGTTTACCAATAGTAAATTCATATATTCCAGTCCTATATTTACCGAAAATTTATGTAGTGTTCAAAGAGTTTGTCTAAATTGGCAAACCCAATATACTACTATTATTGTATTGTTCAAAGTGTATGTCCAAATTGACAAACCCAATAAACATGTACTTTTATCATTACATTGTTCAAAGAATTTGTCCAAATTGGCAAACCCAATAAACATGTAATATTATTATCATGACCTTTTATTGTAATTACTTTATTATTTGCAATTTCCTTTCATGTTAAGCCCATTTATGCTTTATTCAAAGTTCATAGTGCTTTACCTTTTTAATGCAAAATCAATTAAGTGTATTACCTCATTATTTGTATAACACAAATGTTTCATATTATATGTTGGACATACACAAGGTAGCATCATAGTTGCTACTGTGGGATCTACACTAAGTTCATAGCTTAGACTATCCTCAATGTGCGTATCCAACATCATAAATTGAAACATATGGTCTACATCTTTTCACAAGATGACTACCATTAGTTTGTATTCCTATTGGCCATACACAAGGTAGCACCATATTTGCTACTACGGGATCTACACTAAGTCTATAACTTAGTGACTATCCTCAACGTGCGTATCCAATTCGTTTGCGAATTAACTAAGGTCTACATTAACCTTTTGATGATGATCTTAAAATGTGTTTACACAAATTGCATACACTATTTGGCATCTACTACAAACGATGTCCATATTATTAGAGGTCTACATCTTTATGATGACTACTGTCGGGTACAAAGGTAAGGGGTACCCTAAACGTGTGATAATCTAAAAGCTCAACATAGCAACAATTTTTAAGACAGGATCCGATCAGCCGCTCAAGTCAATGGAGGAAGGCCCATCACCCAAAGGCCTCCCTCACCAGCAATAGTGACCAGTCGTGGGCCGGCCCATTGCTGGAAAAATAGTAGGAAGGATACCCCTTCGCCTCTGCCTCAACTGACGGACAGAGGTCGAACGAACGACCCCTCCGTCTCTACCTCGACTGACGGACAGGGGTCGAACGAACGACCCCTCCGCCTCAACCTCAACTGACGGACAGGGGTCGAACGAACGACCCCTCCGCCTTCGCCTCGACCTCGACTGACGGACAGGGATCGAACGAACGATCCCTCCGCCCCAACCTCGACCCCCCGTGACGGACGGGGGGTCGATCGAACGACCCCTGAGAAGGAAGCTCGATCGACTTACCTGCTCCCGGTATGGGGTAAAGGGGATCCGATGCGCCTACCTGCCCCCGCCTATCGCTATGGGCGCCACTACCATAGTCAAATCCATCAACTCGCCGCCCATGCTCGGGACCTCCGTCAACCGTGCGGCCGCTGTAGCCACATCGCAGGTACGGAATCCAGAGGCACCCCTCGAGCCATGAACAAGACAACCCTTGACTGTGTCTTCAGGGATATGACAGGGTCACGCTGGCCTCGACCCCCTCGACCAGGGGGCTCGACCATCGTCTGCAACCACTCCGGCATGGCTCCCGTCCAGTCTGTCCCGCGTCAACTGTGGGACTCGTACCCATCTACAGAAGGCCAACCGTACTGCGCCATGCTATACGGCGGTGTCCAGTCTGCTATCTCCCAGCCCTGAAACACCGGAAGTACAGAAGGAACATGCCACTACAGCGATCGACGTCTCATCGCAGGCATGGCACACGGACATGTCTTCCATTCCGATACGTACTAGGTTCCTCTAACCCTAAGCCTCCCCTTGGCCTATAAAAGCGGACGCTGGGATAATAGAGGGGGACGAGACAGGAGGACAGAGAGACACAGAACTCCACCTCCAAGCCGAGCGGAGGGTCAGATCATCGAACATCCGCCCACACTCGCAACACCTCTCCTTACCTGCTTGATCAACATCTCAAGCAATCCACCAGCTCACCTAGGATAGCCTTGCTAGTCCTAGGCCTCAGCTCATCCTGAGCACCCCTGTGTAAACCTTCTTGTACCCCCCTGTACGAGCACTTTGATGCAACATAATACAATCCATCCTCCCCCGCTGGATGTAGGGCCTTCTTTGCCCGAACCAGGATAAATCTTGTGTTCTTCTTGCATCACATCTGGGAGAGGGAGCACGCAATATACAAATTTACTAGTTGGTTGTCTTGACCCCCTGGGTTATAACATCGACAGTTGGCGTGCCAGGTAGGGGGTTTTGTGTGTCGATCAACTCTGAACTACTCTCCCTGATGGATTCCACCGTCCCACCATTTCCATTCGCCATCATCGTCTGGTTCGGGAGTCTAGAGTTCATGTCGTCGGGCCACGACCACGACATGGTTCTACTCTCCAGTGGTGGCATGGACAACAGTGGCTCCGGTACACCGGGGCTAAAGGGGACCAGACGACGGTCCCACCACTCGCGCCTCTCGCCTGTCACCAGGAGGAGGCGTGAACGACGCCGCCGCACTCTTCACCGCGCGAATCCCAAGACACCGGACGCCATCTCCCCAGCCTCAGCTGGCGACATAGTTCCTCCCTTCGAGAGCCTGTTTGACCCATGCTTGTGGGTCGGGAGCGGGTACCTCGCTGAGCCTGACTCTGGCTTCACCACACCGTCATCTCAGAGGGTCCCCGTGGCTTCTCCGACATACTCGGCCGCGCCGCTGCGCAACCTGTTTCCACTCGGGCTCTACAACAACGCCAGACTCTGTTATGCTTTTGTAGGCTCGCAGATGCAGGCACGTTACGGGTCCTCAGGGAACCTACTACGTGCGATGACTAACCTTGTCGGCACCCCTCCGCCAGATGAGCACTCGGTGCCACGGCGAGCTCCGGACCCAGGTTACTACACCTGGGGCACGCTACGACAACAACTGGAGGAGGAGCGTAGGGGGTCTTTCCCAAACTTCTACCAGGGCGACCCTGACTCAGACTCCCTCGATGAGGATTATGATCCCACGTGGGAGTGCTTCCACCTCATCGCGTCGGTCGACTCCCAGGATGAGACCACCGACGCCGCAGCTGCGAATGCGGGAGGAGGAGGGCGCAACGCTACTCCGCCGCGAGACGCCGCCCCCAACCCCGGTTCCAGGTGAAGCTGGTCCACCTTAGGATGCCCAGATCGTGCAAGTCCAAGAGCTGCTCGCCAAGGTCGAGGAGGAGCGCCTACGGCTCCAACAGCTCGAGCATGGCCTTGAGCAAGATCGCGGGCGGTCACCGGATGGAGGAGCCCACGAGCAGGCTCGGGATGTCCATCGACAGATCATCAACGAAGGGGCGAACGAGCGCCACGTTTACAACCGCGCTAGCCAGAATGTCGTGGCAGCCGCGATGCTGCTCCGCGACATGCCGGCACCATCGACGCCCTAGGCGCAACGCATCAGGGATGAAATCCAGGGGCTTCTCCAAACCGTGTCCGTACAACAGGCGGAGAGCTTGGCCTCGAGGCGCAGAGGAGCTGCCTCCGAGCGGCGGGACGTGCCCCCCTCGACAAGATCGAGAGGTATCTGTCCACCAAGACAAGGCGCCCCAAGGCGGAGCGGAGCGGCAACCAGTTCGAGACCGCTACCTCGACAATCGACAACCACGAGACGCGCAACGCGACATCAACGACAACAAACGACGCCGACACGGTGACGCTGAGGCTCGAGGTTATAGTGCTCATCGAGGTGGGCGCTACGACAGTGACGAGGATCGACGTCGATCTCCGGAACCACCAGGGCCACGAGTCTTCGGCAGGACCATCCGGCAAACCGCCTTGCCTGTTCGTTTCCGTCCACCCACCAGCCTGGTCATGTACAACGGCGAAACCAAGCTGGAGCTCTGGCTTGCTGATTTCAGGCTGGCATGTCAGCTAGGAGGAGCCGACAACGACCACGTCATCATTCGGCAACTCCCGCTTTTCCTCTCTAACACCGCTCGAAGATGGCTCGAGGAACTCCCCGCGGACTTGATCCATGGCTGGCCCGACCTGGTCAGGATCTTCGAGGGGAACTTCAAGGGCACCTACGTGCGGCCAGGAAACTCCTGGGATCTCCGCAGCTGCAAGCAGAAGCCAGGGGAAACCCTCCGCGACTTCACCCGACGGTTCTCCAAGCAACGTACCGAGCTAACCCACATCTCCGACCACGACGTGATCACGGCGTTTGTCGCTGGGACAACCTACAAGGAGTTGGTGCGGGAGCTGGGATGGAACACCCCCAAGACCGCCAACGAGCTCATGGACATCGTCGCCAACTACGCAGCCGGCGAGGAAGCCGTTGGCGCATTCTTCTATGCATCCCCAGACAAGGATAAGGCCAAGGCGGACGAGCCCGGGGGCTCGAATAATGGGCCCAAGAGGAACAACAACAAGAAGAAGAAGAAGAAGAACCAGCCGGGTCGACGTGATGTCGACCCCGACGATCTTGTCGCTGCAACAGACAAGAAGAAGCCTCGAGGTCCCCCTCTCGAGGGGGCGTCTTCGACAAGATGCTGAAAGAGCCCTGCCCCTATCACAAGGGACCGGTCAACCACAGCCTTGAGGATTGTCGCATGCTCAAGAAGTACTTCGACTCTCTTGGCCTCAAGAAAGACGACAAGGAGGATCCACAAGACGGGGGCGATGGCAAGAACGGGGGCTTCCCCGAGATTCACGACTGCTACATGATCTACGGGGGACCCTCGACTCGGCTCAGTGCGCGTCAGCGCAAGAGGGAGCGTCGAGAAGTCTTTTCCGTTCGAGCCCAGGCTCCTCAATACCTCGACTGGTCCCACACGCCGATCACCTTCAACCAGAACGACCACCCCGAGCACATCCCCAACGCAGGGGTCTACCCACTCGTCGTTGACCCGATCATACTCAACACCCGCCTCACCAAGGTACTCATGGATGGGGGAAGCAGCCTCAACATCATCTACGCCGAGACCCTTGACCTCCTAGGGATCCCGAGGACCATGCTCCTGCCCAGCGTGGGGGGATTCCATGGGATTGTCCCAGGAAAGAAGGCACTCCCGATCGGCCGCGTCGAGCTACCCGTCTGCTTCGGCACCCCCCTTGAACTTCCGGAAGGAAGATTTGACCTTCGAGGTGGTCGCATTCCACGACATCTACCACGCCATCATCGATCGACCTGGATACGCCAAGTTCATGGCGATCCCGAACTACACCTACCTCAAGCTAACGATGCCAGGGACCAAGGGAGTCATCACCGTCGACACCTCCTACGAGCACGCTAATGACTGCGACGTCGATTGCGTGGAAAACGCCGAGGCGGTCGAGGAGTCAGCCATCCTTGCGGCCCTCGATGACTTCTCCAAGGAGATCCTTGACCCCAAGCGGCACGCCGGCAACTTCAAGCCTGCGGAGGACACCAAGACCATCCCGCTCGACCTCGGCCACGCGGATGGGAAGGCGTTGACGATCAGTGCCACCCTCGAGCCCAAATAGGAAGCCGTTCTCGTCGACTTCCTCCGCGCGAATGCTGACATGTTTGCGTGGAGTCCATTGGATATGCCGGGCATTCCAAGGGATGTCGCCAAGCACTCCTTTGACATCCGAGCCGGATCCAAACCGGTGAAGCAACGGCTGTGCCGCTTTGACGAGGAGAAGCGCAGAATCATCGGGGAGGAGGTCGACAAGCTTTTGAAGGCCGGATTCATCAAGGAGGTACATCATCCCGAGTGGTTAGCAAATCCTGTACTTGTCAAGAAAAAGAATGGAAAGGATAGAATGTGCATAGACTACACTAGTTTAAATAAAGCATGTCCTAAGGTTCCTTTTCCATTACCACGTATTGATCAAATAGTAGATTCCACTGTGGGATGTGAAACTCTCTGCTTTCTTGATGCGTATTCTGGCTATCACCAAATAGAGATGAAGGAGTCCGATCAGCTCGCGACTTCCTTCATCACCCCCTTTGGCATGTTTTGCTACCTCACTATGCCCTTCGGTTTGCGAAACACCGGGGCCACATATCAAAGGTGCATGCTCCATGTCTTTGGAAAACATGTAGGGCTAACCGTCGAGGCCTACGTCGATGACATCGTGGTCAAATCCAAGAAAGTCGAGAACCTAGTCGGGGACCTTGAGATCACGTTTGGGTGCCTCAGGGCAAATCACATAAAGCTAAACCTAGAGAAGTGTGTCTTCGGGGTCCCTCGAGGCATGCTCCTAGGGTACATAGTTTCCCAACGTGGGATCGAGGCCAACCCTGGGAAGGTAACCGCAATCACTAGGATGGGCCCGATCAACGATCTTAAGGGCGTACAAAGGGTTACAGGGTGCCTCGCTGCCCTCAGCCGGTTCATCTCACAGCTCGGAGAGAAGGCACTACCCCTTTACCGC
Source organism: Microstegium vimineum (assembly GCA_022036555.1). Taxonomy (NCBI): domain Eukaryota; kingdom Viridiplantae; phylum Streptophyta; class Magnoliopsida; order Poales; family Poaceae; genus Microstegium; species Microstegium vimineum. The sequence goes on along the minus strand of CM039134.1, from coordinate 39,502,423 downwards.
CTCCTAAAGGAAACATAACACTTCACATGGACAGTCGAGGCCGAGGAGTTGCTCTCCAAACTCAAAGTCTTACTCACCTCGCCACCTATCTTGGTGCCCCCAAGCCCAGCCGAGGTCCTCTTGCTCTATGTTGCAGCAACTACCCAGGTAGTCAGCGCTGCCATAGTAGTCGAGAGGGCAGAAGAGGGACATGCCCTGCTGGTTCAGAGGCTTGTCTACTTCATAAGAGAGGTGCTCTCAGAAACCAAAGTGAGATAATCCCACATTCAGAAGCTATTGTACGCCATCGTCCTCACTCGGCGGAAGCTCAAGCACTGTTTCCTGGGCCACCCGGTTACTGTGGTCTCGTCTTTCCCCCTCGGGGAGATAATCCAGAACCGAGCGGCGTCTGAGAGAATCGCCAAATGGTCGGTCGAGCTCATGGGGGAAACTCTCTCCTACGCCCCTCGAAAGGCCATCAAGTCTCAGGTATTGGCAGATTTCATTGCAGAATGGACCGACACCCAACTACCTTCGGCGCAAGTTCAGACCGAGCTCTGGACCATGTAGTTCGACGGATCGTTGATGAAGACGGGGGCAGGCGCCGGATTGCTGTTCATATCACCCTCAGGGGTCCACATGCTCTACGTCATCCGCCTCCACTTCCCCACCTCCAACAACGTAGCCGAGTACGAGGCCCTCGTCAACAGTCTGCGCATCGCCATCGAGCTCGGGGTTCGACGCCTCGACGTTCGAGGGGACTCACAGTTCGTAATCGACCAAGTGATGAAAGACTCGAGCTGCCACGACCCAAAGATGGAAGCCTACTACAAGAAGGTCCGCAAGCTCAAGGACAAATTCTATGGCCTCGAGCTCAACCACGTCGCCCGCCGGTACAACGAAGCTGCTGACGAGCTAGCCAAAATCGCATCCACTCGAGGCACGGTTCCTCCCGACGTCTTCTCGAGGGACCTTCACAAGCCGTCTGTCGACCTAGGCTCGGGGGCTCCTGCCCTCAAGCAAGGGGTCGATCCACCCCGCTCGACCGATCCCCCCTCGAACGGGGAAGAAGTCATGGAGATCGACGGAACAACCGCAACACCAACCCCCTCGACGGACTGGCGCACACCCTACCTCGAGTATCTGATATGGGGCGAGCTCCCGGAGGACCGCACCGAAGCCCGACGCGTAGCTCGATGCGCCAAAACCTACGTCTTGTATGGGGATGGCCGCGAGCTGTATCGACGCAGCCCTACTGGTGTACTTCAATGTTGTCTCACCCTCGGGGAGGGGAGGGCACTACTGAAGGACCTACACTCGGGGGCTTGCGTCCACCACGCGGCACAAAGAACGCTGGTAGGAAACGCCTTTCGATAAGGCTTCTACTGGCCGACAGCCATCGCCGATGCTACCAAACTTGATCGATCTTGCAAGGGATGCCAATTCTACGCCAGGCAGACCCACCTACCCGCCCAAGCTCTTCAGATGATACCCATAACTTGGCCATTCGCAGTATGGGGGCTCGACATGGTTAGCCCCCTAAAGAAAACAAAAGGTGGCCACACCCACCTCCTCGTGGCCATAGACAAGTTCTCGAAATGGATCGAGGCTCGGCCCATCGCCAACATTCAATCTCGACAAGCTGTATTGTTCTTCACCGACATCGTCCACCGCTTCGGGGTCCCCAATGCCATCATCACCGACAACGACACGCAGTTCGCCGACCAAAAGTTCTTGGACTTCTGTGACCACCACAACATCAAGTTGGAATGGTCTGCAGTCGCCCACCTTCGAACTAATGGCCAGGTCGAGCGCGCCAATGGTATGGTTTTGCAGGGCCTCAAGCCAAGGATCTTCGACCGGCTAAACAAACACGACAAGAGATGGGTCGATGAGCCGCCCTCTGTCCTATGGAGTCTCAGAACGACGCCAAGTCGAGCTACAGGGTTCTCCCCGTTCTTCTTGGTCTACGGGTCCGAGGCCGTCCTCCCCACTGACCTCGAGAACGGGTCCCCTCGATTAAAGGCCTACAACGAGCAAGCCAACGCAGCAGCCCGATAGGACTCCCTCGACCAGCTCGAGGAAGCCCGGTACACGACCCTCTTCAAGTCAGCAAGGCACCAGCAGACGCTACGGCGCTACCACGACAAGCACATACACAAAAGGGACCTCGACATCGACGACCTCGTACTGCGCCGCCGACAAAGAAACAAGGGGCGTCACAAGCTGACACCACCTTGGGAAGGACCCTTCATCGTGGCAGAGGTGCTAAAGCCAGGGACTTACAAGCTGAAGAACAGCAAGGGCGAGATCCTCACCAATGCATGGAACATCGAACAACTACGTCGTTTCTATCCTTAGACCTCGAGGCCTCGTACATTTTCGCATTTATGTACAGTTCTCGCATCACGAATGAATAAAAAGTCCGCGATCCTAGTGCTTTCATTTTCATTCATGACTCGAGGTAGATTTTACTCTACCCCTCGACGCCTCTCTTTCTTCTGCCCCTCGAAGCAGCGCTTAGCGTAGGGTAGGAAATGCGCTTGAGACTCACAAGGGTCGAGGGGTGCCGAGCCAGGAACTCTCCTACGCCCCCGAGCTAAGGTACTCCCACTTGCCCCCCCTCGAGGGCCTCGAGCGTGCATCCAACAACTGTGCCAAAAAGTGGAGCACCAAGGCTGGTAGAAGTAAGAATGGCTAGAGAAATCACCGCTCGTGGTCGTAAAGGTAGACTCGACCCTGCTCCCGCAGAGTCGAGCCTCCCTCGGGGGCTAACCGGGAGTACCCCTAAAAAAGTCCGTGAAAACCGCTTTTACCCCTAGGGCCTCGAGGCCTTGTGCATCTTATGCATTATGTACATTTATCGCATCATGAATGAATAAAATGTTCTCGAAATACATTTCACGTTTGTTCATGACTTTGAGGTAGCCTCGACTCTGCTCCTGCAAAGTCAAGCCTCCCTCGGGGGCTGACAGGGGGGACCCCCCTCCCTAAGTCCTCTAAAAACCCAAACGTTTTTTCAAAACTCGGCCTTCTCTTTCCACCTTTGCCCCGAGTACGCTTCACGGCTATGTAAAAAATGCCTTGAACTCCCTAAGGGTCGAGGGCCGTCGAGACGGGGACTCTCCTACGCCTCAGGGCTATGGTACCCCCACTCGCTCCCCCCTCCAGGGATACGAGCGTGCATCGAATACTTAGTCCACAAGCAACGACTCAGGCAAAGAGAAATAGAGACAGCTCGAGAAATAAAAACACCCAGATGCATCTCGAATAAAATGCATTAAAGTTAAGAAGCCCCCAGGGGCTCGACATCATATTGTCACAAAAGCTAATCTATTAAATGGACCTTCTTGTCCAGATTTGGCTCACAGGCCTCGACTACTCATCGCCATCGCCGTCCGGCGGGGGAAGCACCTCGTCCTCGAACAATTCACCAACTCACCGCTGGGCACCTCCGCGGCGTCGATCAGCTCATGGCATCTTGCCATGTTCGCTTCATCGGTCGGCCCCGGGTGGACGACGAAGCCGCCGGCAAAGACGTCGAGGTCGTAGGAGTACCCCGAGCGGACGACCGCGAGCGCCCGCTTCACACCTATGTGAAGGGCAGCACGGACCTGCTCCATCACTCCACGGGTCGCGGCAAAGAGCCGGCGCAAGAGGGAATCTCCACGCACGTCTCCTGCAACCAGCAGCTCCGGCTCGACACCCATGCCGTCGTAGAAGGAGGAGATGGCATCCCCAAGCCTCTCGTTTAGGCTCGTCTCCGCCCCGAGGAGGTTCTGAAGACTGGTCAGATCCTCGTGGGCTCGGGCCTTGTCCCCTTCGAGTTCTGCCAGAACAAATAGAAGACTCCATCAAAACCAAAAAGCAGGGGAAGGGGCAAGACCAAGCGAGATCAATAACACTTCTAAAAAACTCACCTTTGGCGTGTGCTTCCAGGGTGACTTAGTCTTGCTCAGCCCTCTGAAGTTGGTGGCGGACGTCGACGAGCTCTGCAGCTTGGTCACTATTTTTAGCCCGGAGGTCCTCGATGATCTTGCCAGTACTATCGAGGGCCCTCTTCTGGTTAGCCGCCACCTCCCCCAGAGCGGCGATCTGGGCTCGATCCTTCTCCTCCGCGACACCCAGGGCGTCGCAGTCGCGGGAGACGGTGTCAACATCCGCCTGGAGTTCCCGGACCCGCCCCTCGAGGGAGGTGCGGTCGGCAGCCGCCTGCTTCAGGTCGGCCTCGAGCTGTCGGACACGTTCTGCCGCTCGAGCCAGTTCCTCCCTCAGCTGGGTGGACTCCTCCTCCGCCTTACGCCAGGCCTCCCGGGCAGCGTCCCGCTGCTGCCCGACCTCGACAACCTCCTTGAGGGTGGCCTCGGCCCTCGACTGCGCCCGGGAGGCCTCCTCCTAGGTGGCCTTGGCCCCCTCCTGCGCGGCCGCCACCTCGACCTTCGCCTGGGTGGCCTCGGCCTCCGCCTTCTCTAGCGAAGCACGGAGGACGGGGAGCTAGCGCCATTGCTCTTGTGTCCGCAAGATGAACTGGGACTTGTCGTGCGACCTCGCCCTCAGCGTCTACCAAGGATAAAAAGGAAGGTCACAACAAACGACAGCAAAATAACCAAGGTAAATCGAAAGGGAAAGGACGAAACTTACGTTGATTCCTTTGTACAAGTATTCGGACGTGACTCCCACGGCCACACGGATCGCGTGGTCGAGCCACGCCCGGAACTACTCCATGTGCTCCCATTCCCCGAGCTCGGCTTGGTCGTCGAGCTTGAAGAATCTGCGCCCTGGATCTCTAGGGTCGGGCAGCTCGAGCACCTCCTGCCCCCAGAGATCGCTGGAGCGGTCGACCCTCCTCCTCACCTCGTCCATGATGCCCTGACCCATCTCGAGGGTACCTCCGTGGGACATCACCCGCTCGGACAGGTTGGGGAAGTCGGTCGCCCCTTCGAGCCGGGCGATCCTCTCCTCGAAGTGGTCTTGGAGGGCCGCCATCGACGCCTCCGGGTCATCACTTGGAGGTGGAGGGGGCCCCCACCGCGGGAATAGCCCTGGGCGGTAGAGGAAACTCATCTTAGCCTCTAGCATGGTGGGCTCGCCACGGTCTGGCAGCACATCTCCTTCCTCCACCACGACCGAGCCAGGGGGCGGAGCACCTCGAGCAGATGGCTGCCCGACCTCGACAACAGGCTGAGCAGCCACTTCAGACATCGTCACGTCTGCCGCGCTGCTTCCTTGCAGCGCCACAACAGCCCCCTCCGACTCCGACTGGGGGGTCGTCACCACCACCATCTCCGCCACCGTCGCCGTCTCCGCCGCGGGCATCGCCTCGAGCTCCTCGGCCCGTCCTCCCTCCTCGGTAGGCTCGGGGAGCGGTGTCGAGGCCCCTTCGATAGGGGTCTCCGCCGACGATGGCACCTTCGGCGCAGCAACAACCGCACCCTCCTCTTCCTGCGCCTTCTCTTCGTGCTCGCGGCGCTGACGCGCCTCCCACGACGTGAGGCTCTCAGACCACCGCGTCAGCGCTGGGCGCTCTAGCGTCTTTTCATCGCCAATGGAGGTCAAGTCGACCACCTCCATCTCTATGGAGGCTTGGGCCTCGACCCCCTCCGCCACTGTCGTCGTTGGCGCCGGCTCCACGCCTTCTGAGGCTGCTGGCACGCTCCCCTCCAGCGGACCCCGTCAATGCGGCGGACCCCATCAACGTGGCGGATCCACCCTGCACTTGCTCGCGCCCTATCGCCTCCGGTGCCTTGGCCTCCCACGCCTCAACCGGGGCGAGGGTCGAGGGGGACGGGGCAGCACGGCTGGCTCCGGCGACCATCTTGGCCGCGGCCTCCGCCTTCAGCCTCTTGGCCGGGGTGGGGTTCACATCCTCCAGCGAACGCTTCACCCTGAAAAAGGAACGCATGCGCCGCGATTAGCGCAAGTTGCAACCAAAGCAGAAGGGAGTGCAGGACCAGAAGGAAGAGAACTTACCCCATCGGGATCAGGGGGATCTGGCCAGCGGACCTCGAACCGCTCGGGGGCTTCGGGCCGGTACCCCGGGAGCCACTTTTTCCACCACCAGGGGCTGAGGCTGCTCCCGGCGCCGTGACCTTGGCAGGGACCGACGACGTCTTTGTCGTTACCGCCTCGGTCTCCTCCTGGGTCAACGGGCTCGAGGCCGTGCGCTCAACTAAGCACGCACCGGCGCCGCGCTCGACCCACCCCTCGACGGGGACCGAGACGAGCGACCGCGCGTTCGCCGTACCCCTTCGCTCTGAGAGGCCATGGGACGCTCGCTCCTTTGCTCGATCCGAGCGGTCGGGGCCGACCTCGACATAGACCCCTTCTCCCCTTGGCGCCCGAGCGCCGCTCGGCCTTCCTCGAGCCCTTTGCGCGACTCGACCTCCTCCTCCTCCTCCTCCTCCTGCTCCTCCTCCTCCTGCATGAAGAACAATCTCCGTCAGGACCAGCGTAATGGTCACAACCCTGCACCACTGAGCCATATCGCCAACGACCTCGCCACTACTCGACTCCTCGTCCTCATCCTCCTCTGAGGGGGACTCCTCGGGAAGGTCGGTCTGCCTCTGCCGTGCCCGATGTTGTTCACGTCCCTCCTTCTCTCGGGCCTTTATGCCCCTATTTTTCTTGGCCTTGTCCTTGTCCTTCTTTTCCTGCTCGGCCTGAAAGCTTCTCACCTGGGCCATGTGATGTTCCTCCTTCATCGGTGGAAACGACGGCCGGAAGACGATGTTCCCCTGAAGGAACACGAGGCGTGGTCAGGAAACCGGCAAAAGGGGACGTACAAGACAAACAAGGGGCCACTAATGGAGAAAGAGGTACCGTACCAGCTGGACATGGCCTTCGTCCGGCATCATGGGGACATGTGTGATGTGTTCCACCTCGAACGTGCCGGCGAAGGAGGCGCGCACTTGACGGACCACCCGGGCGAGGGGCAGCTCGTCCTCCACGAGGCGACACCCCGTAAGGTCCGCCCCCGGGCGCATCTTGTCAAGGCGTAGCGGACGGGCCATTAGCGGCAAGACTCGCCGCTGGTGGAAGGCCGATGCGACGGTCACCGCCGTAAGCCCTGCCTTCTTCAGACGGGAGATCACGCCAAGCAGGTGGTCGAGACACTTCTGCTTCTTCTGCTCGACGCCGTACCTCCAATGGTCGGGCCTCGAGTCGATCGTCCTCCCGATGTAGGCGGGGAACAGACCGTCGTCGTTCCTCAGGTAGAACCACCCGGAGTGCCATCCTGAGTGGCTCGACATAAGCTTCGCCGGGATCCAGCAGTCCACCCTCTTGAGGGAGATGCTGCTGCACCCTGCCCTGACCATCCTGCAGCTACCGCTCCCGGCCGAGGCGTGGAACAGGCCCGCCTTGAACAGGTGGACCCATAGCTCCCAATGCGGCTCCATCCCCAGGTATCCTTCGCACACGGCGGTGAAGACCGCCGCGTGACAGATGCCGTTGGGGGAGAGGTGTTGGAGCTCCACTCCGTAGTGGTGGAGGATCCCACGTAGAAGACGGTTGTGGGGGGATCCCAGCCCCGCCCGGTGGAAAGCTTTGAAGCTGACCACGTAACCCTCCGGCGGGTTGGGCTTAGCGTCCTCCCTCGGCGGCACTACCCACTCCGGCCGGTCCGCGGAGATGATAGGCCGGAGGAGGCCGCTCTCCACCAAATCTCCCAAACGCCCTGTGGTCGCCGACGATGGGAGCCAGGCGTCAGGTCCGCGCAAGCTGTAGCTAGCCATGGGAGCAGGGAAGCGGACGCGCTCGGATGCGGGGGTGGAAGGTATGTTCCCAATCTCTCTTCTCCCTACTCTCGTGCACGCAGAGATCCGGCTCGGTGGGCGATGAAGGCAATGGCGAAAGGGGAAGGAGGCAAGGGAGGCAATGGCAAGTGGAAGGGAGCCGACTCTCCACCCTCAGTATTTATAACCGGAAGCCCAACGGGCGGATTCGAGGAAAAGGCAAGTAAGTCTCTGCACTTAATGCGCCTACCTACCGCCCCCTCGTATTCCATAAAATAGGGCACACCCGTCGCGTCATCGGGCTCCGCACCGCACTCCACACCGCACCCTACGCCCGCTACGGCTGCAGTCGAACGGACATCTCCTAAAAAGGCGTGCCTACGACGGACAACGTGCAACAATGGGCGTTATCTTCGGAGGTAAGCAACGGATGTTGACCCGTCCGTCAAAATCTCGAGGGAGCGAAGGCTGGCCCTCGAATAGGGTTCGACAGCCGCCCTCGAGTACCTGAGGTCAGGGAGGACCTAGGGTAAAACGGACTCCGGTCCACCCCCAAATCTCGAGGGGTGAAGGCTGGCCCCACAAACGGGGTTCGATAGCTGCCCTCGAGTACTCGAGTCAGGGATGACCCAGGGGAGGCCGGCGCAAGCCCCAAGCTCGAGAACGAACTCTTGAGGCCCCCCGGGACATATCCAAGGCATAACCAGAGAATACCCAAGGATCCCTACGACAGGAGGCATTGAGCCACAAACTCCCATCGAACGGAGTCGGCACCTAGGTAATCCACGCGGTCTTGCTTAATGAGAGCGCCTCAGGGCTTCTATCGACCCCTATCGAACGGGGCACGAGTTCTCACTTGGATTTCTACCCGTTACCAGCTCACAGAGGACTTCGAGGCTCGTCCTAACGAGGATAGCATGATGCTCTTCGCCCCACAATCCGAGTGCAAGGATCCGTGGGAAGGATGCTATGAGGTAGCAAAAGCCCAACCGCACGAGGCTCGGGGGCTAGACTACACACGACAACCCTCGACGAAAGAGGGTCGAAAACACTCGGAGCCTGGCAGACAGAGTTGACCCCTCGATGGGGCACTATGACTCGAGTTAATCGAACTCTCAAGGGAGCAAAGGCTGGCCCTTGAAGGGGTTTCGACAGCCACCCTCGAGCAGTTCCTTCCCAGGGAAGTAAAACGGACTCCGGCCCACCCTGAAATCTTGAGGGAGCGAAGGCTGGCCCTCGAGCAGGGTTCGACAGCCGCCCTCGAGTACCCTGAGGTCAGGGAGGACCCAGGGTAAGACGGACTCCGGTCCACCCCCAAATCTCGAGGGGGCGAAGGCTGGCCCCACGAACGGGGTTCGCTAGCCGCCCTCGAGTACTCGAGTCAGGGATGACCCAGGGGGGGCCGTCGCGAACCCCTAGCTCAAGAACGAACTCTCGAGGCCCCCCGGGACATATCCAAGGCATAACCAGGGAATACCCAAGGATCCCTACAATGGGAGGCATCGAGCCACCAACTCCCATCGAATGGAGTTGGCACCTAGGTAATCCACGCGGTCTTGCTTAATGAGAATGCCTCAGGGCTTCTATCGACCCCTATCGAACGGGGCACGAGTTCTCACTTGGATTTCTACCCATTACCAGCTCACAGATGACTTCGAGGCTTGACCTAACGAGGATAGCACGATGCTCTTCGCCCCACAATCCGAGCGCAAGGATCCGTGGGAAGGACGCTAGGAGGTGGTGAAAGCCCAGCCACACGAGGCTCGAGGGCTAGACTACGCACGACACCCCTCGACGAAAGAGGGTCGAAAATACTCGTTGCCTGGTAGACAGAGTTGACCCCTCGATAGGGCACTATGACTCCAGTTTAACGCTTGAGGGAGCGAAGGCTGGCCCTCGAAAGGGTTTCGACAGCCGCCCTCGAGCACCCCCTTCCCAAGGAAGTGAAACCCTCGTAGCCTGGCAAACATAATTGACCGCTCGATAGGGCACTATGACTCCAGTTAATCCTAACTCCCCTCGATAGAACACACGTCAAAGCCCCCAGAGGAGTTCTTAATCATTCCTCTGGGGCCTCGGGGGCTAACCCCACGGGGTGCGCTCGCGCGCACCCCGCGGAGAATCAGACCTCGTACTAACCCTGCAGATCATCAGCAAAAACCTCTATGCGGATTTTCCTTATCCGCATAGAGGCTCGGGGGATACTGTCGGGTACAAAGGTAAGGGGTAACCTAAACGTGTGATAATCTAAAAGCTCAACATAGAAACCATTTTTAAGGCAGGATCCGATCAGCCGTTCAAGTCAATGGAGGAAGGCCCATCACCCAAAGGCCTCCCTCACCGGCAACAGTGACCAGTCGTGGGCCGGCCCATTGCTGGAAAAACAGTAGGAAGGATACCCCTCCGCCTCTGCCTCGAGTGACGAACAGGGGTCGAACGAACGACCCCTCCGTCTCTACCTCGACTGACGGATAGGGGTCGAACGAACGACCCCTCCGCCTCGACCTCAACTGACGGATAGGGGTCGAACGAACGACCCCTCCACCTCCACCTCGACCTCGACTGACGGACAGGGGTCGAACGAACGACCCCTCCGCCCCAACCTCGACCCCCCGTGGGGTCGATCGAACGACCCCTGAGAAGGAAGCTCGATCGACTTACCTACTCCCGGTATGGGGTAAAGGGGATCCGATGCGCCTACCTTCCCCCGCCTAACGCCATGGGTGCCCACTACCACAGTCAAATCCATCAACTCACCGCCCATGCCCGGGACCTCCGTCAACCGTGCGGCCGCTGTAGCCACATCGCAGGTACGGAATCCAGAGGCACCCCCTCGAGTCATGAACAGGACAGCCCTCGACTGTGTCTTCAGGGATACGACAGGGTCACGCTGGCCTCGACGCCCCTCGACCAGGGGGCTCAACCATCGTCTGCAACCACTCTGGCATGGCTCCCGTCCAGTCCGTCCCGCGTCAACTATGGGACTCGTACCCATCTACAGAAGGCCAACCGTACTGCGCCATGCTGTACGGCGGTGTCCAGTCTGCTATCGCCAGGCCCTAAAACACCGGAAGTACAGAAGGAACATGCCGCTATAGCGATCGACGTCTCGTCGCAGTCATGGCGCACGGACATGTCTCCCATTCCGATACGTACTAGGTTCCTGTAACCCTAAGCCTCCCCTTGGCCTATAAAAGGGGATGCTGGGATAATAGAGGGGGACGAGACAGGAGGACAGAGAGACATAGAACTCCACCTCCAAGCCGAGTGGAGGGTCAGATCATCGGACATCCGCCCACACTCGCAACACCACTCCTTACCTGCTTGAACATCTCAAGCAATCCACCATCTCACCTAGGATAGCCTTGCTAGTCCTAGGCCTCAGCTCATCCTGAGGACCCTCGTGTAAACCTGCTTGTACCTCCCTGTACGAGCACTTCGGTGCAAGATAATACAATCCATCCTCCCCCGCTAGACGTAGGGCCTTCTTTGCCCGAACCAGGATAAATGTTGTGTTCTTCTTGCATCACATCTGGGAGAGGGAGCACGCAATATACAAATTTACTAGTTGGTGGTCTTGACCCGCTGGGTCATAACACCGACAACTACCTCCAAAGTGTTAGCATAAATATAAGGTTCACACCATTGGATATACAAGACTTCTCTTGTTTTCCAAATTTATTTTGCATTAATTAATACAACATTACCATAGCAATTTAAATTTACCCTTGCGTAAATTTAGAAAATCTATGGTTTACACCTAGTTGGAATACTAACCACAAAAGAGTTTGATCTCTCGCTCTTGATGGTTACCACTATCCAATATGGTCAATGGACGTAACATTATTCTATGGATTTGTATCAATACTTGATGCTCCTCATAAGAGAGCATCTCATATTATGATCAATTTAATTATGAAGTTTTAGTAAAATAAAGCATCATACAAATCCAGATCACACTATGTGTATCTCAATGGATATAAATTAATGCACAATATGGCTAGTTTTCTAAGAGTGATATGAACATATGGCAATAATTTTGCCCATCGCCAACTATGATTGGCCATAATTTTATCTCTAAGACTTTATGTCCATTTGAGAATAGAATTATGTTGTTCCCCAAATATTCTCTATATTGTGTTCTTGCGATTCTCGTAACTTACCATATGTATTCTAGATTAATTCCTATATTACTTCAGATCTAAGTGTATGATAAACTCTTATTGAGGAATCATCATTAGCATTGTAGTGATGCTTTATCATCTGAAGTACATTGAATTTTTAGAATCATGACAAGTTCGATGTCATATAATATGCCATCCAAAAAACTTTAATGGTAAGATTCAACACAATAATAAGAAGTAGCCCCATGCATTTCTCAGGGTTAAAGAATTTTCCAAACATGACAAAGTCATACTTTGTCCCAATTGTAGATGTAATAACTACACAACATGGAAATAGCATGCCTTGAGTCATTTAGCTGATCAGTATTTGAAATCCATTGAACATAAATATCTGGCTCAACAATAAAGATATGAAGTACACTTCAATCTTCAACCTGACACCACCAGGAAGTCCTGTTGTTCACGACTAGTTTCATGAAGGAACCAAGTAGCGACCAAACACTTAATTAATAAGTGGGTCTTATGAGCATGGGTAAGACAATCATCGAATTTACTTCGCTTGATCCATTTTGGAGATCAAAATTTATCTCCCATTCACAAAGATACCTAGCATCTACGTCCCATTTTAGTGTTGTAATATAAATGTTGTCATCAATTTCAATTGAATATCACAATAATGTGGCTTCACATTTGATATTCCATTAAATTGTATCTAATCTTTATATCTGCAAAGAATTTCATTAAATTCTTCATGCTATATATAGATTTATACGAGAGTCAATCCAAATAGAAATTTTTCCTAGTGGACAGTTGCACCACAAACTCTATACATAGGGAAGCAAAATATTCCTATGTTCTTAATAAAGATAAGGAAATATTTTGACAATCGCTAGATGCGATATCATGATAGTTGGTTTTGGTCGTCCTACTATCATACTCTCTATTAGTACTCAAATAATAATCATGAATCTATTATTGTATTCTGATTATATAATGTACCCAATCGATTATAGAGATATCTGTCAATGTGATTTTCATAATCGAAACCCCAAGATGACAACTGAGAGGAGTATTTGCTCCTAAGTACAAATATGGCAACACAATACATCCTTAGTTGGATTGAACTACCTATACATGGTATACATATTCTATATGAGTGCAAATTCATACTCGAATATTACCTCGCTCAATATAGAATCATTTGGGAAACAACTAGATGGAAAGGAATCTTGTTTAGTGGGTCATTGTCCTACTAACACAATTATGAGAGATTGGGCTTCCTCTATGGGTATTCAATTAATTATGGATATGTCCATGTATCATAATTCTATAAATACCATAAGTTGTTTTCATATTATCTCATTGCATGGTTTTCATAAACAAACCCATTACTAAGGAGCGATGATGAAAATCGTCACACGACTTAGTGCAACATATATGAAAACTAAATAATTATGCACATTCCTTCCATATAATCTAGGGTGTACTATACATACATCAATCCCATATTATATGTTGCGTACAAAATAATTCTCTCTCTTGAAGTCAACAAGACTTGACAGATTTGCCTAGGTTATTTCACTATAGGGATAACGTGAGAATTATTGTCATTTCTTTTGGTCTAAATTCCTAAAATCCATGAATTTTGTGTGCACCACAGTTGCCACAGGGGAATTTATTTTTAAGGCTATCTTACCTTAAAATTCAAATATATAGGCCATTCAATTTCTTGAAGAAATTCAAGTACACACTAGTGACCCCATTTAACCATTTTTTTGACCATTAGTACTCACTTTGATGCATCCATAATATATTCCCACACATGTCTCTCACTTATGAGCCCACCAGTATACCAAACACATTGCTCAAAATCTTCAATTTAGAGCAAATTGTCCTGGACGTGGGATAAAATCCATTTCACATGGAATTGTTTGGTTTTTGGGAACTATATATTGAGTACCTTATGTCCATACCAATAATGGTTTGATTGAATCTCTTATTGAGAATCAAAATTATTTGAATGACCTATTAAATAGAATTGTCATTTACCAGCACTAAGTTGGTTGCATGCGGCTTTACACACCGCATCGTTAATTCAAATTCAACATGCTGCACTTAAACAACTCCCTCTGTTGCAGTAAGTACGTGGAACTTTAGCCATAGCCAAACATTTCCTATATGCGCATCGAGTATGTTCGCACATACCGGTATCACCACCCCAACATACCAATGGGCATTAGGGATCTCAATGAGTTATTATTATCCATCATTCATATAATACCTTAGATTTCTATAAGTGATTTACATTGCCCGTATGTTGAACATAATTTGAGGATAATTCTAGGCATTAGGGGGAGATTTATACCACACATAGAATGCCAGGAATCAAAAGAATATCACATATTGATATTCGCTCCTCACATCCACGTACCAAAGAATCTAAACCAAATCATTTAGATCATATTATATTTGCATCATATTGCAAAGAATCTGCCACAAGCATTTACTAATAATAAGGGTGTCACAAAATCCTCTTATCCTACTCCTAATGCGCCCGAAAGAATGGAGGTACCAATAAAACCATTCAGCTCCCACTTCCAAAGATGAGGGGGAGAAGTATGGCCGCTCCTAAGGATAATGCTCTAAGTGAGCTTCTGAGGACACTGAGGACTAGATCCTCCCAATCAGTAAATCTAAGCCAACCTCAAGTTGGTAGACACCCAAATGGATGAGCATCCAAAACCCGGATCAATGGTGCACCCAAATTCTGATCCTGGGACATCGGAACACCCTGACTCCATATGGGAAATGACAAGGAGTCCATAAGGGTTAATATTTTCACATGCTATGTTGATTCAAAACCATGAATCAATCGTTTAAAGAATACAAATTGTCGCGACATATACTCCTCAAAGGTTGCTATTCGCCTTATTGGATCCAGACCAAAAGTCCTAGGCAGAGTGTCTTCACACTCAAATCCTGGTCAAACAAAAAGGTGGCAATTAAGGAGGTTGCTCTTGTTCAATGATGAGAAGTATTACCATAGTAATGCCTTCTCTCACATAGTTTCTTTTTAGAAACAAGGTGGTGAACAATGAGAGCTTGTAGCATATGGTTTCACGCAGAGACTTAGCATAACATACCCTATGATATGTGTGAAAATTAAGTTTCCAAATTCAATCATTGGCAGATCAAATGAATTTGATAGATTCGGACGTATAAGTCCCAATGGACTTCACATTCTAAATCCAAAACAAATCGCAACATACAATGTGTACAATTCAGGTCACAACATGACTTGAGACAATTAAGTTGATTGTGGTACAACTTATTGAGTTCCTTCTATAGAAGGGTTACTCTAATCATGATTGTGTATATGTGTTTGTACAGAAATCCCAAATTGGATTCCCTATCATCTCAACAAATATGGATTATTTTAGTATCATCAAGATATAGAAATAATTAAACCATCATTTTAGGTACAATTTCCATTATGTGAAGTTTGGCCTCTAAGACGGATTTGAGATGAGATATTTGGGTAAAACCAAATTGAGCTTAAGTCTTACTCTTAAGCACATATATCAGTATACCAATATCCAATTGATATTGTCTATCAATATCCAAATAATATTGGACATCATATCCATTAAATCTTGTGGTCATTCAATCCCTAAATATGGACTTCTATCCATTTAGACCTTGGGATGACAACCTTAGTACCATAAAGCGCTCATTTATCTTGCAAATAGCATCAGACCTGAAATTGCATTTGCAGATACTTTGCTACCACAAAATAGCGCAACTTCTATAACACCGAAGGGTGGAAGTAAAAAAGGATATCCACATATATTCATATGGTACTATAAGGCTTTGATTTATTATCAATTAAATTAAGACATGACCTAAATGGAATATCAAGATCCTGGCAATTTAATCCCCCGCCAGATCACATACCGATTTGATTGTGGTAGAGTCTCCTCACATGAGTCATCATATTTGACTCTAATGGTTGCTTCCACTTATCATTCTTAAGCATCTTATATGGATGACTTCATAGAGTGATCAAATGTGATTCCATAGGATCACCAACCATTATCTACAAAGATAAGGTTGCTTTCAATGGTTATAAAATTAACAAACAGGTTAAAGCACACCCACCAAGAAGAAGAGTTCGAGCTCCCCGCCAAAAGAAGCAATACCCGGAGGTCAAGATCAACGAACTCAAGAAGGAAGAACCTGTCAATCCAAGGAAGGTTTGGAAAGCAAAGGAGGTGCACACTCCTCGGTCTCCATCTCCAGAGCCATCAAGTGCACCCGAAGAATGAACACGGCGGAGGAGTCCTGCTCCAAGGACATAAAATCAAGGAGTCCTCGCCGAAAGGTAAATCGGTAGTTATCTTTTTATTTTCTTTACTTCCCTTTACATTGATTTCATTTCTTTAATTTTCATCATGCTTAAAAATTTAGAAAAATAAAGTTAGACTTAATAAAACCTTGAGGTTTGTTTAGCACTAAAACCTGACGAGGTTTAGGCACTATAGGGGGTCGACCGACACCCTTAGGGATCCTAAACCTGTTTTCTCAAATGAGGAACACAATGTGACCTTAATAAAAGAAAAAGCAAAGTGAAAGGGGCCTAAGGGGGTCGGCCGACCCCCTAGCGACCCTTTGGTCACCTCTCTTTCAGCCCCATCTTCTTTTGTCTAATAATCCCATGATTTGAGTAGTGTGAATTTCAAAATTCAGATTTTGCTTTAGGAGACATCTCTTTAACTTTGTCATGCTTTAAAAAGAAAACACATCAATCACCTTTTGACTAAAGCATGACACACTTTTTTCTCCCACTACTCTTTGTTCAAAGAGGGGAATCATGAGCACTCTAGCTCAGCTTTTTATCACATCAATTGGCATGCTTTACCTTTCATCAAACACTAGAAAAAGTGTGAGTGGAATCTCCACTTTGGAACCACCATAAGGGGGTTGGCCGACACCCTTATGCCTCCTCCTTTCCTCCTTTTGCTTTGTGTAAGGAATCCCTTAAAGCTCATGACCATGGCACCCAAGGAGGAGCCCATAGGGGGTCGGCCGATACCCCCATAAGGCCTCCTTGATGCCATGTTCTCCCGCTATGAAAGGCCATGCAAGGAGAGCTCAGAACCACACACTCCAACCAGAATTCAGTTCAAGCTCAAACCATTTCTTCCTTGCCATTGCTTTGTTGTTTCCTCACTTCTCTCAAGTGAAGTGCTTAGCCCTTTGAAGAAGTAGTGCTACTCTCTCTCATGTTCGCAAGAAAATAGCTTGTCTTCATCAAGCTTCTCTTAGCTCAAGCCTCTCCCCGCAAGGCAAACTAGGAAACTCATGCTAACGCTAATCCTTGTCCTAGTCTTGTTCTTGTGTCTATCCCACTTTCTAGAAAATGAAGAACCCTTTGAGGTCCGCAATGAAGAAAGTGAAGCAAGTTCTAAGTGGGAGCTCATCTCGGCGCTCCCACCAATCCGAGGACACTCCTCAAGGAAGGAGAAGGGGTGGTTCTGCCCGATACACTTGGGAGAACATCCTAACCGAAGGACAACCTCAAGAGGAGGAAGAATCGCCGATGGAGGTGCCTCATTTTGGTGCATTCATGGTGCCCCCGGTGAGATCATACGATCAACAAAGTGGTCTCTGGTTTAACCAACTAGAGTACCCGAAGTATCTCTCCATTCGGGAACGCTCCTTCGAGCATAAAAGGATATTGAATCCAACTCTCCTCCGCAACGCAGTTATGGACACCGAATTGGATACTATCTTCTCTACCATTGGTTGGTCTGGTTTTTGGCAAGTAGATGAACTTGAAATTAAATTACTCACCATAGAGTTCTTGTGTTCTTTACAAGTCTCTCATGATGAAATATCTTTCCATATGTTTAATAAAAGCTTTAATCTCACTTGGAGTCATCTAAATGTTGCTCTTGGTTTTGATGACACATGCTTGCTTGACTTAGATCCTGCCATGGGTAGATTTAACAAAAGGGAATTTTGGTTGTCTATTTCTGCCTTGCATGATTGCTCAAACCCCAAACCTGAGGAAATTCATAATCCAACCTTTCATTTTATTCATCTTTGGATGAGCATGACTATGTTTCCTAGAAATGATGCTAGCATGCTAAGAACCATAGAGTTAAAATTCCTATATGCCATGATTTATAAGATTCATGTCTCTCCTGTGAAATGTTTAGTAGCATTTTGGCAAAGATCAATTGAAAGTAATGGACCCATACAGTTTACATCCTTAATCACTCGTCTTGCCAAATCTATGAACTTGCTAGATGGAACCTATCCCTTTGAATACATCTCTTCACCTAGAGCAGTAATTTCGGAAGAATATCTTACACTTGCTCAAATGCTAAAAAGAGGTCCCAGGGGTGGACTCAAAATGATTTATCGTGGCCATACAACTGAGGTTCTCTTCCAAATGGGCAACGTTAGTTGTATAGGACCCGCAAACTAACCCTTGATTTGGATCAAGGACATAGACAAAGAGGTGTTGCAGGTTCAAATAGGAGAGCACAGGAGGGGCTATACTTTGTTCAATTTGAGCAAGGTGGTCCTTCCCGTGGAGTTGTTGGCGAGGAGCTGAGGAAGATGATGCATCTTCCGATGCCATGCACACTTCCAGTGGCATGCCTCCTTGACCACCATGACCTCAAAGACCACGAGCATCCTTCTGTCCTCACGAGATAGGGAGCATCGAGACCAGTGGCAACAAATGGACAACCTCACCAATGCTATAGGCGAGCTTCGCATTGAGCATGGTGTGAGAGCAGGCATAGTCCAGCAAACCACCGAACAACTTTAAGCCTATCAAGACGAAGAAATCAAGCAGTAGAGAATGTGGTGGCAACAACATCCATATCAGCCATCGTACTATTGAGCAAAGGATAAGCTTGGGGGAGGTTCCCTCGTCCACTAAGGTAAGTGTTTAAATTCCAGCATTTACATTCATGCATTTTCTTGCTTATCTTTGCTTGCATTTAAAAAAAATCTGAATATGATAAAAAGAACAAAAAGACTTCTCTCTACTCTCACATGTTTCATGAATGTTTATCTCTCTTATGGAAATGATGAATAGTTGCTCTGCTAAATGTTTCTCTAGTACTTAGTTTACAACTTGGTATTTCTCTAAGTATGGATTACTTGGCTTAAAAGAAACCATCATGAACCTGAAACTTTTGTGGGTTGCAACTGCTATAACTAAGTATACGTTGTTGTGAGACATGATATAACAAGACAAGAGCTGCTATAATATTGTTCTAAATAAGAATGACTATCGGAGTTTTATTTCTTAAAATGATAAAACACTTCTTGTTCCTCTATGGTGAAAATTCCTACCAAAGCCATACATGCTCTTTCATGATATAAGCTTTCTACATAAGCTGCTTGCTTTGTGTTGAGTTTGTTCAAGTTTTGTGACCCTTGTTGAGAGATTTATCATGCTCCCAAGATCAAGATCATGTACACACCACATATATATGCTGCTTCTACACTAAAAGTACGCAAAAACATGTCTTTCATTTTCCTCAAAGTTTATACTCCATGCTCTAAAATAATCTCTCTCTAGTATGTTGCTAGTAAATGAGACATAGACTATGCAAAATTATGAAAAAGAAAAAAATATAGGGGCACATGAAGGTCCCAAGTGTTAGAGAAAAATGATGAGCATATCAAAGCTCATAGAAAAAGAAAAAGAAAGATAGCAATGTCTCCAAAATAATAAGTTAGAAAGAGAGATCATATCAAGTAGAGGAGTATTGATCAATTAGCATGTTTCACACACTTACACATCTTGATCTAAGAGTATGACACTTCTCTCCTTGGATCCGAAACTTGACTTTAAAATATATGCAAGGTAAGTTTGCTACATCTTTTATCCCTACCTATAGCTCCACATAAGCCTTTAGAGTAGGATGAAAAAGAAGGCAAACTTCAAATATGTGCCTTGGTGAGGAATCATACACCATATGAGCGACTCGAGAGTACCATTTGAGGAACATTAACTTTTCTTTTACAAAACATTACAAAACCTCCAATATGAAACTTGTGAAGAATAAGAAAACTAGTGCTCAAGTCAAGTTGTTCTATCTCTCAACCACCCAAGACAAAGGATAAAGCCATAAGCCCTATGGAGGACTAAGGTAATATGGGTGAGTTTTTATTGCTAATTTTTCCATTCAAAAGAGAAATATGATTGTTTTAGAATTAGTACTCTTGAAATATGAAGCATAGTAGCAACTCCTGATCCATCGAGGCTAAGTTTGATTATTTGCTCGGGACGAGCAAACGTTAAGCTTGGGGGATCTTATTGACACCAAGAATGACATACTTTTATATATCTAAAATCATGTCAACAACCTCAGGATCAAGGATAGACAATCATATCATGAGCATATTTTATAAAATAACAAGTTCCACATGTCCATGAAGTATTTGATGTAGAATTAGAAGAAATGGAGCAAGATGGTCCAGTGGGACCCACATGTCGGTTGACACCACCATGGGCCCACCAGCATCCCCACTCTGGCCATGATCCAGGAGAAGCACTCCCAAGTGATCCTCCACCCTTGGATCAACTTGTGCTTTCTCCCAATGGCTCATATTCACTTCACATGGATCCATGGGCCCACATCAAAGAAACCAACGTGACAAACAACTCAGAAGAATCAACCAAGTCACATGACAAGTGGGACCACCTTCTAGAAGAAGGCGGTGGGCCTGAGACCCCAGGGGGGTCGGCTAGTACGCCACTAGGGGCAATCACCCCCACTTGGTCCCTGACCAGTGGGGACAACATCTAGAAGCTCTAGGCATGGCCCACCTGCTATAGGGGGGGGTCTGCCGATACCCCCATGGTCCCTGCTGCGCCTGGTGACTCCCCCATGCATTTAACACATGTTGAAGATCAAGACCATCCACTCCAACTCAGTTTAGAGGCGGTGGATCCAAGGGTCCAAGATTGAAGCCTCCTAGATTGATGATGTGGCAGTGGAGTAGTCCCTACTCCACCTCCCACTATAAATAGAGGCTCACACCCCCTCTTCACTCATGGTGGACAAGCCTACAAGCTCAAGCCCTTAGAATTATCTAGTAGTTAGTGTAGAGTGGGAGTTAGAGTCGAGTCGAGTTGTGCTCGGGATTTCCATAGTCGTCTTCTGGAGAGTCTTGTATAACTCTTGTATCTTTCCTTCTTAGTAAGACTTTACTTTATTCAATACATTACTTTTCCTCTACTTTACTTAGTCTTTACTTTGAGCATTACTATACTAGTTATAGTATTGTTGTGTGCCTTTGCTTATTACTATCCTTTACATTAATAGTTTGTGATCCTTATGGCCTTTCCCGTATGCGATCCTTGCCTGTCATAGGGTGCTATGGTTATAGATCATAATTAAAGTAGTAAGTTGTGTGTAAGCGTGGTGCTTATACATCATCTTACCCTTGGTTACCTCTTGCTGCATGGATTGTTTGTGGTAGCTAGCAAGAGAGTGACAGCCTTGTCTAGTCTTTGTATTCCACCATGTGTTCTTAGGCAAGTTCTTAAAAGGTAATTCCCCCATAAAAAGAGAGCGCGGTCCGGTAGGAATTTTGCCCTCCTACTGATCTATCCTCTCGCCTAGCATACTTGTATTGAGGAGGCATTCTATTGTGTTTAGACTAATTAATTGGCTAAGTACGCTAAAGTAGAAGTGAATTACATAGGAGTCCCTATCTCTCTCATTGTCCTCCCACCTAGCTATACTTACTAGTTTTTCTAAGTTATCATTTACCTTGGCTTGTTCATTCATCACCCTTCCTATCACATATATTGTTTATCCCCCTATACTAGTTGGTACTAAGTTGAGGTACCCTCTAAGATCTCTATCTAATTATCATTTCTAGCTCAGCTTTCCCTTGGGAAGATATAAATTATGATACCTTGGAATACTCCTAGGTGAAGTGCTACAACGGTATAATCTGTGCGCTTGCAGATTTATCCAATTGTCATAAGAAATACCAACAACAATGACTTAAATAGGACCAGAAAATAGAGTTTTCTCCTACCCAGCACCTATGTGCCTGCCAAACTTATTACAGGAAACGGACTACAGAGGAATCAACGAAGCTATAAAGTCACCTTCGTGAGCTACCGTTGTCTAGAAAATCAAGGGACATTCACAAGTAAACATAGCCTAGGCACCACACCTACACTATGAATTACTACTTCAATCAAGAAGCTATCAAGATCAAAGCACTCTAGAAGAGTTGTAAACAATGAAGAACAATAAGGATAATGTTGCTTACTTGAACCAGAAGTTGAATACCAGGGTATCTCAAAATACAAATCCTGGGTGAGCGGACTTGATCCCAAAGAATACAGCAATGAAGAAGCACCGACAGGCCGGAACTCCTCCAGAACTCTACTCTCCAATTCTATATCTCTAATCTCTAAACAAAACTAGCTCTAGATAGAACTAATCTATCTTGATTGCTAGCTTTTGACACCAGAAGTGGCAAACGGGTAAAAGACCGCAAGCGTACGGTTGTCAAGTGTAGCTTTCACCAGGAGTATTCCAGGTATTGTTTTTTTCCACAGGGAACCAGAAGTGGTTTAACTAGCGATCAAGGTTGTCCTATGATGAGACAAGGGAGTATATGGTCTTTTGGTAGAGAGGTTCATTGTAGCAAAGATATCTAACTAGGTAAAGATGGTTATACTAGCTTTATCAGCCCTTCTCTTGCAGAAGGCGATGGGATAGATCAGTAAGAGATAAAACTCTGACCAAACCACGTCATCATGTTGTATTGAGGCCCTACCTTTTAAGAACTTATGTTACACACATGGTGGAATACAAAGACCACACAGGGCTGTCACCACGAGCTAGCTACCACAAACAATCCTTGCCATAAGCGGTTTACAAAGGCAAGATCTAGTCTAGACACCACGTCTACACTATTCTTACTACTTTGACCCTAGCTAAAGGTTAAAGCACTCTACTTAAAGTAAAGCAATGAACAAGCGCAAAAAGTCGTATAACAGCTATGCCAGAATTAGAGTATCAAATACTATAAAGAACTCTGATGTATCACTTACAAGTGTATAACTTACAAGAGGATCGCATCCACCGAGGTATATCTTGGAGAAGACGCCAGACCAGCCCGACTCTCCTCCAGACTCTCCTCACTCTCTTCCAACTAGCATAACACTACAGCAGAGCTTTGCTAAAGCTACTAGAGAGTGGTTTCCTCCAATGTGTCATGAATGAGAGTGAAGGCCTAGGCGGTATTTATAGCCCAAGATGGAGTAAGGGCTACTCCAATGCCACGTTAGTGATCCAGGAGAGCTCCATCCTTGGCCTTTGGATCAAACCGCCTTAGAACCGCCTTAGAATGGAGGGCTTTGATCTCCAACATGTGGGAAATGTGATGGGGAGTCACCAAGAGCTTCAGAAGGGTACATAGGGGCATCAACTGATCCCCCTATGACCCGTGGCCCACCCTAGGCCTTCTAGAAGATGTCCCCACTGGTCAGAGACCTAGTAGGAGGTGGTAGCCCCTTTAGGGGTATCAGATGACACCCCTAGGGGTCTTAGGCCCACCACCTGCTTCTAGAAGGTGGTCCCACCTGTCGTGGAGCTTGGTTGGCTGCTCTGGGGTGTTTGTCATACTGGTTCTCTTGATGTGGGCCCATGAATCCTTGTGCACTTGATCTGGAGTATTGAATGGAAGCACAAGTTGCATCTAAGGGTTGGAATAGCTTTGTCATGGATCATGTTGGCTTGGCTGGCTAGAAGGGTCCAAACCATGATCGACCGATCGTAGTTTGGCTCCTTTGGAGCCAGCGTTCTTGTGGGAGCTCCTGGACGTGCCATGAGTCTCATGATACAGAGGTTCTGGA
Organism: Microstegium vimineum; assembly: GCA_022036555.1. NCBI lineage: Eukaryota > Viridiplantae > Streptophyta > Magnoliopsida > Poales > Poaceae > Microstegium > Microstegium vimineum. The sequence goes on along the minus strand of CM039134.1, from coordinate 39,478,673 downwards.
GTTTGGCTCCAATCACGCATCGGGAGATGTGCAAAAGGAGCTTCCAGCATCCCTGATTGTCTTGAAATGTCATTCCCTGCAAACAAAGGCTATCCAAGTACATGTGGAACTTATTAGTGATAAATATGTTCATGTAGTGTTATTCTACCCTTGAATCCAAGGTTGTTGATGGTATTTTGAGTATGTAAAAGTATGTCATTCTTAGCATGAACAAGATCCCCCATACTTACATCTTTGCTCGTCCTCGAGTAAAGGATAAAAGTAAACATAACTACTCCCTCCGTCCCTAAATAGATGTTATTCTCGCTTCCCGAGAAGTCAACATTTTCAAAATGCTGGTAATTATGTATTAAAATATATAAATAATTATGCTAAGTAATTAGTATCATCGGAAAGATCTTTAAGTCTAGTTTTTTAACAAATTTATTTAGAGATATAAATGTTGCACGTATTTTCTACAAACTTAGTCAAAGTTGAGAAAGTTTGGCCGGCATGCATCCCATAACGACCTCCTTTTTGGGACAGAGGGAGTATGCTATTCTCAAAGTATAAAGCAAGCATAAAGATTTACTCAAGACATTTTGTCATACCAGTGGGATATGTGGTAATGTCTAGCATATATCCTTGAGAGGTTGATAAATGGAATAGTTCTCAAGGCAAAGTCATCTTCCCAAATCATATTTTAGTACTTGGAGTTTTTGATAAGTTTTTCAAAAGAATGCACATAAGTCAACTTACTCCTCTTATAGTACTTTAGATCACTCATAATGTATATGATTCCTTACCAAGGCATAGCATGAGATTGCCTTCTTTTGTATCTCCCTACTTCTAAATGGCTTATGTGAAGCTTAGGTAGGGATGAACAATGTAGCGTACTTGCATTACTTATATTGTAAAGTCAAAACAAGGATCCAAGGAGAAAAATGACATAATCCTAGATCAAGATGTGCATCTGTATGGAATATGATAGTGGACTTTATTGTACTCCTTAACCATGTATGATCTCTCTAACTTTATATTTGTTTGAGATATGGCTATCTTTTTTATGTAGAGCTTCACTTTCTAATCATCATTGTTTTCATCATCTATGATAGCCACGTCTCTTTTGAAGAATTTTGAGAGAGATCATAACATTTTTCTAGAGTACTTATTAGATGAAAATGGAACATGTAAATGAAAGGCATGTTTTGCGTATTTCCAGTGTAGAAGCAGCGTATATATGTGGTGTGCACATGATCTTGATCTTTGAACTATGAAAAATTCTCAACAAGGGTCAACAAGGTTTGACCAAACTCAAAGCAAATACAAGAATCAAATGAGGAAGGTTTTTGATCATGTATAAACATATATGGATTTTGTAGGACAATTCTCACTATAGAGGAGTAGTGACATCATGGTTTTATGACATTTTCAAAAATTAATCTCCAAGTACATTAAGTAGACAGGGTATGAATCATGAGCTGAGAACTTATATCTCATGGATCAACAACTTAGTCAATATGGTTTCCTATCAAGATATTTTCCCACTAGTATAAGCAAAAGCAAGAAGTCATCTTTATGTCAATTTTACCCTTCGAACATCTAGATCATGTCACTTTTCAAATTTTAAGTTCAGATGCAATCTTCTTGTTTTTATTTAGTATTAAGAGGGAAATAAACTAAGTAATTAATTTCATGAAAGAAATAATTGTTTTTATTTTAGAAGAGAAATGAGTAAAGTAAATAAAAGCATTAAAGGAAAAAAGGGAAGAGACGTGGCAAACCAGACAGGAAGTATGTTGAGGTTGAGTAGATGCTGGCTGGTGGACCCGAAGGTTCTTGGTGGGGTCAGCCGACCCCACTTTGGAGCCTTCGGCCATGTCTGTTCCTGTCGATGTTTTACCACCGATAGCCTGCCACGGGGTTACCCGAGACAGTAGTTTGTGCCTCGGCGAATAGTGAAACCTTGGTGGTCGGACACGCAGGGACACACGAGCCCTCGACAAGGTCGAGAAATAACCTTACGTCCAGTTGAGTCGCTTGTTATTGCTCTTGATCGTAATACAAAGTGTTGTGTGCTGCTCTGCGTATCGGGTGTTGTGTAGTATGTTCAAGTTGTTTTTGGGTGATACCCTCACCAGCCCTTTACAGTCTAGGAACTGGTCGAGGGTTTCTCTAATCCTACTCGGTTATGAACTTAGAGTCCTAAGCTACGCTTCGGTCTTGTCGTCCATACCGAGTAGAATTCGATTTCTTCTGTCGGTCTTCCTTTGTGGGCTGAGGAAGAGAGGCCCAAAGATTAGGTAAGCCGGTCCCTGGGTACCCTATAGGATATCCCATCGACAAGCCCCCGAGCATCTCATGATTTTTCTTCAATATGCCGGGTTGCTTTGAAAGCGAGCCGAGTTCTTTTTGAAGCAAAATCATGAAATGATCTTCTGTTGTTCTCCATCTTGTGGTTTTTTGTGCACCTTTGGTGCACTCATTGAGTGTAGCCCCCGAGCCTCTAGATACTTGGTACAAGTATTCGGAGGATCTAAGAAAAAAGTCTTGTAAGGTAGGTATTTCCAGCCCCCGAGCCATCTCCGAGTTCTTTTATATCAGAAAAGAGCTCGGTGGAAGGGTCTGAAATAGTGTGTTTTTGTCTTCTTTTTATTCACAGGTGGGTACTGTGCCTTCACGGGTATGTAGAATCTTGCTTTCACTATTTGCTTTGGTCAGCTTTTGTCTTTTTCTTCTTTTTTCTTTCTCGTGACTTTTTGGCTCTTGGTGGTCCTTCCCTGCTATATATTCTGCTGTGCTTGTACTGATAGCTTCATCCTTAGGTTTTAGTGATCATGCTGCTGAGTGAAACTGAGCAGCCCCCGGGCTTATGCTCTCCTTCTGGTAGTTGAGTGGGTACAAGAACTCTTGTGAATGGAGTTGGAGGTAGACTAACTCCTCGGTTAGATTTTCCTGGGAAGTTTGGTGTAGTGGGTAGAAGAAGTCTTGTGATGTGGCTTCCATGCCTTCTCTATCTGTCTGCTGAACTCTGGGCTATAACCGTTGTCGCTCCTGAGTTGATTGAAGTTGTACACTTCATTTTCCTAGCCATGCATGCTTGCACCGAACTCCTGCTGGAAAGGCTAGAGCTGGAGCTGTCCAATCTCATTTGTTGGGAGTGGCTTTCTGTCTATCGACCAAAACTTTCCTCATGCTGTGTGGGAGTTCTGGGTTGTTTTACTCTGCAAGGTTATCGCCAAGTGCTGAGTCTTCTTTGGTGGTCGATCTGATCCATCCTTGGTTTTAGCCCTTGTATCTTGTCACTTATGGTCTTTTGTTGTAGAAGAGGCTCGTATTGGCCTTGTATTGGTAGCTTCTGGTTGTTGTATCTGTAAGGTCACTGGCCGAGTTGTTTTTGGTATCCAATAATTGTCCCTAGTTGTATGATTGTCCTTAGAATATTCTTCTGTATATTCTATCTAGTATTCTGATGTACTGCTTTTATTGTAGTCCTTGTAAAATCTTTTGCCTTTACTGCTCTCTTTATGTACTATTGCTGATGTTGTCCTTTCTTCATGGACTTGGTGTATGTGCACCCGTTGTTCTTCTATAAATAGTTGTAGTATGGTTTCCTTGTCACATATCTTCTGTTTTCCTTGTAAGAGGTCCTTGTTGTATCATGGATATTGTAATGGGCGAGCTTGACGAGCCCCCGGGCTTCTTTCTTCTCTTTCTTGGTTGTAATTGTCATGTACCCTTCAGTCATTTATTTGTGCTTCCTTCTGGGTTTTTCTGGATTCGCTGTCTCTGACAATGCCTGTCTTGGATGACTTCTTGGTTCTACTTCCTTCGGTTAGCAAGGATGCACTACCTCTCATCTGAAATCAAGCGCTTGCGAGCCGCTTTTCCCTGCACGACAATTGCCGGTTCCGTCTTGTGTAATTTTGATTCTAGCAATCCCTGTTTGTCAGAGTACTTTTGTATCTGTTGAGGTGTTGTATTCTGATGTAAAACTGCCTATGTGTTGATATTTTTCAATAAAGGACTCTCACTAATCATGTTCTGCCGAGTTGTTTTCATCTTCGGCTAATCACTTCTTCGTCATGTTGTATTCTGCAGGGTGTAAATGTTTATGGTACTCAATCTGCGGTTGTCCTAATTTGACCGTTGTTTTTACCTTTTCTGATGCGCAGTCTTAGGAAGTAATAGTTTTGGTAACCGTTCTGCTATTTTTCCGTAATTGCTGTCTCTAAGTAACAGTTGTTTATGGGAACCGACCTCTTTATTTTACCTTTATATAAGTTCCTTCGCCCTTTTGTTACCGTTTCTTTCTCCAACTAACAGGAAAATTCTGTCTTTTGTTTTAGCTTAACCTTCTTTTGTCGTTCTTCCTGGAGTAATTTTGCAATGAGGGGTAAAGGGATTCTGAAATCTTTCGTACAGCAAGGTGATCTTGATCACTTAGTTGCACAAGGTCTTCTTTCATGATCGGCTATCTGTGAATTGCCTGGTGATCAATCGTCCCCAAACCCATCTCTTGATCAATCTCTACTTTTTGTCTCTTACGTTAGATCTGGACATTGTTTTCCACCATCTGACTTCTTAATTCAGTTCCTTGATTTCTATGGTCTCCAACTTCACCATCTTGTTTCTAATGCTATCCTCTTCCTTTCCTGCTTCGTGCATCTCTGTGAGACTTTCATAGGGAGCCCTCCTTCTCTTCTGTTCTTCCGCTATTTCTTTCGAGTTCGTTTTACTAATAGATCGAAGGCTCCTAGTTGTGGCTGTGGCCTGATTCAATCCAGGCAGGGTCACAAAAATGTCTTTCCTTCTTTGTCCCTGTTTGAATCTATCCGTGATTGGGCTAAAAAGTGGCTTTATGTTTCTCAGCCATCTTTTCCTAAGCCTTTTGATTTATCTTCTCTCCCAGTTTCCCTTCCCTGTTGGTCTGATAAAATTTCCACTTATGAAAAGCAAGCCCTTAAGCCTTTGATTGATCGTCTTAGTTTTTTGAAGCAATCTAGCTTAATAGGCAATGGTATTGTTGCTAGCTTCTTGCGTCGCCGAATTCAGCCTTTGATGAAAAGGGATCATCTGGGTGTCAAATATAGTGGTCCTTCTGATTCATCTCGCTTTATCCTTGAGACTGAACTTTCGGATGATGTTGTTCTTGAGATGATGAATAGAGTATTGGGTGGCGTTGTTATCCTTCCTGTCACCATTCAAGAGTATAGTGATGTCAATCCACCGCCTAATGTGAGCATTTGACTCTTTGATTTATTTTTATTTTGTTGTCCTTGTCTGATGTTTTTGTTTTGCAGCGTTTTGGTTACAACTTTGCTCTCAATGTGCCCACTGCCGATGATGGTGGACACCTGGATGTCGATGATGATGAAGAAGATGATGATGATGATACTGACGCTGCTGTATCTCCGAAGTGGGGTCATTCAGATGTTGATACTAGGCTTCCTTGGCCAAAAAGGAGGCGGTCTGCCCGTCATGGTTCTTTGTCAGGTAATCTTTATGCCGAGTTCTTTTGCCACTTTCTCCTGTCTTCCTGTCCTTCTGTTTCTTGATTTTGTTTTTTTTGTTTTGTAGATGGTCATTCGGCTCTTTCGACTGAAGATGAGTCAGTCGACCCTTTAAGTCCTTCAGGGTGAGCTCTTTTTCTATCATTTCTCTCTATGTGCTTCCATGATATGTGCTGATACTTGTTCTTTTTGGTGTAGTCGGGTGCCTGCTAATGTCCCCCTTGTTTCTGGGTCTGTTGCACCTTCTTCTTTTGCTTTACCATCTTTTGATGATGGTTTTGACTTTGCTATCCCGAAGCTGTCCTTCTCCCAAACTGTGGCTGAGATCAACAAATCTTCTAGGTATGTCTCCTTTCTTTTGATTATTTCTTTGATATTTGCTGAGTTCTTTGTAAGGGTTTGTGAAATTTTTGCCTGCAGTGTTGCTTTGGATGGCTCCTCTTCCTCTAAAGCTGTTGTAGATTTGCAGTTGTCTTCCCCAGGTATATTTGTTTTTCTGTCCTTCTAGGTTTTATCTTTTTCATACATCTCTGTGCTAACTTCTTTGCTGTAGATGCTCCGGCAGTTTCTCATGACGCTGGTTTGACTGAGGTGTCTTTTGGGAAATCTTTCTTAACTACCCGACCTGATGCACAAGCTTTTTCTGCTGTTGATCATTGTGTTCCTTTGTCTGTTCGTTCTGAGCGGATTGGTCGGTTGCTTTCAACCTAGGAATCTTTTTCTTCAAAATACAGTGCTGAGCTCAAGGTACTTTTGATAGTATTCTTTTTGTATTTCATTTGTCTTTCTATTTTCCTCTTATCTTTATTTTTGTCAGCAGGCTTTCTATCAGGATCAAGATGTTTTGTTTGGTCCTCAAGAGGAGAGTTCGGCTTCCCTTATTCAGGGTAGTCTTGGTAAAGCTGAGGCTGAGTTGTCTCATGTGAAAGCTGAATTGGCTCGAATGACAGAAATGCGGGATTCTGCTGCTATCCGGGCTTCTGATGAGATTGCTGATCTGAAGTCTCGGCTTGCTGGTACTTTCTGTTCTTCTTCTTACTTACTTTTGGTCTTTGTTGGTTTACTTTTGCTTATTTGTTTGATATTTGTTAGATGCTGAACGCCAACGTGAGGCTTGGAAAAGGGATCGAGAGGTGACGACTGAGACCCTTCGATCTTCTGAAAACAAGGCTGAGCATGTAAGTGAATCTGCTGATGATACTTTAAAAAGGGCTCAAGATTTGCTAGCTAAAGCTTAGTTGATTCGAAGCGGTGTTGATCATGATCTTGTCCAGGCCTTACAATCTGTCCAGATTTTGCAAGGGAAGTTGACTTCTGCTCGAGCGCAACTTAAATCTTTGCTTGAGGTTGTGAAGCCTATTATTGCTACTTGTTGACGCAAAAAATCATCGGAATCTGCGAACACCTCGGGCTTATACCCGAAATCGATCTCCAAGGGTGTGCTAGTCGATTTGACCAGTTAATCGACAAGGACGATAAATAGAACAAGATCTGAACGAGACAACGGCGATGCGCCCAGATGTCAATGCTCAAACCTGATCAGGATAACTAGAGTAGAGCTGAACGAGACGACAGCGATGCACCCGGACGTCAAGGCTCAGATTGCTCAAACGCGGAACTTGCAAGGGTTGACGAAGGTCGATGAGATGCAGCCCGTCGAAACTTGAAGAACTCGTAGATAGACTAATACTAATGTGATAAAAGATAAATTGCTGGAAAGATAGATAAAAGTAGTAGATTCATTTGATATGCTTGGATATATTTTTCATGACCATAGATACATATTTATACTCCGGCCAGGGGAGTTGTAGATAGACACGACTCGTACCTTTCCTAAACAAAACTCCTATTTTAAAGGAAATAAACGGCTCATGCAAGAGTCAGACTCAAAATAATCTATAATAATGATACTGGCGTAAAGCACCAGCTTCCTTATCCGTCTCCCTTGCGATGAAACCTTCCATCGGCAGACTTCTTCCAATCTGCAACCTTCTTCTATTGCCATCGGCAGTTCTCTTCTGACGCCAGCCACGTCATCCTGCTTCTGTCAGCATCATCTACCATTCATCGGCAACTTTCTGTCCTCATCGGCAATATTCCTTCCATCAGCAACAGGCTTTGGCTCTCATCGGCAATTCTTTCTTGCCTCCATCGGCAATGCGCTTCAATTCTCATCGGCAATGTTCTTCCTATCGGCAACATTCCTGTCTCTATCAGCAACACCCCTTTGCTTTCATCAACAGTGTCTTCCTGCCTCCATCGGCAACAAGTCCCTGTCTTCATTAGCAACATTCTTGCCTTTATCGGCAATATGACCGGTAATATCTCAATGCCAATAAGGAACGGCAACTAGCCTTTTGCCGATCGGCACAATCCTTAGATCATATTGACATGTGCCAAAAAATGGTCAACACTACTGTTTGTCATCCTGGAGATGATAATGCTGGTATAGATAGCATAATCCCAGTGCTGTCTTCTCGATTCTGTGAGTTTGTGCAGAATGGATTTGAACGATGCATTGGAAATGTTATTTCCTTTGTTCGGGCTCTTGCCCCTGAAGTCCATGTGGCCCGGATTCTTGAAGATCCTATGGAGGCCGATCTTTTAACTAGGTGGGAGTAATCAAAACCTGAAGTTAAAGTTCTTTGTAGTGAGATACTTGGTCAGATGAGAGTGTTGCCCCTTTCTTCTCCTTGATGAACATATTTGCTTGTCTTTAAGTGGTGATTCTTGTAATATACTCTAGACGATACTTTTGCTTAACGTATTGTCAGGCTTTGTCCTGATATTGTAATGCTCTTGTCTCTGCTGTCGTGCAATTTATTTTTTGATTGACTTGCTTGTCCTTCTGATGAATACCTCATTTTTTTGATATTTGCGAGCTATGTCGAGTTCTTTTGAGTATTGTACCTCTGTATTGATCTTTGAAGATGCTTCTGAATTCCCGAGTTCTTTCTGGGTAATATTATTGTTTTTCGTGCCTTGATGATTATACTGGAGATATTCTTGTTCATAAAATGCCTTGTGCCTCTGAGTTAGGCTTTGGGGATCTTTGTCGTTGCTTTTGATAATTTTCGAGTAGTTTCAAAGTAGTCTTGTTGAGTAGTTTCTGATGCTGGAGTAGTAGATATCACTTTCTGACGTAATAGCATTTGACTTGCTGTCTTTGTTGTGCAGAGTTTGTGTTTCTTTTCAAGCAGGAATGTTGTGCCACTTTTTGTAAGTGATTATCTTTGATGTCGTCGAGGTAGACTATTCTTCTTTATTGTGCCAAGTAGTTTTGCCATGTCGCCTCTTAAAATGGTAGACTTGTAGATGTATGAACCAGATTGTGCCGCTCATGGTGCAAAGCAGTCGGTTTGTCGTCGAGGTAGACTGATGTTTTTTTATTGCGCCGAGTAGTTTGATGTCATGCCGATAGACTTGTAGATATGTGAACCAGACTGTGCCGCTCATGGTGCAAAGCAGTCGGTTTGTCATCGATGTAGATTGATGCTTTTTGTTGCACCGAGTAGTTTGATGTCATGCTGGTAGACTTGTAGATTTGTGAACCAGACTGTGCCGCTCATGGTGCAAAGCAGTCGGTTTGTCATCGATGTAGATTGATGCTTTTTGTTGCACCGAGTAGTTTGATGTCATGCTGGTAGACTTGTAGATTTGTGAACTAGACTGTGCCGCTCATGGTGCAAAGCAGTCGGTTTGTCGTCGATGTAGATTGATGCTTTTTGTTGCGCCGAGTAGTTTGATATTTGTCATGCTGCCTCTTGAAATGGTAGACTTGTACGTATATGAATCAAACTGTGCCGCTCATGGTGCAAAGCAGTCGGTTTGTCAGGTTGCCTGACGAAACAACTAACTTAAAGATGCTAGACAGTGCCGCTCATGGTGCAAAGCTGTCAGCTTGTCATGCCGCCTCATGAAACGGTTGACTTATATATGAACCAGACTGTGCCGCTCATGGTGCAAAGCAGTTGGTTTATCGGGTTGCCTCACGAAACAACCGACTTAAAAATGCTAGATAGTGCCACTCATGGTGCAAAGCTATCAGCTTTTCATGCCGCCTCACAAAACGGTAGACTTATATATGAACCAGACTATGACGCTCATGGTGCAAAGCAGTCGGTTTGTCAAGTTGCCTCACGAAACAACTGACTCCAGACAGTGCCTCTCATTGTGCAAACTGCCGGTTTGTTCTTGATGTGTTGTATCTTATGTCTTCAGTTGTAGAATTTCTTGAGTTGGCTGATATGCCAGGTATTGCTTAGTTGAATTCCATCTTCTGTCATTAGCTCGTAAGTTCCGGGTTGTATTGTTGTCTTGATGATAAAAGGACCCTCCCATGGGCTGTGTAGTTTATGTCTTCCTTCTTTCTTTTGAATTAGTCATAGTACTAGATCTCCTGGTTTTAACGTTCTTGGATGCATATTTTTGTCATAGTGTCTTCACAAGCCTTGTAAGTATCTTGCATTTTGTATTACTGAACTGTCTCTTATTTCTTCGATTGAGTCAATCTCTAGTCGTCTTGTTTCTTCGGCTTCTCCTTCATCGTATTGTTCGATTCTTGGTGATTGCCATATCAAGTCAATTGGTAATACAACTTCTGATCCGTATACCAGGAAGAAGGGTGAGTAGCCTGTTGCTCTGCTGATTTGGGTTCTTAAGCCCCATACCCCTTTTGGTAGTTCTTCTATCCACTTGCTTCCGTAGTCTTTTAGGTCTTTGTATAGCCTTGGTTTTAGGCCTTGTAATAGTAGCCCATTGGCTCTTTCCACTTGTCCATTTGCTTGGGGGTGAGCCACTGATGCATAGTCTATTTCTATTCCGCAATCTCTTGCCCAATATTGGAATTCCTTTGCTGTAAATGGTGATCCGAGATCTGTGATTATTCTGTTGGGCATCCCAAATCTGTTCATGATGTCTTGTATGAACTCTGTTGCTTTTTCTGCACTGTATTTGACGAGTGGTTTGTATTCAATCCACTTGTGAATTTGTCTACTGCAACAAATATGTATTCAAATCCTCCTTTTGCTTTTTTGAGAGGTCCGACTTGATCCAGCCCCCAGCATGAAAAAGGCCAGGCTGGTGGTATGCAGATTAAATTGTTTGCTGGAACATGTGATTGTCTTGCAAACATTTGGCAATTTTTGCATGTCTTGACTAATTGTTCTGCGTCTTTGGGTGCTGTTGGCCAATAAAATCCACTTCTGAATGCTTTGCCGATTAATGTTCTGGATGCTGCATGAGTTCCACAGCAGCCCGAGTGGATTTCATCCAATATCTCTTTTCCTTCCTTTGTAGATAAGCATTTCAATAATACTCTAGAAGATGCTGCTCTTTTGTATAATTTATCCTTTATGAGGACGTAGGCTTTGCTTTTTCTTATAACCCTCGTTGCTTCTGCTTTGTCTTCGGGTAGTTTGTTTTCCTTCTTATAATCTATGAATAGTTGTCTCCAATCGCTTTCTATGTTGAGGATCTGTCTTGTGGTGTCGGGTTCATTTATCTTGTCTATGTCCATTGGGTCTTCTTTTTGTTTACTGATTTCTTGGATTGATGGCTTTGCGAGTTCTTCTACAAATATTCCCGGTGATACTTTTGCTATGTCTGATCCCAACTTTGACAAGATATCTGCTGCCACATTTGAATCTCTCAAGATGTGGTGGATTTCTAATCCTTCGAAGTTCTTTTCGAGTTTCCTTACTTCTGCAAAGTATGCATCCATGTTGTTTTTTGAGCAGTCCCACTCTTTGTTTACTTGATTGATTACTACTGCTGAATCTCCATAAGCAAGAACTCTTTTGATTCCCAGGGTGGCTGCTACTTTTAATCCGTGTATGAGTGCTTCGTATTCTGCTTCACTATTTGTTACTTGCCATAATATTTGTAGTACGTATTTTAATTGTCTTCTTTCTGGGGAAATTAGTAGTACACCTGCTCCAGCCCCTCCAAGTTTCAGAGAACCATCAAAGTACATCTTCCAGTGGTCTCTTATTGGTTCGAGTTCTTTTTGTGCAATTTCTATCCATTCTGCAATGAAGTCGGGTAATATCTATGACTTGATTGCTGTCCTTGGTCTGAAATCTATATTTAGAGATCTAAGTTCCACTGCCAATTTAGATATTCGGCCTGTGGCGTCTTTGTTTCTGAGTATGTCTTGTAACGGGAAGTTGGTTGCTACTGTTACTTTGTGCTCGTGGAAATAATGCCTCAACTTTCTTGATGATATGAGTACTGCATATAGTAGTTTCTGTATGTGTGTGTATCTAACTTTTAATTCCGTGAGTACTTTGTTGATATAGTATACCGGTCTTTGTATTTTGTAGGTACGTCCGGGTTCTTCTCTTTCCACGATGATTGCTGCACTTACTACATTTTTTGTTGCCATGATATACAACATCATGTCCTCCTTATTTCTTGGTGGTGTCATTATTGGGGATGATGATAAATATTCTTTTAGGTTGATGAAAGCTTGATTTGCTTCTTCTGTCCATTCGAAGTTCTCTTTTCCTTTTAGGAGTTTGAAGAAGGGTAGTCCTTTTTCTCCCAATTTCGATATGAATCTGTTGAGAGCTTCCATACATCCTGTGAGTTTTTGTATGTCCTTGATCTTTTTTGGTGGCTTCATATCCATTATTGCTTTGACTTGTTTTGTTCTTGTGTCAATTCCTCTGTTGCTGACTAGGAAACCGAGTAGTTGTCCTGATGGTACACCAAAAATGCATTTTGTTGGATTGATCTTCCACTTCCATGCTTTTAAATTCTTGAAGGTCTCTTCTAGGTCTTCCAATAGTGACTCGGGTTCCTTTGTTTTGAATACTACGTCATCGATGTAGGCCTCAACGTTTCTTCCAATTTGATCTCCTAGATAGGTTTGTATTGCTCTTTGATATGTTGCTCCTGTGTTTTTTAATTCGAATGGCATTGATTTGTAACAGTATGCCCCAAAAGGTGTTATAAAAGATGTTTTTCTTTGGTCTTCTTCTCTCAGTGAAATTTGATGGTATCCCGAGTAGCAGTCGAGAAATGATAGCAGTGATGATCCAGCTGTTGAGTCTATGACTTGATCAATTCTTGGTGGCCCATATGGGTCCTTTGAACAGTATTTGTTGAGGTCTGTGTAGTCCAAACACACACGCCATTCTTTCGAGTTCTTTTTCTCCACTAGTACCGGGTTAGCTAACCAATCCGGGTTGATTATTTCTCTGATAAACCCTGCTGCCAATAGTTTTGTAATTTCCTTTTTGATTGCTGCCTTCCTGTCTGGTGCAAATCTGCGTAGCTTCTGCTTCACTAGTCTTGAACCTTTATTCGTGTCAATTTTGTGCTCAGCCAACTCCTTTGGGACTCCTAGCATATCTGCTGGCTTCCATGCAAATATGTCCTTGTTATCCCTCAGAAAGTTGGTGAGCGCGAGTTCCTATTTAGGATCCAGGTTTGCGCTGATTATTGTCGTCTTCTCTGGATCTCCAGTTAGTAGGTAGATTGTCTTCGTGGCCGCTTCTTTAGGAGGTGTGAAGGTACTTGGCTTCTTTGCCGGTATTTAGATTTCATCTGGGTTCATTTTCTCAACTTTCTTCGCAATGTCTTCTTTTTCCTTATAGTCTTGTAGTTTTTCTGATATTTGTATGGCTTGTACATCACAATCGTATGCTCTCTTTAGATCTCCTTTAAGTGAAAGAACTCCTTTTGTTGTCGGCATCTTGAGCAGTAGATATGGGTAGTGAGGTATTGCCATGTATCTTGTTAATGCTGGTCTTCCAAGGATTGCATGATAACATGATTCGAAGTCGGCTACTTCAAACTTGATGAATTCGGTTCGGTATTTGTCTGGTGTTCCAAAGGTGACTGGTAAGGTGATTTGTCCCAAAGGTATGGAAGCTTTTCTGGGTACTATACCGTAAAAAGGAATACTTGTTGGTGTGATCATGCCTTCATAGTCTAAATTCATCTTCATTAGGGTATCTGCGAAGATTATGTTTAATCCTGCTCCTCCGTCGATGAGTACTTTGGAAACTGCCACTCCTGCTATTGTTGGTCCCATTACTAGGTGATAATAGCCAGCATTTGCTGTGCTTGTCCATTGATCTTCTCTTGTGAATTGTATTGGATACTCTAACCAATCCAGATATCTTGGGGTGGCTGGTTCTGGTGCCATGATGGTTCTGTGTGCCAGCTTTTCCTGCCTTTTAGTTCTTGTATATGATACTCCTGAAAAGATTACTGCTATTTGTCGTTGGAGTTCTTGATAATTCCCCTCTACTTTCTTTGTATCCTTTGCTGATTCATCTGTTTTTTGCTCCGAGTTGTTTGATCGTGTATCTTCCTTCTTTGTGAATCTTCATTGGAAAACGTCACATTCAACTAGCTATGACTTGCATTAGGATGTATGTAGCAGGGTAGGTCTTCTATCCTTTCTGCTGGTCTTTTTGTGTAATTATTGCCTTGGTAGTTATTGTTTGCGTATCTGTTGTTGGTGTTTCTGTTGTTGTTGTAGTTGTTGCTATTGTTGTTGTATCCTCCTTTGTCCTTGTCATTGTATCTTCTTTTGTTGTCTGTTGCTGCTACCATGTTGTCTTGTCTTGGTCTTTTGTCATTGGGTCTGAAATCTAGTCTTTTATTTTCATAAAAATCTCGGGTGAATCTGTGCCGAGTTCTTTCCTCTGACGATATCATCTTCTCGACAGCTCTTTTGAAGTCTTCGTTGGATCTCGGGTTTTCGTTAAAGTAGTCTTTGAACTGCCAATTTGCTATGATTCCATCCGCAAATGTTTCTATTACTTCCCTGTCGGTGATGTCGTGTATTGCTTTGAGTTCCCCAAACCTTCTGTAATACTCCCTCAGAGTTTCCCCTTTTCTTTGTTTTACATTCTTCAATTCTGCCGCTGTCATGGGGTGTGTTATTATTTCAGCAAAGTTGTTGCAGAAAGCTTCTTGCAAATCTTCCCGATACTTGATTGATCTTGGTTTTAGCTTGTCGAACCATTGTAAAGGCATGGCTTCGAGTGCCATTGGAAAGTATAAGGCTTTGATATCATTGTTTCCTCCTGCGAGTTCAATGGATTGAGAATATACTCTTATCCATTGTCTGAGTTCTACTTTTCCGTTATACTTGGAGTGATTTACTGGCTTGAATTTGTGTGGTAATTTCAACGTCTGCAGTCTCCCTGCAAAGCATGGGAATCTGTTGTATTGTTCTGCTCTGTTGAAGTATGGTGACCAATCTCTTCGGTAATAGTCCCTGTCCCTCATGTATTCAGATTCACCATAATCTTTTGGATAGCGTTGATCCCAATCCGGGTTGTTTTGTTTTACCAGCCCGAGATGTTGTTCCTGTCTTTCTGATAGTTGTGGTATCCCTGACTTCCCTAGTCTGTGGAATATCGACTTCTTGGGCAGTTGTTCTTGCTTCTCTCCTTGTCCTTCTTGAGGTGTGTTGTCGTCGGGTTGTTTATTGGGGTCTCCGTCTTCCTTGATTGGTTCGTCTGTGATTCTTTCCTCTTTAGTAAGAATGTTTAGTTCTTTCATCAATTCTTCGATTCTTTCTCTCTTTGTATTCCTTATGGATTCTCTTTCTGCCTTCTTCTTGTTGTATTCTGTCAATTCCGCCTTGTATTTGATCCAGATTTGTTTTCTCTGAGCAACTCGATTTCTCCTTCCTGCTCTAGCTTTGTTCTTTTTCAACCTTGCAGTCTTGTGATCGTTGGTTTCATTGTCATCGTCTTCTTCGTCGTCTGAGGTATCCCCTTCTGATTCGTCTGCCATGTATATGGTATGTATCTTTCGAGTTCTTCTCGCTTGTTGGCTTCTTGTCTTGTATGATGATTCTCGGTAAAGTCCGAGTTCTTTTCCTACTTGAAACGGTAGTTCTGTATCCTGGTCTTCTGTCCTTGAGGATTGGTTTGGCCAATGCACGATACATCCTTCTGGAGTTGTTGACATGATCATTCCCTCTTGGGCGCCTTTCAGAGTTATGCTTTTTGTCATCTTTTTCCGGAGAAAATTTTCATATGTATATGCAGAATTGTGTAGCCCATATAAACTCGAGTTCTTGATTGCTTCCAAGTTGTTCTTGTCTTTGATTGGAGTTCGGTTATGTGTTCTGACTTGATTTGTGATCAGCCTTTTCATGTTGATCTCGGAACTGTCATATGTTGATGTCTCTTTTTCTGAGTCGGTTTCGTATCCCTCCTCGTCTGCTGGTCTGGTTGGTTTTGAAATTGTGAGATTTCGCGTCTTTTGAACCAGTCCTTGAAGATCTTGATCAACTCTGTCTTCTTCTCAGAGTCGGCCTTGAATCTTTCCATCATCGCTGATCTTGCAGATCCATGATCTGAAGATCAATGTTGATTCCGTTGATTTTGTCATCTTGAGGTCGTGGTCCACCAAGCTTTCAAGAAAAAATTCGCCGAAAGCCCCTACCTGGTGCGCTAGCTGTCGATGTTTTACCACCGATAGCCTGCCACGGGGTTACCCGAGACAGTAGTTCGTGCCTCGACGAATAGTGAAACCTTGGTGGTCAGACACGTAGGGACACATGATTTATAATGGTTCAGGCCCTCGACAAGGTCGAGTAATAACCTTACGTCCAGTTGAGTCGCTTGTTATTCCTCTTGATCATAATACAAAGTGTTGTGCGCCGCTCTGCGTATCGGGTGTTGTGTAGTATGTTCAGGTTGTTTTTGGGTGATACCCTCACCAGCCCTTTATAGTCCAAGAACTGGTTGAGGGTTGCTCTAATCCTACTCGGTTATGAACTTAGAGTCCTAAGCTACGCTTCGGTCTTGTCGTCCATACCGAGTAGAATTCGGTTTCTTCTGTCCATCTTCCTTCGTGGGCCGAGGAAGAGAGGCCCAAAGCTTAGGTAAGTCGGTTCCTGGGTACCCTATAGGATATCCCATCGACAGTTCCTAAAAAGAGATCCCTTACATCTGAATCACTCTCTGCACAATCAGTTCTGAATTATAGCTCCTAACCCAGGTCGACCGACCGGAGAAAGTCGTCGTTGGGGCCAAAATTTTTTGTGGAATGTGCCACAGTGGTGTACATCACGGTGGTGTGGTCATTCATGTCAAATGCCCCATTGGGACGTCGACCGACATCCCCCATACTTATTTCACTGCGTACTGAAGTGCAGAAATAGAGACATCAAGTGCAGGGGTTCTGCTAGTGGCAACACACCAGCAGAACCAAGAGTTTCATTTGTCATTGATAGCTTAGGCACATGTTCATTGATTCATGAGTGATAGACTAACAAGCCTAAGTGTCTTGTTGCTATAAAGGGCTAAGGTGTGTCAAGGGAGAAGATGGAGAGAGAAGGTCCTATTTTTGACATGGCCTTAGCATAAGGGATGACAAGCATCTTGTCATTCTTTCTTCTATTAGAGCCATGATGTAGGTTGTGTTGATGGCTCTAGAGGATGACTAAGGAGAGGGAGAGGTGAAGAAGAGAGATTCTAACGTCAAGAACCTCTGTTTTCGCTCGGATCATGATAGAAACAGGAGGGGAATGTTGGTCCAACGTTCAGGAGCAACAGGCAAGTTGGATGGTTTCAAACCCTGATCGGTCGATATGTTTTGGAATGGTTTGGTTCGACTGAGTCCGGATTTAAGATCCCACGGGTCAGGTTCTATAGGACACGTAGCGCCGGGCCCTAAAGCCTCTTAAGCCGATCGGTCGATGCCCTTTTGGGGTCAAATAGGCCCAAACTTTGCATGGGAGGAGCTATGGCTAAGTCTAAGCCAATTCTAAGGTCAAACACAAAAAAGTTAAAGAAAATTTAAAACATGTAGATTTTAGTTATAAGTTGGATTAAGGACAAAATCTACCATGTCAATGTCATGCTCAGGTGATTCATGTTCATGGAAAATTTTAAGACATTAGCCATTTACCTTGAAGATTTTGGCGTCGTCATCTTGGAGTGTGATTGCTCCATGAGCCACGACGTTAACGACGAGGTATGGCCCTTCCCATTTTAATCATTGCATTGTACTTAGACCTTTTTCTCCATTCATTGTTTCTTTCCTGCAAAAGATTAGTGGACAACACATACCTGAAGGAATTCACAAATAATTTGAAGCAAGGGCAATGTTGTCATAGAAATAAAGGGCATCTTCTATGCTGTAGAAAAGTTGGCTTTAACATTTTAGCACAGAAAGAGATGTTCCATCATTGTTCACCAATTAAAAATCAAGCAAGGTTAAGGCAAAGATGTGCAAAGTTATTTCAATACTACCTCAAACCTTGATTTGTCTCTTATGAATGATCTCATGACTTACCCACCAAAATTTGGAAGTCATCCTGCATGGGTTAGTCCAAAAGTACAACCAAATTCCATACAAGTATACTTTTGGTTCATTAATCAAACTTGACACCATGTCTAATTTGATTAAGGAAGGCTATTTAACCTAAGCACCATGCTTAATTTAAAGAGCTTATAGGAGTATGATCACTACTCCCAAACCAAAGCATACTCATAACAGAACCAAGAATTATGAAAGAATAAAGAGAGTCATTTAAAAAGAGACAAGAGTATGGATGGTGAACTAGATGATTTTTTTATTATTATTTCTATGACTTAGCAAGATGAGCAAGGTATAAAGAGAAAGCAAGGTAGAGATGACCAAACAAAATTAAGCAATGAAGCATGAAATGAAATTCTTAGAGAAATCCACTCCCCCCACACATGGATTTTACAACATTTGATAATGAGCAAAGCCAAGTCTAGGTTGTGGAATTTTCTTTTGAATGTGCTTCATTATTGAAAGATGTTTGGTTAGACATACCTTGTGTTTCTCCATCATTGTTTTTGTTCCAACCTGAAATGGTTAGTGACAAAAATACCCGAAGGAACACTTTGACAAATATTCCCTTAATCTCATTTTACAAAGTCATTTTATTTATTTTAGAATTTTGGGAAACTAAAAATATTTTTATTTTGTATTATATATTTTTTTCAACAAGCAGACTTTAATGGAAAAGAAAATGGCTCGGGTTATCTCCTGAAAGTGCTTATTTTTAAGACACAAGCTTGTCTTTGGGAAACCTTCAAGTGCATCTCATGTTGGTGAAGCGGTTTCCCCTTCAACTCCAACATTTGCGATCCTATTCTCAAGATCAAAACCACTATGAGATTTGCAAAATTTATGATAGACAAACACTTCTACAACCAACCTTGCAAAGATTTTAGAAACAAGAAGCATGAAGGGATTGTAGATCATGAGTGCAGTGATGGTAGAGGGAAGGATTGATTTGGGAGATTTCTCACTTGAGCATGGATTTGATGGGAAGATCGGGGAATAACTTTCATGCTCATTTGTAGAATCTTCCATTTGTAGGAATGGATGAGCACTTTCATTCTCATGACATTTCAAGTCATCCTTCAGACTTGAATGGGTCATGGTTGTTAGCGAGATTGACATAAACTCACTCCTTGGATCAAGAACAGGTTTGGATTCTATCCCTTTGATAAGAGGTTGGGAAGACCAAACGGGTAGATAATCTTCACCTATTCCATAACCAAGCTTCTCATTTCCTAAAGTGTTCTCCAAGATTCTCATGATTGGCCTTCCGGTAAAGGTGAGATGAAAGGAAAGTCCAGGAAGGTCAAAGTAAATCTAGGAAGATCTTGAGATCATCAACGACCATAACAGCATCATGGTGGACTCCTAAACAATCAAGGATTAGACCATTGGGGAGTCTAAGTTGTTTTTGTGATTGGGATAGATGATCCTTTGATGATGTTGGAACATGGAAATGAGGAATAATGTTGATCCCAAGGCTAGGATCATAGCAGATTTCGCCATCAATGCCCAACACTTGACAGGATATTCTCCTTACATGTGTGGGCATTTCAGCAACTTTCTTTGAGGGTTCGGCCTCATCCAACCATTCTTGACATACAATGGTAGATGGATGCTCTAACCGTTGAATTTGCACCTCTTGGTCAGATTTATGGCCCTCATGGCTTCCATGCCCTGGGTGTCTTAATGAATTCCCAGAGTCATTAAGTGGGTCATCATAAGACTTGAACGAAGGAACCCATGGGGATCATCAGGATCAAGGATGGGTTTAGAAATGGGTTCGTAGGATAAGTCAGATGTGGGCATAGAGAAGGAGAGGATAGATTTGTCTTCTAAACAATTTAGTTCTCGTTTTATAAGCTCACTCGACATTTCTTTATCAGGTATCCCAGACTTTTCCTGATGTGCCATGTGGGAATGCAAGGCGCATGATGATGTTGATTTGGGAGGCTTTCGAAGAGATTGCTTCAGGAGAGGTCTAGAAAGATGTTTCTTAGAAGGATTCTTTTGGAAAAGGTAATTTTGGGCATTCCCATAACCCGCAAGATCATATGAAAGGTTGGCCTTGAACTCAAAGGAATGGTTTAGGTGTCTAGTTTCTTCTTCCATCGAGATTTGTGGTATTTGTAGTTCAGGATCGATGGCAGAATCTTTGGATGGGAGTGGTGGTGATTCAGCTATCGAGGTTTCTTTTCTGGGGGCTAATTTTTCTTCTTCTTTGGGTGCTTCATCATAAATGTTAGTGTAGGGGGTGTTTTCAAGAATCTTCATGAGAAGACTCTTCCCTTCACTAACGGGTAAACTTAGGAAGGCTCCTCTGGAAGCTATATCAAGGAGTTGTGAGGAATCTTTGCTAAGACCGCCATAAAAGTGTTGTAACAATGTTGGCTCGGTTATTGCAAGATTAGGGCCAGATGATGCTAGATCTAAAAGACAGGCCCATGCCGCACCTAGAGGTTCTTTCTCCTTTTGTTTAAAGGATAGGACCTCTATTCGAAGATGAACAACATGAGAAATTAGGAAGAAAAATAGGAAGAATTTGGATTGTAACTTTTCCCATTCTCTGTTTGCACTATCTACGTGGCGAAAGTACCATTGTTTGGCCATTGCCATCAAGGAGAATGGAAATAGCTTCCACTTAATAGTACTTCACCACATCCCTTGGATATGGACACATGAACACATTTGTTCAAACTCATGTAGGTGAGTGTAAGGATTTTCATCTTTATCCCTAGAAAAAGATTTTTCCCTAACTTTGGCTATGAAGCTAGGGTGAAGCTCATAGCTAGGTGAAAGGATGGGTTGTGATGATGGTGGTGGCTCCAAACTATGGCTCTTTGGAGAAGCAAGATGAGAGATGGATGATTGGTTCATGGTGTGAAAGGATAAAATTAAAAAAAGATAAAAGAAGGATAAATAGGACCACTAGGTTCTAGTTAAAACAGCTACCGTTCCCCGGCAATGACGCTAGAAAGCTTGTTGACACCAGAAGTGGCAAACGGGTAAAAGACCGCAAGTGTACGATTGTCAAGTGTAGCTTTCACCAGGAGTATTCCATGTAATGTTTTTTCCACAGGGAACGAGAAGTGGTTTAACTAGCGATCAAGGTTGTCCTATGATGAGACAAGGGAGTCTATGGTCTTTGGGTAGAGAGGTTCATTGTAGCAAAGATATCTAACTAGGTAAAGCTGGTTATACTAGCTTTATCAGCCCTTCTCTTGCAGGAGGCGATGGGATAGATCAGTAACAGATAAAACTCTGACCGAACCGCGCCATCATGTTGTATTGGGGCCCTACCTTTTAGGAACTTATGTTACACACGTGGTGGAATACAAAGACCAGATAGGTCTGTCATCACCAGCTCGCTACCACAAACAATCCTTTCCATAAGCGGTTTACAAAGGCAAGATCTAGTCTAGACACCACGTCTACACTATTCTTACTACTTTAACGCCAACTAAAGGTTAAAGTACTCTACTTAAAGTAAAGCGATGAACAAGCACGAAAAGTTGTATAACAGTAATGCCAGAATTAGAGTATCAAATACTATAAAGAACTCAAATGTATCACTTACAAGTGTATAACATACAAGAGGATCGCATCCGCCAAGGTACAAATGGGAGAAGACACCAGATAGGCCCGGCTCTCCTCCAGACTCTCCTCACTCTCTTCCAACTAGCATAGCACTATAGTAGAGCTTCGCTAAAGCTACTAGGGAGTGGTTTCCTCTAGTGTTTCATGAATGAGATTGAAGGCCTAGGGGGTATTTATAGCCCAAGGTGGTGTAAGGGCTACTCCAATGCCACGTCAGCGATCCAGGAGATCTCCATCCTTAGACTTTGGATCAAACCGCCTTAGAACCGCCTCAGAATGGAGGGCTCTGATCTCCAACATGTGGGAAATGTGATGGGGAGTCACCAGGAGCTTCAGAGGGTACTTAGAAGCATCGGCCGATCCCCCTATGACCCATGGGCCATCTTAGGCCTTATAGAAGATGTCCCCACTGGTCAGAGACTAAGTGGGAGGTGGTAGCCCCCGTAGGGGTATCGGCTGACCCCCCTAGGGGTCTTAGGACCACCACCTCCTTCTAGAAGGTGGTCCCACCTATCATGGAGCTTGGTTGGCTCCTCTGGGGTGTTTGTCACATTGGTTCTCTTGATGTGGGCCCGTGGATCCTTGTGCACTTGATCTAGAGCGTTGAATGAAAGCACAAGTTGCATCCAAGGGTTGGAATAGCTTTGTCATGGATCATTCTGGCTTGGCAGGCTAGAAGGGTCCAAACCACGATCAACTGACCTTAGTTTGGCTCCTTTGGAGCCAGGCTTTCTTGTGGGAGCTCCTGGACGTGCCAGGAGTCTCATGGTAGAGGTTCTGGAGTTTGGCTTCAATCACACATCAGGAGATATGCAAAAGGAGCTTCCAGCATCCCTGATTGTCCTGAAATGTCATTCCCTGCAAACAAAGGCTATCCAAGTACATGTCGAACTTATTAGTGATAAATATGTTCATGTAGTGTTATTCTACCCTTGAATCCAAGGCTGTTGATGGTATTTTCAGTATGTAAAAGTATGTAATTCTTAGGTCAACACTGGCCTAGATCTACTATATAGGAGTTAGGGCTTCATGCTCTTGAGCTTCAGATCTCGCTTGCCTCCAAGGGGCTACATGCCTCTATTTATAGCCCGGTAGGATGCACGACAGCCGTTGGATCAAACTGACTTAATATGTGGCCGAGATGACTCCTCAAAGGCGGTGGTATAAGACTCCATAAGGGTGGATACTCTTCCCGCGGTAGGTGGCCAACCGGTCCCACCATTCAGGCCCACGGGCCCTGCTTCCTTCAGGTGGATTCTGGAACCTTCCTGAGTATTCTTGTGCACGTTTCCTTCAGCGTCAAATTTCCTTAATTTCTTCTATTTAAATCCCTTTCTGCGTCTTTTTATGAATAACTCCTTGGAAAATAATAAATCACCAAAACTCATGGAATTTGTCAGTAATAACCCTATGTTTTCTAATATTCTTTTTCCTTGTTGTTGCCGGTCGTTAGCGTCAACTTTTAATACAATTATAAACATGATAAATTAATCAATCACATATAAAATTGAAAAGTATAGGGCTTTATCTAACAATTTCCACGAGATTTGGCATTCTATTATTTTCCAGGGACTATTTTAGCAAAGAGTAATAAAGGGAATCAAATCAGAATAAATATCGAAGAAATCCCGTGGAGATATAGTTACCATTCAACTCATGGAGGATCCCAAAGACACTGGAGCGAAGCGGAGACCGAGCCGCCGCCAGGTGGGGCCGGCCAGCCCCACCCCATGCTGGCTGGCATGGCCCCAGGCGCACTGGACGCCGCCTTCTGGAAGGTTCCTCCACCACTTTTGAGGAGTAATCTCGGCCCTACACTAAGTTGGTTTGATCCAACGGACGTTGTGCACCTCACCGGGCTATAAATATAGAGCAGGTCCCCCCCAGAGGCATCTCAGTTTATTTGGAGATCCATTCAGTCTAAGTCATTTGAGATCTAGTCAACTAGAGCCATAAACCCTAGTTTATCTAGAGCCTTTCTAGTTCATAGCATAGCTTAGTTAGGTCGAGAGTAGAGGAAGTCAAGATACGTCAATCGATCTTGGACTCCCAATGTTGTCAAGAGATTGGAGTTTGGGACAGTTCTTATTCACTCTTTTAGTATTTATCTACGGTTGTATGATATTTATAGGCAACAATATTCTTCATTAATATGTTCTTGTTTACTTTGTTCATTGTCTACTTCAATATATCTAGTATAATTAGTTTTCTATTGAGTTCATGCACATGTTCGTATAGCGCTCGTCTATTTGATCATATGGCGGGTGATAAATAGTATGTAGGCATGGTGCTTATATACAATGCTTATCTATGGATGCCACCATCTGTGGTGGGTCGTGGGGTAGATTGTCGACGTGACAGGTCCATTGAGTCCTTTGTATGCCTCCCCTTTTGCAATGGTTTGGTTGGGAGGAATTGTCAGGTTGAGGATATCTTGTTATATCTGAGGTTTTTGAACTCAACTCATCCTGTTCATGGCCCCATTGTAGTTGGGAAAATTGGTAGTATTATTTAACAATTATTGCTAGATGTACTTGTACTAAATGACGTTGCTTTGACGGTAGCTTGAATACTTAGAAGTTTTTTCTTTATTACTTGTATTGGACGGCGTCTGTGTAGTGACTAGAATGCTCTAGAAACTTTATCCTTATTATTATTATGATGATGACTGATCTATTTACCCTTATCATATATATATTTATCATGTGACTTACCCCTGTTCTAGAGTAGAGATCATTGATGGTTAATCCCTTGATTCATTTCATATGTATGTTATCAACACTATAGATTATCAGTTTAACTAGACCCTCCCAATGGTAGAATATAAATCACAACCTGGTAATACTCTAGGTAAATTGCTACAATGGTATATTAATTTGTGCGCTCGTATAATTATTTGTTATTTATAATTTCATATCCATCCTTATTTAATTCTACCTAGTCATACATAAAATATAATATTTCATAAGTACCATTAAATATTCCTAGTTGTATAATTAGGGATGACAACCTAGTTCCATGCTTAGCAGTATAAGCACTAGCCTCACAGTTACTACAAATGTCGACCTGCCGATCAACACGCCTGAACCGCTCCCAATCCCCCGCGCCCGCTGCTGGGCGTGGGTGTGGGCGAGGCCGTGCTCGGGGAGGACGCAACCCGTCTCGTGGGAACCTAGAGGAAGAACTGCGCCGCGCTATCACGCCTCCCGCTCTGGAGAATGCACCCAACCCTCCACCTGCTGGAGCATCGCTGAACCCTCCGCCTATGGTTCATGGAGCACCACCACCACCTCCTCCTCCGCCCAGCTTGGCTAAGGTGATGGCTCTGCAGAGCCAGCTGCTCACTGCTCTGGCTGAAGGGATGAACCACCATCATGAGCCCTGCCCTGATGACTTCCAGAGGAAACTCGAGGGTTTTCTGAAGCTAAGGCCGCCAACCTTCGACGGTACGGATAGCGATCCGATTGCCACTAATGATTGGCTTCGGGAGATAGAAAAGAAGCTCGACTTGACCACCTGCACTGATGAGGAGTGCGTGAGAGTTGCGGCTCACCAGCTCACTGGTGCAGCACGTGCTTGGTGGGATAGCTACAGCTAGCCCATGACCACCCCGCAGACATCTCCTGGGATGAGTTCTCCGAAGCTTTCCACGAATACCACATTTTGGAGGGTGTTATGGAGGCTAAGCAGGATGAATTCCGCAACATCACTCAGGGTGTGGATGGAATGCACGAGTACACTACTCGTTTCTCTCGTCTCATGCGCTATGCTCCTCCAGCATGCATCACTTTTGAGAAGGAAAAGATGTATTACTATCGCAAGGGACTGAACACTAGGATCAAGTTGTCCCTGTCTAGTAACAAGAGCTACACGCTCAGGGAGCTGATCAACAGGTGCCTTGAGATTGAGAAGGATCACGAGGAAGCACGTCTAGAAGCCGATGTTATGAACAGGGGCAAGAAGCGTCGCTTCGAAGGTACTTCATGTGGGTCTATTCCTCCTAGGCCACGTACTGAAACCCCTTCGCAGAACCGCCCGCACTACAACACTGAGGCAACAACCGAACCCCAACCGCGGCAGAGGCTACGATATCTTCGACAACAACCACTCTGCACCGGGTCGCTACACCACGAAC
The DNA here is from genome assembly GCA_022036555.1 of Microstegium vimineum. Classification (NCBI taxonomy): domain Eukaryota; kingdom Viridiplantae; phylum Streptophyta; class Magnoliopsida; order Poales; family Poaceae; genus Microstegium; species Microstegium vimineum. Next base: position 39,453,152 of record CM039134.1, on the reverse strand, counting down.
CGTCCTCAGCAGGATCGCTCCACAACCGCTCGTCCTACCCCGAACACGAACTCGAGAGCCACTGCGCCAACCCCTACCAGCGGTGTGCGTTTTGCTTGCTTTGGGTGTGGACAGCCGGGTCACAAGGTGGCGGAGTGCCCCCAGAAGATCCACGCTACAGCAAACGCGAGTACGCCGTTCAAGGGATCCGCAACTCGCGGGCTTCTCAACCACCTATCCTCTTTGAAGGCTATGTAACCTCTTAATCTCAGGGTCAAGATTCTAATAAGGGGGAGAGACTGTAACATCCCTAAAATTTACACACTTGAAAATTCACAACTGCAAAATATTTCTGTAAACTTTACTAATGATTGGTGTTTATCATTCATATAAGAGCATCTCATATATGAATTTTACATCTTATGTATATGGTTAGTACCTAACCCCAGACCTCCATAATCATTTAGCACTAACATTAGTCCTAGACATTCATACTAATTTAGAATTAAAAATCAAAGCATGAACTGTTTTAAACTTGTGGATAATTAAACACACCTACACATATGTTTATATATACACATATATACACATATGTGGACATGCATGTGCATATATACGATATACCATGACCAAGATATATACAAAGTACCATGAAAAAGTCAGTGGCATATACATGTATACATGCAAATACAAATACATAAATCAAATACAAGGAAATGAACAAGAAATAGGAAAGGAAAGAAGGAGTGGATAGAGGCCAAACCGGCCTGGGACCCGACCCAGCCCAGCTCAGCCAGCCTGCTATCCCCACTCGGCACCCCACCGCCAGCCCAACCTCACCTGGACGGCCCAATGCCTCGCGCTGGCCCAGCAGCACGCGGTGGCCAGCTACACTCATGCGTGCGGCCGCACGCTCGCTCACCGTGCAACACCAATGTTCTTCTTTCCCGCTCACACGCGCTCGAGAGCAAGCGACAGCTTGCAACCACCACTGACACCGCCCTGACAACCACGCGAAGTGCGTGACTCCTGTTCCCCCGCTGTCCCCTTCATCTTGGCGCCCAAGAAGAGCCTCGCCCATCGCCCGAGCCCTTGGATCATGAGCCTAGCCTCTCCATCCTCGGATCGGCCGAGCTCACCTGCTCCCATGGTCGCGCCTGCTATAAAACCCTTGTCCCGAGCCGCTAGGGCTTCCCTAGTCCGCCGCCACTTGCGGCAAATAAACACACTCACCTAGCCACTACAGAGAGGGGAGAGAGGAATAAGCCGAAGAGGAGCAGAGGAAGCGGAGGGAAGGAGAAGAAGTACCGAAGCCGCCGGAGCTCACCTTGGAGCTTCGTCGATGACGTCGAGCGAAGCGCTGCATGACAATGTTACCTGTCAACACGGCAACACCTCGACGCTGCACTGCCATCCTTACAACTCCGAGCGCACGATACACACCCTCAAGCTCGCACCGAGCTCTAGAGCACATGAACCACCGGAGTGCGCGTTCGCGTTCCCCACTTGAGAAGGTATGGAACCGCCTCCGGCAGAGCCCCTTGAACACGCACTTGACCACGCACATAGAACGGACCCACCTGCACCACGCCTAGCCCTGTGAACCTAGAACATAGAAGCGCAGAGCACCACGGACATGGCGAGCGTCACCGCTGTGCTCTCGCAGCAAGGCCATGTTCCCGGCGATTGAGACTTCCCCCGACTAAATTGGCTTAGCGATCTGGATCTAGGAGACCACCATAAGCCTCTGACCATGTTGGTTGTGCCAGATACATCCCCAGCTCCTCTGTTCACACGGCGCGACGGAGCATGTGGGCTCTGCTGGACTGCCGTCACGGTCGAGGCGAGGTAAGAGGCCTGTAGACTCAACCAGAAAGACCCACGCGATCGCCCGAGCACTCTATCGGGCACGCGCAAGCCAAACGGATAATATAAGCCCCCACCGACCGGCCCTTGGTGCTGCAGCGTCGCCGGTGGAGCACCACGCCGGCGAAGGCCATGCGGGCCTGGCGAGACCCCAACAGCCACCCTACATAGAATAGCGGCGCTAATTGCTGCCGAGAGCCAGTATACAGTCGGAACCAGAGAACTATGACGAGGCTTCACCCGTCGGCGCGTCGCTGGCAACCCGAAGGGCCAAATCGCGTTGATCCGAGCACGCCATAGCTGACCACCATCGCTAGGCACCCTGGAAGCCCCAAGAGACCCTGCCGACGGCCCCAACCTAGTCCGGTGATCATCCCAAACCAACCGGTGGAGCCAATTGGAGACCAGACCACCCCAAGCCTTGGATGGAGGAAGCGCTAGCGGCTATGTCTGCTCTGCTTCCAAGCAGAAGACCTCGCGAGCCACACCATAGGCCGAGACCTTACCCTATGACCACACCGAGCTAATCTGTGTCGTCAATTGTGAGCCGAGACCACCCCACGCCTCGGACCGCGGAAATCGACGGGCTCCGTCCACCTCACGCCACGTCGGGATCGATCGGAGCCGAATCGAGCAAAACGGAGGCCACTGCGTCGGTCGCCGTGCAAATGCGAGTATGGGTGACTGTCCAATTGACCCCTGGGCGGGCTTATGAAGGAAACCGATGGCTCACTGGTGACACACTGCCGTTAGCCGGTGAGGCGGAAAGAGATGGAAGAGGGGAAAAGAAGTGAAGAAATGGCGTGGACTTGTTCTCCCATGAACCAAGCGGCTGCCCCGTGGGCCCTCTTGCACATGTGAGCGGTGCACCGCGCATGAACCAGACATATGGACCCCTGCCTCCTTTGACACGGCGCATGTAAACTAGAGAGAGAAGAAGGGTGCACCAGGTGCACCATGAGCTGTGAGAAGGGTCCAGGGGACTAGCGCCACGGGTCCACCGTGGACCACCCCGCGTAGACCGAGCCCAGTGGAGGCCCAAAGCAACCACGTAGCAAAGCCACAGTGTGCCACATGTGGCCCTAACCCAGCCCAGATCCGGCCCTGACCTGGCCTTATTCGGCCCTCGAAGCCCACTGGGGTTGACCCAGTCAACTTATGATGTCACGCTGACGTCAGCACGACATCAGCCGACCAACCACGACATGACATGTGTTCCTGCTGAATTCAAATCCTATTTCCCTATTTCAGAAACGAAATAAACTTCAGAAATTCGCAGTAAATTCATACAAAGTACAAAAATTACAAACGACCTATCAAAATTCTCAGAACATGAGATCTATACAAGGAAACTATGTTTGTGTGCATTTGGGTTTTCTCATTTTTCTGATAAATCTTTGTGTGATCTATATACGTCGCTAACATGACCGTTTCACGTATTCGTTTCAGAGAACGAGGAGGACCTGATCGAGGAGGGTAACTACGAGTACGACGAGGAACTCGGTGATGAAAACGGAGCTGTCACTTCCCACCCAACTCCTATAGCACCAATTACGCATGCTCACATGTTACATTTTTTATAATAAATGATTAAGCAATGCCTAGGTTGCATGGTAGTTTAAGTTGCTCTGCTACCCTGCAATAAGATAGATGCACACTTGCATGCTTTATATATATAAAATTGCTACTACTACTACTACTACTACTCTCACTTATGGATGAGATGATGATGAGGCACGTGGTGCCGGAAAGAGGGGAGAGTGTTGTGTGTGTCTTGGGTGCGTGTGGTGAAGGTTTTGTCAGCCAAGTGAGAATGACGACGAGCCTTGGGCAAGTCTTGCCGGGAGAGCTACCTGGGCAATCCCTTGATCGTACCTATGGCAGGTAAATGGACCGGAAAGGAGGTTCCGAGGGTGAACCTCGGAACAGTGGAATGTTGTGATGGCATGGGGTTATGATGAAGATATCTTGCTTGTCCAATTAGGAACTTCATGGCTTCCCGAATCATGGAAATCTTACATGCCACTTGCTTTGAAATGGGTAGACGACAGCTGGACTACTTGGTAGGGCGGTGCCACTACTATTTGGAAGTAAGCGGATTAGTGTAGAGAGGTACGGGAGTGCGTCCCACACCCTCTCGAGATAGCTGGTGACCCCGGGGCCCGGTACCATGCCTCACAGTCTCAGCGCCCCCGTGCGGTACGTGGTGTTGGCTTAGGGCCGAGTGGTAGGGTGGCATCGTTCTAGACTAGCAGGAAGCCAGAGTCTAGCCTAGATAACGACGATTATCAATGATGGTAAGAACCCATGGTTATGTAAAGCCTCTGTAGAGTGTTTACGGTTGATCGATCAATACATAGCCGATTCGTCGTTTATGGACTAGTTTCTGTGACCTGGTTCGCCCGCTAGAGAGTGGTGTCTTCTTTTCTCCCTCTGGGGATGATATGATTTCGGCAGTGTTCTCTGATGGAGCAGTGTGCCGCTGAGACGGGCTCGAGAGGGAGTTGGGCCCGTCGAATGAGTGTGAGGTGTGGTGAGATGTATGTGATGGAAATGTAATGGAATGGATGGATGGACTATGGATTTGAACAACTATACAATGACTTATTTTACAAGCTAATTAATGAATCTTGCATAGGAAGCCCACAGCCAAAGATAGGTTTACTTGATAGCCCTTGCATCTAATACAAAAAATATATATATGGCATTGGTGGGAATGTGGCACCAGTACAATTCGTACTGATAGACATTTAAACAAGTAACGACTCGGACCCAGATGCTGGTGATGATGACTTTGAGGAATAGGTGTCTCATTGCTAGCCTCAGGCTTTGGAGAGGATCCCAGCGCTTCGCCCGCCATTGCTACTTTGATGTGATTCCAGTGTGATTTCTGCTAGTGCGGATAAATTTATGTAAACCCTTCTATTGCACTCTTGTACTCAAAGTATGGTTATGATTATCGACTGAAAATTGGGTAATACTGTGGATTTCCCTTCATGGAAATCGAGGTCGTTTCACGTGGCCTGGTTGCCTTCCTTTATCAGCAATGTTGAAGATCTCCGACTAGGCAGCCTTGTCGGGACGTGATTCGGAGAAGCCTTCCGACCAGGTCGGACTAGTCAGAACCATCGAAGCTTGATTAGCGAGCAGGTCGCTTCATCGGAGGCCTGCGGGTGCTTGTCGGGAGGATGTGACGTGCTGAAAAAAAATTTGAAAGAACTTCTTGATGAAGTGTATCCACTTGGAGCTTGCAAGACTATAAGGAACACCAAGATCCTAGTAGAAGTCTGTACAAGTCCATCTTGACACTTGTCGAAGAAAAAAGCAAATACATTCACCGCGAGGTGAAGTGTATCCACTTAGTCCCCGAGCTTGGTAGTAGGTGTTGTAGACATGTGGTGCCGAGCTTTAGAGCATATTGTGGCTGGCGCGTTGATGACGAGGTCGGCAAGAGCCGTGACAAGTTGATGATGAAGGGCGACGAGGTCGGTGAGAGCCATGATGAGTCGATGACGAAGCCAGTCCCCGAGAGTGTAGTTAGTATAGTGGACACGTGGCGCCGAGCTGCAAAACATCTAGAAAAAGGCACAATTATTAAAAAATAACATTAGTACACGTAGTCCCCAAGCCTGCTATAAGGAGCGATGTGGTCGGCAAGAGCCATGACGAATCGACGACAAGGAGCGATGTGGTTGGCAAGAGCCGTGGCAGGTCGACGATGTAGAGCGATGTGGTTGGCAAGAGCCGTGACGATGAGCGACAAGGGGCGATGTGGTCGGCAAGAGCCATGGCGAGTCAATGATGAGGCCAGTCCCCGAGCAACTGGGCATGTAGCTTTTAGAGACCTCAGCCCGAGCTTATCCCTTCCTTCTAGGTCAGACGTCGCTCATGCATGCGTAAAGTGGTTGGACATCACTCGGGAGGACTGCCGACCGGGCATAGCACAACCGTGAGCATACACGCTTATGACCGGACCGACAGCCCCAGCTCTGAAGCTCTTCAGCTCTAGCCAAGCTGCATGGGGAGGTCGGCGGCGACCAGAATGACATCATCCGACCCAGCTTACGAGTGCCAATAATAGGCCTGACGACGATCCTAGTACCTGCAATACAAACACGTAGAATGGGAAGTATATAATGTACATATGGAATTAGGAGAAACTTAACAATCATGTAAAGATCGACGAGATCCGCGATGAATCATTGACAAGGAGCGCGACGGGGGAGGAGGCATGTTGTTAACGAAGGATGATGAGGGACACCAAGCATTGTCAACGAGGGCTGCTGACGAGGTTGGCGACGAGGCTAGTGACGAGACGAGCCATGGCGAGTTGATGACGATCTCCAAGGCAAGGATGCTGCCACCGCCGGTCGTGATCATAGATCCGATCTAGTCATTGAAAGGTCTTGGAATGGCTAGAGGGGGGGTGAATAGCCTAATAAAAATTCTACAACAATACTTAGGCAAACTTGTTAGAATAAAACAGGACGTAAGTATGTTTGCACTAGCACTACGGTTAGGCAAGCCACCTACCAATTCTAGTCACTAGCAAGATAACCTATGTCACACACAAGAGCTAGAGAACTAGAGCTACAAGACTAAGCTACACAAGCCAAGCTAGGATCTCTACTTTGCAAGAATGTAAGAATGTAAGTGCAAAGCTAGAGTTAGGAAGGTTATACCGACGAGAAGAGTAGCAAAGAGATAATCAATCAATCACAAGATGAATCCTCGGTAGAGAGACAATGAGACACAATATTTTTTACTGAGGTTCACTTGTTTGCCAACAAGCTAGTCCTCGTTGTAGCGATTCACCTACTTGGAGGTTCACGCGCTAATTGGCATCACATGCCAAACCCGTCACCGGGTGCCGCAAAACCAACACAAGATAGGGATCCACAAGCTACGTGCAATCCACTAGAGATATCTTTCGCGAACTCCCGCGGGGAAGGTTCAAGAACTCCTCACAATCCACCGATCAGAGCCAGAGACAATCACCTTCCTCCGCTCAACGATCCTCATCGCACCAAGCCATCTAGGAGATGGCAATCTCCAAGAATAACAAGAGCTTCCGCGATGACGACGATCACCAAGTGCCACTAGTATGCAATCAATCAAGCAATGCACTTGGTTCACTCAATCTCTCATGAAATTAGCAAGTGTATCAAAGAGATGAGTGGTGGAGGCTCTCACAAATGAGCACTAGTGTGTGAGTGATGAAAATGTGCAAGAGCTGCCCCCCAAGGGCCGGCCATATCACCTTATATAGCCCACACACACAACTTGCCGTTTTAGCCTCAAAACACTTCCTGCGCCACCTCCGGACGCTAGCAACAGTGAGGGGTCCAGACCATCAACAACGTTCGGACACCCCTCAACCGAGCAGACTGCTCCTCTGTGTGACACTCCGGACGCGCGCAACGTGCCATCCGGACCAACGCGCGCGCGTCCTGTCGCCCTGCCGATTCAAACGGCTTCTTCCCGCGTTCATAGCTGCTCACCACGTGGGTCCGAACGCGAGCTATAGCGGCCCGCTCCGGACCAATGCTCGCTCCGTCCGGACCCCAGCAGAGAGCCCCCGAGAGCCTCAAAACGCTCCTGACGCTGTCCAGATCCTCCGGTCCGGACACACACTAGCATCCGGACTCCTGCGCACAGAACTGCCAAGCTAGGGTGTGTGTCCGGACGCACACAATGGTCCGAACACACCCAAACCCTAGCGTCCGTACTAGCGTCGAGACCTCCTTTTGCTGCCAAAACCAACCACCAACTTCTCCAACTTTCTTCCAAGCTTCCAAGAGCTAACACTAAGTGATCTCAACACTTGTGCATGTGCGTTAGCTTTTAGTTCACATTTATCTTGGAATTAGTTGGTTGTTTCACTAGTTCAATTGATTTTATATCCAATGCAATGAACCTAGTGGCACATGATAACCGTAATCAGATACGAGAGCTCCCTCCTTGATAGTACGGCTATCTATCCTAAATGCGATCACACCCTCTATGGTGTCTTGATCACCAAACCGAAAATGGATTCCTATTTCACCTTTGCCTTGAATCCTTTTCCATTTCCATCACCATGCTAGAGCCTTGCCATCATCACCTTTGATCCATTAGCTCCATCACATGGCATGTACCAACCTATCTCATGATTCACACTTAGAGATCAAGGTTAATACTTAGTTAGGTTTCATCAATTACTCAAGACCAAACACATGGGGCTCTCAAACAAGTCCTTGACAATCTTCTTAGTGAAGAGGCTAGTGTCAACCTTGCCCATGATGAATCCCTTAGAGAGGAGAAAATCCCTCAACCTCCCATACCATGCTCTAGGTGCTTGCTTCAAACCATACAAAGCATTTCTAAGCTTGTACACATGGTTGGGTTTCTTGTCATCTTCAAATCCGGGTGGTTGTTCAACATATACCAATTCCTTGATGTACCCATTGATAAATGCACTCTTCACATCCATTTGATAGAGCTTGATGTTGTGAGCACAAGAATAAGCCAATAGAATCCTTATTGCTTCTAGCCTTGCCACCGGTGCATATGTTTCTCCAAAGTCAAGACCCTCTACTTGAGTGTACCCTGGTGCAACTAGTCTTGCTTTGCTCCTCACCACTATGTCATCTTGATCTTGTTTGTTGCGAAAGACCCATCTTGTGCAATTAACATTGTGATTCTTTGGTCTCTCAACTAGTTCCCAAACTTGATTTCTAGTGAAGTTGTTGAGCTCTTCATGCATAGCATTCACCCAATCAATATCTTGCAAAGCCTCTTCAATCTTGGTTGGCTCAATAGACGATACAAATGAGTAGTGTTCACAAAATGAAGCCAATCTTGATCTTGTTTGCACACCTCTTGTGATATCTCCAATAATGTGATCCAAGGGATGATCCCTTGCAATAGATGTAGGTTGGAGTGTTGGAAGTTGATTGCTTGTACTTGGTTGGTCATTGGATTGAGATGATGAACTAGCCTCTTGTTGATCTTGAGTTGGAGAGGATGAACTAGCTTGATCGTCATTGAATTGCTCATTGGATGGAGCATGCACTAGATAGTCATTGCCTTGCTCTTCATCCACTTGCCTCGGCCTAATGTCCCCAATATCCATATTCTTCATTGCATTGGCCAATGGTTCACCTCTCACATCATCATGATTGTCATTCTCGTCTTGAGAGCCATTAGTTTCATCAAACTCCCCATCATGTACCTCCTCAACTATGCCATGAGTAAGATTCCATACTCTATATGCTTTGCTTGTAGTTGAGTAACCAAGTAGGAAGCCTTCATCACATTTCTTCTCAAATTTGCTCAATCTTGCACCTTTCTTCAGGATATAGCACTTGCAACCAAACACTCTAAAGTATACAATATTTGGCTTTCTTCCATTCAATAGCTCATAAGGTGTCTTCTCAAGCATCTTGTGGCAATAGAGTCGGTTGCTATAGTAGTAAGCCGTATTGATAGCTTTGGCCCAAAAAGAATCACTCACATTGTATTCACTGAGCACAAATCTTGCCATATCAATGAGTGTCCTATTCTTCCTCTCAACAAGCCCATTTGATTGAGGTGTATACTTGGCCGAAAATTGATGTTTTATTCCATATTCATCACATAGCTCATCAATTCTTGTATTCTTGAACTCACTACCATTGTCACTTCTCACTTTCTTGATAGTTGTTTCAAATTCATTTTGGCATCTCTTGATAAAGATCTTGGATGTATCAAATGTGTCACTCTCGTCACTCAAGAAGAATACCCATGTATATCTAGTGAAGTCATCAACTATCACAAAGCCATATTTGTTTCCACCAATACTTGTGTATGCGGTTGGTCCAAACAAGTCCATGTGCAAGAGCTCAAATGGTTTGTAAGTACTCATCATGCTCTTACTAGGGTGAGTGTTTCCAACTTGTTTGCCGGCTTGACAAGAGCTACAAAGCTTATCTTTCTCAAAGACCACATCTTTCAAGCCTCTAACAAGATCATGCTTGACAAGTTTGTTCAATTGCCTCATCCCAATATGACCAATCCTTCTATGCCATAACCAACCCATGCTAGATTTGGATAGCAAGCAAGTTGACAATTAGGTTTCACTAGCATTGAAATCAACCAAGTATAGATTCTCATATCTAAAGCCTTTGAATATGAAGTTAGATCCATCTACACTTATGATCTCTACATCATCAACTCCAAAGATGCACTTGAAACCAAGATCACAAAGTTGAGCTACGGATAGCATGTTGAAGTTCAAGCTCTCTACTAGCAACACATTGGATATGCTCATGTTATTGGATATTGCAATCTTACCAAGCCCTTTGACCTTGCCTTTGCCATTGTCACTAAATGTGATAGAATCAACCCCATTGTAATCATTTGACTTGATAGAGTTGAACATTCTTGAATCTCTAGTTATATGTTGAGTGCACCCAATATCATGCGCCCAATGCCTCCCTCCGGCTTTATAATTGACCTATAAAACAATTCAATTCTTCTTAGGTACCCATACTTGCTTGGGTCCTCCAAAGTTAGTGACTAAGGACTTAGGTACCCAAATAGCTTTCTTCTTTGAGCTCTCAATGGGTGTACCCATGTACTTAGCTATCACACCTTTCTTGCCCTTGGTAAGCACACAACTAGAATCAAAGCGAATAGATGCACTTGTAAATTGTATCTTGCTTAGATTTAGTTTGCAATATTGCTCATCATGCCCTACTTGCTTGCAACTTGAGCAAAACCGGCCATTGTTCTTCACAAAGCGAGGCTTTGGAGTCACAAAGGCCACCTTGCCTTTCTTGGGGGTATAGCCAAGTCCCTCTTTGCAAAGGGAGAACCTTTAGCTACCCAAGCACTTAAGAAAGTAGGCGTCTCCACCATAGGCATTGCCTAAGGCTAGAGTGAGCTTACCAACCTCCTTCTTAAGGGTCTCATTCTCAACCATTAGTGAAGCATCACAAGTGAAGACATCACTAGTAGAAGAGGTAGAGTTAGAAGTTCTACAAGAAGGGTTAGTTGGGGTGATGATGATGGGTTCATAGAAAGATTCATTGATTACGTCACAAGCTGTTCCCATGTTACTTGTTTGAACATGCTCTTTCTCCTTTTGCTCAACAAGAGATGAGTGATCCTTTTCAAGCTTAGAGTGAGCTTTTCCAAGCTTCTCATGAGCATCCTCTAGCCTCTCATGAGTAAGATTGAGCTCATCAAAGGATTGCTTGAGAGCTTGAAGCTCTTTCCGCAATGCTTTGCACTCCTTTATCTTGAGGTCAAAGTGAGTCTTAGCATCTTCCAACATTTAAATTAGTTCATCTTTAGTGGGTTCATCATCATCATCATCATCACTAGAGTCACTCTCATCATCAGATTGTACCTTAGTGGGCCGAGCCATGAAGCATGTAGAGGGAGTGTCAAAGAGAGATCTTGTTCTTCATAGCAATGCTTGCAAGAGCTTTCTTCTTGCTTGATCTCTTCTCATCATCATCACTTGAGGAATCACTATCCCAGGTGACAACATATGAGCCTCCCTTCTTGTTCTTCTTGAGAGTCATCTTGCTCTCTTTCTTCTCTTTCTGCTTGCTCTTCTTCTCATCTTCATTGTCACTATGAAGAGGACAATCAGCAATGAGATGATCCTTGCTATTGCACTTGAAGCATCTTCTATCCTTCTCATTGAACTTGTGTGAGCTCTTCTTCCTTCTTGCTCTATAGCCCTTCTTCATGAACTTGCCAAATTTCTTGACAAATAGAGCCATCTTTTCTTCATCATCATCACTATCACTTGAGCACTCATCATAGCTTGATTCATCATACTTTGCTTTGCCCTTTGATGACGATGTGGTTTTGAATGCCACACTCTTCTTCTTCTCATCCTTCTTGTCCTTGTTCTCTCTTATCTTGTCCTTGTCCTCTCTAAAGGTGTCGTCGGTAATCACCTCACCAAGAACTTGGTTTGGTGTCATTGTGTCCAATCCACTTCTCACTAATAGAGTGACTAGCATCTCAAATCTTGATGGAAGACTTCTCAAGAACTTAAAAGAGAAGTCCTTGTTCTCCACCTTCTCTCTAAGTGACTTGAGGTCATTGACAAGCACCTCAAGCCTATTGAACATCTCCGGCACATTCTCATCTTCCTTCATCTTGAAGCTAGCAAACTTCTCCTTCAAGATATATACCTTGGCCCCCTTCATGGATTGAGTCCCCTCATATCAAGCTTCTTCCATGCATCATGAGCACTCTCAATGTTCTTGATTTGCTCAAAGACTTCTTTTGAGATTGCATCATGGATGGCACTCAATGCAATGTCATTGTTTTGGAGCTTCTCCTCCTCGGCTGCGGTGGGTGCCTCTTCATTCACCACCTCAAACTTCTTATCGACCACCAACCATACCTTCCAATTTATTGATTTGATATGGGTGGTCATCAATGCCTTCCAATAACTATAATCGGTGCCATCAAACTTGGGTGGCCTCTTAGTGTTGTTGATAAGAGCCACTTTAACACCATGGGATGTTAAGCCTTTGTATGACGGTGTACTAGCTCCGATACCACTTGAAAGGTCTAGGAATGGCTAGAGGGGGGGTGAATATCCTAATAAAAATTCTACAATAGCACTTAGGCAAACTTGTTAGAATAAAACACGGCGTAAGCAAGTTTGCACTAGCACTACGGTTAGGCAAGCCACCTACCAATTCTAGTCACTAGCAAGATAACCTATGTCACACACAAGAGCTAGAGAACTAGAGCTACAAGACTAAGCTATACAAGCCAAGCTAGGATCTATACTTTGCAAGAATGTAAGAATGTAAGTGCAAAGCTAGAGTTAGGAAGGTTATACCGACGAGAAGAGTAACAAAGAGATAACCAATCAATGACAAGATGAATCCTCGGTAGAGAGACAATGAGACACAATATTTTTTACCGAGGTTCACTTGTTTGCCAACAAGCTAGTCCTCATTGTAGCGATTCACCTACTTGGAGGTTCACGCGCTAATTGGCATCACATGCCAAACCCTTCACCGGGTGCCACAAAACCAACACAAGATAGGGATCCACAGGCTATGCGCAATCCACTAGAGATACCTTTCTTGAACTCCCGCGGGGAAGGTTAAAGAACCCCTCACAATCCACCGATCGGAGCCGGAGACAATCACCTTCCTCCGCTCAACGATCCTTGTCGCACCAAGCCGTCTAGGAGATGGCAATCTCCAAGAATAACAAGAGCTTCCGCGATGACGACGATCACCAAGTGCCACTAGTATGCAATCAATCAAGCAATGCAGTTGGTTCACTCAATCTCTCATGAAATTAGCAAGTGTATCAAAGAGATGAGTGGTGGAGGCTCTCACAAATGAGCACTAGTGTGTGAGTGATGAAAATATGCAAGAGCTGCCCCCAAGGGCTGGCCATATCACCTTATATAGCCCCCACACACAACTAGCCGTGTTAGCCTCCTCAAAACACTTCCTGTGTCACCTCCGGACGCTAGCAACAGTGAGGGGTCCGGACCATCAACAGCGTCCGGACACCCCTCAACCGAGCAGACAGCTCCTCTATATGACACTCCTGACACGGCCTCCGGACGCGCGCAACGCGCCGTCTGGACCAACGCACGCGCGTCCGGTCGCCCTGCCGATTCAAACGGCTTCTTCCCACGCACAGCTGCTCACCACGTGGCTCCAGACGCGAGCTATAGCGGCCGCTCCGGACCAATGCTCGCTCCGTCCGGACCCTAGTAGAGAGCTCCCGAGAGCCTCAAAACGCTACCGACGCTGTCCGGATCCTTCGGTCAGGACACACACTAGCATTCGGACTCCTGCGCAAAGAACTACCAAGCTAGGGTGTGTGTTTGGACGCACACAATGGTCCGGACACACCCAAACCCTAGCGTCCGGACTAGCGTCTGGACCTCCTTTTTCTGCCAAAACCAACCACCAACTTCTCCAACTTTCTTCCAAGCTTCCAAGAGCTAACACTAAGTGGTCTCAACACTTGTGCACGTGTGTTAGCTTTTAGTTCACATTTATCTTGGAATTAGTTGGTTGTTTCACTAGTTCAATTGATTTTATATGCAATGCAATGAACCTAGTGGCACATGATAACCGTAATCAGATACGAGAGCTCCCTCCTTGATAGTACGGCTATCTATCCTAAATGCGATCACACCCTCTATGGTGTCTTGATCACCAAACCAAAAATGGATTCCTATTTCACCTTTTCCTTGAATCCTTTTCAATTTCCATCACCATGCTAGAGCTTTGCCATCATCACCTTTGATCCATTAGCTCCATCACATGGCATGTACCAACCTATCTCATGATTCACACTTAGAGATGAAGGTTAATACTTAGGTAGGTTTCATCAATTACTCAAAACCAAACACATGGGGCTCTCAGTCATGACGAGGGACGTTGAGGGCGGTGGCGGCGAAGGTTCACGAGGGTGACAACGAGGGGCATTGACGGCGAGGAGCGACGGGGGCCGTCAACGAGATCCATCGATGAGGGCCGTCGACGGGAAAGATGATCGCTTGACGAGCCATGACATCGTTCCACACACCCCCTACCTAGCGCCCCAACTGCCGACGAAATATGCGTTGCGGTCTACCTAGGGGGTACCCTACGGTAGTAGATTATAGGCAAAGGTGTGGCGATGGTGATCAAGCGTAACACAGAGAGCGTAGACACGACGATTTATACAGGTTCAGGCCGGCAAATCGCCGTAATACCCTATGTCCTGTGTTTTGGTGGCTGGATTGATATGAGTATTAGGTTACATGAGGTGTAGATGAGATCTAAGAGATCATATTTTGGGGGGTCCCCTGTCCCTCCTTATATATGCTGAAGGGACATAGTTACATGTAAAGTAGTCAATATGGTACTATTCGTGCGGTGTATGTCGTGTGCTGCACGTCTACGTCTTGTGGGCTGTTGACGGTAATTACGAGCTATTTTGTCACCATCAAAATACCATCAACATCCTCATATTCAAAGGAAAACAAGCATAACCTGAACATATTGTGCCAAATAATTAGTTCCACATGTCCCATGACTATTTGTTGCAGGTAATGACAAATGGGGAGTTTTGTGTGCTAGTGGGCCCACTTAGGGGGTCGGCCGACCACCCTATGGGGCCACTAGACCTCCCAAGCCCCCCATGATCCAAGAATCACCGTCTAGGACACTATCTACCCCTTGGATCCAAGTGTGCCTCTTGCCAACAGTCTAGATTCACATCACAAGGATCCATTGGCCCACATCAATGAGAGCAACTTGACAAATCAACTCAGAACCGAAATCCAACACATATGATAGGTGGGACCAGTAACTAGAGGGCAGAGGTGGGCCATAGACCACTATATGTGGTCGGCCGACCTCAAGGTGGGACCCACAAGACCTCACTTGGTCCCTGACCAGTGGGCCATCATCCAGAAGGAGCAAGGGGGCCCACAGGACAGTATGGGTGTTCGACCGACCACCTATATGGCAGTTTCACCCCCCCCTCAACTGCCTCAATCACTCCCACATGGTTGAAATCACCACCATCCATCATATGATGGTTCTGAAGTCGGTTGGATCCAACGGTGGCTCCTACTATATGGCGGATCGCTGACATGGCACCAGAGTAGCCCCTACTCCACCTCTAGCTATAAATAGACTCCTAGAGCTCCCTTCTCATTCATGCCTCATTGGAGAAACACTAATCCTTAGTCTCTTAGCGGAGCTCTATAATAGTGCTATGCTGGTTGGAGGAGAGTGAAGGAAGTCTTCTGGAGAAAGCCTCAGGCCTGTCGGGAATCTTCTCTGGAGTTCTTCCTCAGCGGATGCAAGTCTCTTGTAAGTTTAGCACTTGTAAGTGACTTCTTCTGAGTTCTTTATAGTATTCAGTATTCTAAATCTGGTTTAGCTATTATACAACTTTTCACGCTTGTTCATCGCTTTGCTCTGAGTGAAGTTCTTTAATCTTAGGCCAAGGTTAAAGTAGTAAGATAAGTGTAGATGTGGTGTCTAGGCTAAATCTTACCTTTGTAAACCGCTTATCGCGCGGATTGTTTGTGGATGCTAGTAGAAGGTGACAGCTCTATCTAGTCTCTGTATTCCACCACGCGTGTCAGATAAGTTCTTAAAAGGTAGGGCTTCAATACAACTTGACAGCACGGTCCGGTTAGAGTTTTGTCCTCTTTCTGATCTATCCCGTCGCCTCCTACAAGAGAAGGGCCGATAAGGCCAGTATAACCAACTATCCCTTGTTAGATATATTTGCTATATCGAACCTCTCAACCTAGTTATCATAGTCTCCCTTGATCCATCATAGGACATATCCATAATCCTAGTTAGATCACTTCTCGTTCCCTGTGGAAAATACGATACCTGGAATACTCCTGGTGAAAGCTACACTTGACAACCGTACTCTTGCGGTCTTTTTCCGTGTTGACGGTAAATATGAGACATTTTGTCACCATCAAAATACCGTCAACATCCTCATATTCGAAGGAAAACAAGCATGCCATGAACATATTTTACTCAATAACTTTGTTCCACATGTATATGTCCTCTATTTGAATGTAGGCACAAAACGTCATAATTCGGGGCCCAACATGACATATTTCCAAGTATGGCAAATGTGCAAACCCAATAAACCATCATGATGGTCATTACCTCTAGAAGCTACCTGCAAAAGATGAGCTTATTTGGCCACAAAAGATGATCGGCCGACCGTACTTTGGGCCCAATCTTGGATAGCAGAATCCACACCTATCAAGGAGGTCCCACGCCGAAGGGGAGGCCCAGGTCTCTCTATAGGGGGTCAGCCGACCACCCTATGGGGACACCAAGGCCTCCCATGTGTCCATGATCCAAGCACACCCTCTAGAGTGAAGATCCACCCTTGGATCTCCTCTATGCTTCTTCTCAACAACTCTAGATCAAAGCACAAGAATACATGGGCCCACAAACTATCTCGGAAAACTACCAAACTTTGCCAATATGCCAATGACATGCGGGCCATACTCCACATGAAATATAGCCACAACTAGCGGTCGGACGACCGCTTGTATGGGCCCAAAGGCCACCCACAGGCCCCTTGACCCGTGCGGACACCTTCTAGAAGGAAGGGGCAGGCCCACCTGCCAGAGGGTGGTCGGCCGACCATGCCCTAGTACCCAGTGTCTCCCTCGAGCTCTCCACCGCCTTCCTGCATGCCTCCATGCATCCACTTGATCTCCACCATTGATTTAAGATGGTTACAATGACTGTTTGATCCTACGGTGGCTGATGGAGGTGGTGCGGATCGCTGACGTGGCACCGGAGTAGCCCCTACTCCACCTTTAGCTATAAATACCCCTCTAGGCCTTCACTCTCACTCAGGCCTCATTGGAGAAACTACTCCTTAGTATCTTAGCGGAGCTCTGTAGTAGTGCTATGCTAGTTGGAGGAGAGTGAGGAGCGCTTGGAGGAGAGCCGGGCCTGTCTGGCATCTTCTCCGGAGTTCTTCCTCGGCGGATGCGAGTCTCTTGTAAGTTCAGCACTTGTAAGTGATACATCCGAGTTCTTTATAGTATTTGATATTCTACTTCTAACATAGTTGTTATACATCTTTTTGCGCTTGTTCATCGCTTTACTTTAAGAAGAGTGCTTTAACCTTAAAGCTTAGGTTAAAGTAGTAAGAATAGTGTAGACGTGGTGTCTAGACTAGATCTTGCCTTTGTAAACCGCTTATCGCGTGGATCTGTCTAGTCTTCATATTCCACCACGCGTGTCAGATAAGTTCTTAAAAGGTAGGGCCTCGATACAACTTGATGGCGTGGTCCAGTTAGAGTTTTGTCATCTTTCTGATCTATCCCATCGCCTCCTGCAAGAGAAGGGCTGATAAAGCCAGTATAACCAGCTATACCTTGTTAGATATCTTTGCTATATTGAACCTCTCAACCCAATTATCATAATCTCCCTTGATCCATCATAGGACATATCCATATTTCTAGTTAGCTCACTTCTCGTTCCCTGTGGAAAATACGATACCTGGAATACTCCCGGTGAAGTGCTACAACGGTATAATCTGTGCGCTTGCGGATTTATCCAATAGTCATAAGAAATACCAACAAGCATTTCTGGTGCTGTTGCCGGGGAACGGTAGCTGTTTTAACTAGAACCCTTTGGTCCTATTATCCTTGTTTGATTTAAACCTTTCTTTCCACATCTACACCTATGGATCAAACACCTCTCTTTGAGTATGGTACTCCAACGGGCGCTAGGTTGGAGCCACCTAGTTCATCTCAGGCCGTATTGGCCATTCCTTATGAGCTTCGCCCAAGTCTCATAGCGATGGTTCAAAACAAACCTTTTTCTGGGGATGAAGACGAAAATCCCTACACCCATCTACGTGACTTTGAACAATTGTGTTCATGTGTCCACATCCATGGGATGAGGCGAGGTACCCTTAAGTGGAAGCTATTTTTGTTTTCTTTGATGGGAATAGCCAAACGATGGTACCTTCGCCACGTAGATGATGCAAACGGAGAATGGGAAAAGTTACAATCCAAATTCTGCCTAGCTTTCTTCCCACCTCTCGTGTTGTTCATCTTTGAAAAGAGGTCATCAACTTCTCACAAAAGGAGAAAGAACCTCTAGGTGCGGCATGGGCCCATCTTTTAGATCTAGTATCATCTGGCCCTGATCTTTCTATAACCGAGCCAACATTGTTACAACACTTTTATGACGGTCTTAGCAAAGGTTCCGCACAACTCTTGACATGACTTCTAGGGGAACCTTCTTGTGTTTACCCGTTAGTGAAGGGAAGAGTCTTCTCATGAAGATTCTTGAAAACACCCCCTACACTAACGTTTATAATGAAGGACTCATAGAAGGAGAAAAACTAGTCCCTAGAAAGGAAATCTCGATAGCCGGATCACCACCACTCCCATCCAAAGATTCTGCCATCGATCCTGAATCACAAATACCACAAATCTCGAAGGAAGAAGAAATTCAACATCTAAACCATTCCTTCGAGTTCGAGGCTAACCTTTCATATGATCTTGCTGGTTTTGGGAATGCCCAAAATGATCCTTTCCTAAAGAGACCTTCTAAGAGACATCTTTTTAGACCTCTCATGAAGAGATCTCTTCAAAAACCTCCCAAAGCAACATCATCTTGCGTCTCGACTTCCCACATGGCACATCAGGAAAAGCTTGGGATTCCTGAGAATGAATTGTCGAGTGAGCTTAGAGAACGAGAACTAAAGTGTTTAGAAGCCAAATCTATCATCTCTTTCTCTATGCCCACATTTGACTCATCTTACGAACCCATCCTTGATCCTGATGATCCCCCATGTGTTCCTTCATTCAAGTCTTATGATCACCCACTTAATGACTTTGGGAATTCATTAAGACACCCGAGGCACGGAAGCCATGAGGGCCATAAATCTGACCAAGAGGAGCATAGTCAATGCTTAGAGCCTCTATCTACCGTTGTAAGTCAAGAATGGTTGGATGAGGCCGAATCCTCAAAGGAAGTCACGAAATTGCCCACACATGTGAGGAGAATATCTTGTCAAGTGTTGGGCATTGATGGTGAAATTTGCTATGATCCTAGCCTCGGGATCAACATCCTTCCTCATTTCCATGTTCCAACACCATCAAAGGATCATCTATCCTAATCACAATAACACCTTAGACTTCCCAATGCTCAAGTCCTTGATTGTTTAGGAGTCCTTCATGATGTTCTTGTGGTGGTTGATGATCTCAAGATCTTCCTAGATTTCCATATCTTTGACCTTCCTAGACTTTCCTTTCATCTCACCCTTATCGGAAGGCCAATCATGAAAATCTTGGAGAACACAATAGGAAATGAGAAGCTTGGTCATAGAATAGGTGAAGATTATCTACCTGTTTGGTCTTCCCGACCTCTCATCAAAGGGTTAGAATCCAAACCAGTTCTTGATCCAAGGGGTGAGCTTATGTCAATGTTGACACTGTTTTTCGGCACGTGTCAAAGGAGCTAAGACTTGTATTGATCAGTAACTGTTTTCTATCGGCATCGGCAGGTTATTGGTTAACGTTACCGATGAGAATGAATTCTGGAAACGGAGTTTGTTGCCGATGGAAGCTACAATAGCAGTGGTTGCCGATAAGATTCTTGCCGATAAGAATTAATTGGTGAAGACAAGTTACCAGAAGTACAAGGTTGCCGATTGGGAAGTATTGCCGATGCCGATGGGCATGGAGTGCTGATGGGCACAGGGTGATGTGGCGGTTGACATCAGCAGAAGATTGCTGATGGCAATAGAAGGAAGTTGCGGATTGAAGAGTCTGCCGATGGAAAGTTTCATCGAAGAGAAGACATAAGGAAACTGGTGATCTCATACCAGTATTGTTATAGAAGTCTGAGTCTGACTCTGGCACGAGTCGTTTATTTTCCTTAAAAATAGAGATGTCTGTTTAGGAAAATATTATTGTTATTTGGGTTTGGCTCCTGCGCGAGTCAGTTATTTCCTTAAAGTTAGGAGTTTTTGTTTAGGAAAGGTACGAGTCGTATCTGTTTACAACTCCTATTGCTGGAGTATAAATATGTACCTAGGGGTCGAGACAAAAAATCAATCAATCTATCAAACAAATCAATTACTCTTATTTACCTTTACTGCAATTTACCCTTTTATTGCATTAGTCTTAGTTTATCTACGAGTTCTTCAAGTCTCGACGGGCTGCATCTCTTCGATCTCCATCAAAACCTTGCAAGTTCCGCGTGGGAGTAATCTGAGCCTTGACATCCGGGCGCATCGCTGTTGTCTTGTTCAGCTCTGCTCTAGTTATCCTGACCAAGTCTGAATCTTGACATCTAGGCATATCGCCGTTGTCTTGTTCAAATCGTGTTCTAGTTATCGTCCTTGTCGATTAACTGGTCAAATCGACTGGCACAACTTTGGATATCGAATTCGGGTAATAGCCCGAGGTGTTCGTAGATCCTAACGCTTTTTGTGTCAACACCTGTTTTGGCACACCAGGTGGGACCAATTATACATCTATCATGGGTGATAACTCCGACGTTAACCATAGGAGCGTCATTGAAGTCTCCGAGGCCGATCTAAAGACGATCAGAGGGTGGCTATGGAGCGGGCTATGGAGGAGTACAAGCAATTGTATTTGAAGTCCTTCAGCCTATGCAGGAGCGGCGAAGCCATCCAGAAGCAAGATCCGTCGTTGCCACGGCAGGTCACATATGATGCCAATCCTGGTAAGTTGCAATAGATGGTTAATTCTGCTTTAAATCAAGCATTAATTAGCCACTCCAATGTGATGTCCAATACTGTGTACAATGCTGTTATGCAATCTTTCAAAGAAGGATAAGCACCTCAATATGTTGGTCCAGCGTATCATCAACCTGGATCGGCATCTATAAACCCATCGGCAGCCCCAATGGCGTCTTCCACCCTCGTGGATCTGTCTGCCAATGTAGCTACACCACCAAGGCCAAGTCCTGAAAGCGTCACCAAGCTTAGTGCAGATCCGGTGGCATCGGCAATGGCGAGACCTGCTATCCAAAATCATCCAACTCCCGTCAACTGGTGGGGATATGGTATGCCTTCAAATCCATCTGCGGTTTCCAGTTTGGTGCAGGGAGACAGTTCAGCTTGGAAGGGTTCCATGGCATCGACAATGCAATCACAGCCGACGATCTCTATGATGCATTACTCCACGTCTTCTCCAACTGTGCAAATGCCATCAGAAGACCTCCAGGTGGTGGTTTTTAAAGTACCTCTGATGCCACCATCGGCAAATTCTCTGCCGATGCAACACAGTATAGCAACTGGAAGTCAACCTATGGTTGTAAATCCTCAAGCCAGAGTATTAGCACATCAAGGTAACCAATTTGTTGATTACTCTAAGGTGTAGGAGCAGAAGGTGCCAGTCAGCTATCAGCCATCGGTAAGTCATATGCCGATGATTTATAATCCTGGATGGACTAGTCAGCCCCCAGTTCAACAGCCTGGCGTACTAATGTATCGGTATGGAAGTCCAGCAAACACTCAGAGTGGACCATCGGTACAGCAACCGATGAATATGATGACTCAACCTAATCCAGTAAGTGTGCAAAACTATACATCGGTAAATCAGCCGATGCATAACATCCAGATGACTGGTGTTGTGCCCGTGACAACTACGCATCTTCTACCAAGACCTGAAGGGGCGCATCAGCCGGATCCACCAGTCAACAATCAGCCAATGAGTCGGCAGGAGCAGGATGCATATTGGACCGATAAGATCGCCGAAGTGATGAGAGAACAATTCGGTATTAAGCCTAAGGTTAATACATACTCTTATCGGACGCCGTATCCTCCGTCGTATGACTTAATTCCTCTCCCGAATCGGTACAAAGTGCCTGATTTTACCAAATTCTCTGGCCAAGATGATACGTCAACAATGGAGCACATCAACTGCTTCATTATCCAGTGTGGAGAAGCTGCCAGCAGAGAAGAATTGAGGGTAAGACTGTTCTCATCGTCATTATCTAGATCGGCATTCACATGGTTTATTTCATTGCCTCCGAACTCTGTGATTACTTGGGCCAATCTAGAAAAACAATTCCACAAGTATTTCTTCGCAGGCGTACATGAAAAGAAGCTTACCGATTTGGTCAAGTTGAAGCAGCGTAATGACGAATCGGTGGAGGGCTTCGTCTAGAGGTTGCGAGACGTGAAGAATAAGTGCTACAACTTGGTGCTTGATGATCGGCAATTGGCAGATTTGGCCTTCCAAGGATTGTTGCCGCACATCAAAGATAAGTATGCATCTCAAGAGTTTGAAAGTCTGAGCCATCTTGTGCAGAGAATTGCCGATCAGGACGTCAAGACTTTTGAGCCCAGGAAGACTTGGAATAAGAAGGTGACCTTCATCGAGCAAGAAGAGGATTCCGATAAAGAGCTAAACATCAGCGCTGCCGAATGGGTGAAGGATAAGAAATCTGTGTCTTGTCCGTTTGGCCAGAAGGAGGCTGAAAGGTTCACCTTTGATATCACCAAGGCCGATAGGATGTTTGACTTATTACTTCAGGAAGGGAAAATCAAGTTGGCGCCTAACCAAGTAAATCCATTGGCCGAAGAGCTCAGAAAGATCAGGTATTGCAAGTGGCACAATGCGACTTCGCACAGTACCAATGACTGCAAAGTATTGAGGCAGCAGTTGCAGTCAGAAATTGAATCTGGACGAATCAAATTTGAAAATTCTAAAGTCCAGAAACCGATGAAGATTGATTAGCACCCGTTTCCAAATAATATGGTGGAAACTAGTGGAAAAACTAAAGTGCTGACATCGGAAGATGCCATGAAAAATGCATCGGTAGATCCTAACCATCAAGTAGCTGAGCGCGACGAGAGGAGGTTTGCCAATGATAGAAAGGGCAAGAAAGTTGCCGATGAAGGTAGCAATGCCAACAGGGCTCCTGGTGTTGTAATCACGCATAAGTAGCCAAGGCGAGAGTATCGGCAATCGCGAGAGGAGCGGCATCGGTAGGAAGAAGAAGAGTACCAAGAGTGGCTTCGGCATAAGGACCATTGGAGGTGCCCCTTCTTCGTTCACTACTGGGAAGAAGGCATCAAGCTACCTACTACCGATAATTGTCCCGAATGTAATGGATATTACACTGTCGATCGTTCAAAAAAGAAACCTTGTTTTGACGATCGAGCATCCAGGTATGCTTGGCCGCTCAGAGAGAAGAAGTCGGCACATGACCAACTGGGGGCAAGCTCAGCGCGCATAACAGGCTTGGCAGGTGTGTTGATCAAGAGGAGCTTGAGGAGATGGCCAATGCAAGAGTGCCTGATGAAGAAATATTCTCTAGAAATCCAAACATCATGAGTGGTGCCGATACAAGCAGTGAAAGACGACACCAACCTGTTTGGAAAACCAGGCTTCCTCAGTGGTGCCCTAAGGGCCTGACGAAAACTCAGAAAAGGAGAATCTAGCGTGAACGCCAAAATGACTTGTATGACAATGAAGATCCTTCAAGGGAAAAACAATGGAGGCCAAAGCGCAAGGATAGGGATCCATCGGCAGAAATCAATATGGTCGTCATATTGTCGATGGAGTTCATGGCACCTGTCAGTGACGAAGAAGAAGCTGCAGAAATGGCGCAATTGGTCTTGGATCCGATGGCAGCTGTCTTTAAGAAACCTGCCGATGATGAAAGGCAGCACCTGAGGGCCCTGTTTGTTAAGGGGAAGGTGGATGGACAACCTGTAACAAAAATGCTAGTGGATGGCGGGGCATCAATAAACATAATGCCATATGTCATGTTCAGGAAGCTTGGAAAAGGTGACCAAGACTTAGTCAAGACGGACATGAAACTTAAAGATTTTGAAGGCAATGTGTCGCCAGCTATGGGAGCCGTATGTGTTGAATTGACCATCGGCAGTAAAACTTTGCCGACAACATTTTTTGTAATCAGTGGCAAAGGTACCTATAACTTGCTCCTAGGCAGGGATTATATCCACGCTAATTGCTGCATTCCTTCTACAATGCACCAAAGCCTTGTGCAGTGGGTCGAAGACAAAATTGAGGTCGTTCAGAGTGAAACCCCATCGATTATTGCATCGGCAGAATCGGAAACTTATGAGCAGACCAGATGCATATCAGGCAAAGCTTGGGACACAGAATTCCTCAAAGTTGCTGATTACCGTATTACACCGATCCAAGCAGTCAGTCCTGAAGAGGAGTTTTAATGGATCAATTCGCCGATGATGGAAAACTGGGACAGGGGTTCACATCGGCTGATGATATAATAGAAGTAGATATCGGCGATGGTAGTAAGCATAGGCCTACTTTTGTTAGCGCTAAGGTAGATTCCCAATTTAAACAACAGTTGACTGATTTGTTAAAGGAATGCAAAGATTGTTTTGCTTGGGATTATACAGAGATGCCTGGTTTAGACCGATCAATAGTTGAACATCGGTTGCCCATTAAATCTGGTTTCCAACCGCATCGGCAACCTACGCGCCGATGTAATCCTATGGTGTTGCCCGACATTAAGGCTGAAATTACAAAGTTAATTGAAGTTGGGTTTATTCGGCATTGTTGATATACCGATTGGATTTTCTAATGTGGTTCCTGTGTATAAGAAGAATGGAAAACTTCGTGTTTGTATTGATTTCAGGAATCTCAACAAGGCTAGACCGATGGATGGTTACCCGATGCCCGTTGCCGATCTGCTGATTAATGCTGCTACTAGACATCAAATCATTAGCTTTATGGATGGCAATGCAGGATATAATCAGATATTAATGGCTGAAGAAGACATATCCAAGACTGCATTCAGATGTCCAGGTCACATCGGTTTATTTGAGTGGGTGTTGACATCGTTTTTCGGTACGTGTCGAATGAGCTAAGACTGGTATTGATCGGCAGCCGTTTTCCATCGGCATCGGGAACTCATAGGTCAGTATTACCGATGGAAGTAAAAGCTGTGAAAAGGACAAGTGTGTTGCCGATGGAAGCTGGATGTTTCGGATGTTGCCGATAGGAGCTGGGTAGCTCTTGCCGATAAGAATTAATTGGTGAAGTTAAGTCACCAGAACTGCAAGGTTGCCGATGCCGATTGCCGATGAGGAGATAATGCCGATGGGCATGGAGTGCCGATGGGCACAAGGTGACTTGGTGGTTGACGTCAGCGAGGGATTGCTGATGGCGAAAAAGGGAAGTCGTGGATTGAAGGAGTCTGCCGATGGAAAGTTTTCATCGAAGCAAAGACATAAGGAAACTGGTGATTTTATACTAGTATTGTTATAGTAGTTTGAGTCCGACTCTTGCACGAGTCGTTTGTTTTCCTTTAAAATAGGGGTGTTTGTTTAGGAAGATAATATTTTTATTTGGATCCGACTCCTGCGCGAGTCAGTTATTTCCTTAAAATTAGGAGTTTTGTTTAGGGAAGGTACGAGTCATGTTTTTGTGCAACTCTCCATGCGGGAGTATAAATATGTGCCCAAGGGCTGCGTGTAAATATCATATCCAATCAAAATCAAATCAATTTTACTCTTATTTTACTTTTACCGCAATTTATCCTTTTTGCATTAGTCTTGGTTTATCTACGAGTTCTTCAAGCTTCGACGGGCTGCATCATCTTGATCTCCGTCAAACCCTTGTAAGTTCCGCGTGGGAGTACCTCTGAGCTTTGACATCCGGGCGCATCGCTGTTGTCTCGTTCAGCTCTGCTCTAGTTATCCTGATCAAGTCTGAAATCTTAGCATCCGGGCGTATCGTCGTTGTCTTGTTCAGATCTTGTTCTAGTTATCGTCCTTGTCGATTAACTGGTCAAATCGACTAGCACACCTTGGATATCAAATTTCGTGTATAAGCCCGAGGTGTTCGCAGATCCTAACGCTTTTTGTGTCAACACCTCTTTTGGCACACCCAGTGGGACCAATTTTACATCTATCATGGGTGATAACTCCGACGTTAACCAGAGGAACGTCATCGAAGTCTCTGAGGCCGATCTGAAGGATGATCAGAGGCTGGCCATGGAACGGGCTATGGAGGAGTACAAGCAATTGTATCTGAAATCCTTCAGCCTAATCAGGAGCGGCGAAGCAATCCAGAAGCAAGATCCGTCGTTGCCACGGCAGGTCACGTAAGATGGCAATCCTGGTAAGTTACAAGAGATGGTTAATTCTGCTTTAAGTCAAGCATTAATTAGCCACTCCAGCGTGCTGTCCAATACCGTCTACAATGCTGTCATGCAATCGTTCAAAGAAGGACATGCACCACAATATGTTGGTCCAGCGTATCATCAACCTGGATCGACATCTATAAACCCATCAGCAGCCCCAATGGCGTCGTCCACTTCTGTGGATCCATCTGCCGATGTGGCTACACCGCCAAGGCCGAGTCCTAAAAGCGCCACCAAGCTTAATACAGATCCAGTGGCGTCGGCAATGTCGGGATCTTCTTTCCAGAGTCATCCAGCGCCTGCCAACTGGTGGGGTTACGGTATGCCTTCAAATCGATCTGCTGGTTCTAATCTGGTGTAGGGGGATAACTCAACTTGGAAGGGCTCTGCGGCATCGGCAATGCAAGCACAGCCAGTGATCCCTACGATGCATTACTCTACGCCCACTCCAACTATACAAGTGCCATCAGAAGATTTCCAAGTAATTCCTAAGATACCTCTGATGCCACAATCGGCAAGCTCTATGTCGATGCAACACAACATAGCAACTGGAAGTCAGCCTGTGGTTGCAAATCCTCAAGCCGGAGTACTAGCACATCAAGGTAACCAATTTGTTGATTACTCTAAGGTCCAGGAACAACAGGTACCAGTTAACTATCAGCCATCGGTAAGTCACCTGCCGATGATTTATAATCCTGGATGGACCAATCAGCCGCTAGCCCAGCAGCCTGGCGTAATAATGTATTAGTATGGAGGTCCAGCAAACACTAGTGGATTGTCGGTACAGCAACCGATGAATATGATGATTGAACCTAATCCACTAAGTGTGCAGAGTTATCCATCGGTGAGTCAGCCGATGCATAACATCCAGATGACTGGTGCAGCGCCTGTGACAACTACTCCACATCCAGATGACTGGTGCAGTTTCCCAAATACTTCTTCACTGGCATACATGAGAAGAAGCTTACCGATTTGGTCAAGTTGAGGCAACATAATGACGAATCGGTGGAAAACTTTGTTCAGAGGCTGCGAGACGTGAAGAATAAATGCTACAGCCTAACTCTTGATGATCGGCAACTAGCGGATTTGGCTTTTCAAGGACTACTGCCGCATATCAAAGATAAGTATGCATCCCAAGAATTTGAAAGCTTAAGCCACCTTCTGCAGAGAATTGCCGATCAAGACGTCAAGGCCTTTGAGCCAAGAAAGACTTGGAATAAGAAGGTGACCTTCATTGAGCAAGAGGAAGATTCTGAATCAGATGAGGAGCTGAGCATCGGTGCGGTTGAATGGGTAAAGGATAAGAAATTTGTGTCTTGTCCGTTCGGCCAGAAAGAAGCTGAGAGGTTCCCCTTTGACATCACCAAGGCCGATAGGATGTTTGACTTGTTACTTCAAGAGGGGTGGATCAAGTTGGCGCCTAACCAAGTAATTCCATCGGCCGAAGAGCTCAGGAAGATCAGATACTGCAAATGGCATAATGCAACTTCGCACAGTACCAACGACTGCAAGGTATTCAGGCAGCAGTTGCAGTCAGAGATTGAATCTGGATGAATCAAATTTGAAAATTCTAAAGTCCAGAAACCGATGAAGATCGATCAGCACCCGTTTCCAAATAATATGGTGGAAACTAGCGGGAAGACTAAAGTGCTGACGTCGGAAGCTGCCAGGAGGAATGCATCGGTAGACCCTAACCATCAAGTAGCTGAGCGCGACGAAAGGAGGTTTGCCGATGATAGAAAAGGCAAGAAGGTTGCCGATGAGGGTAGCAGTGCTAAGAGGGCTCCTGGTGTTATAATCATGCACAAGCAGCCAAGGCAAGAGTATCGGCAATCGCAAAGGGAGCGATATCGGCAGGAAGAAGAAGAACACCAAGAATGGCTTCGACATAAGGACCACTGGAAGTGTCCCTTCTTCGTTCACTGTTGGGAGGAAGGCATCAAGCTACCTACTGCCGATAATTGTCCCGAATGCAATAGGTACTACACTGCCGATCGGTCAGGCAAGAAACCTTGTTTTGATGATCGAGCATCCAGGTATGCCAGGCCGCTCAGAGAGAAGAAATCGGCACACGACCGACTGGGGGGCAAGCTCAGCGCGCATAGCAGGCTTGGCAGGCGTGTTGATCAGGAGGAGCTTGAGGAGATGGCCAATGCAAGGGTGCCTGATGAAGAAGTGCTCTCCAGAGATCCAAATATCAGGAGTGGTACCGATGGAAGCAGTGAAAAGCAGCACCAGACTGTTTGGAAAACCAAGCTTCCTCGGTGGTGCCCTAAGGGTCTAACAAAGACTCAGAAAAGGAGGATCCAACGCGAACGCCGAAATGACATGTATGACAATGAAGATCCTTCAAGGGAAAAGCAGTGGAGGCCAAAGCGTAAGGACAGGGATCCATCGGCAGAAATTAATATGGTCATCATATTGTCGATGGAGTTCATGGCGCCTGTCAGCGATGATGAAGAAACTGCAGAGATGGCACAATTGGTCCTGGATCCGATGGCGGCTGTCTTTGAGAAGCCTGCCGATGATGAAAGGAAGCACCTGAGGGCTCTGTTCGTTAAAGGCAAGGTGGATGGACAGCCTATGACAAAGATGCTGGTAGCCAGTGGCGCGTCAATAAATATAATGCTATATGTCGTATTCAGGAAGCTTGGAAAAGGCGACCAAGACTTAGTCAAGACAGACATGAAGCTCAAGGATTTTGAAGGCAACGTGTCGCCAGCTATGGGAGCCATATGTGTTGAGTTGACCATCGGCAGCAAAACTTTGCCGATAACATTTTTTGTAATCACTGGCAAAGGCACCTACAACTTGCTCCTGGGGAGGGATTGGATCGATGCCAATTGTTGTATTCCTTCCACCATGCATCAAAGCCTTGTGCAGTGGGTCGGAGACAAGATTGAAGTCGTCCGAAGTGAAACCCCATCAACCGTTGCGTCGGCAGAATCGGAGACATACGAGCAAACCAGGTGCATATCAGGTAAAGCTTGGGAAACGGAGTTCCTCAAAGTCGTCGATTACTGTATCACACCGATCCAAGCAGTCGGTCCTGAAGAAGAGTTTTAATGGATCGGTTCGCTGATGATGGAAAATTGGGACAGGGCTTCACATCCGCCGATGATTTACTCGAGATAGACATCGGCAATGGTAGTAGGCATAGGCCGACTTTTATTGGTGCTAAGTTAGATTCCCAATGTAAACAACAGTTAATCGATTTATTAAAGAAATACAAAGATTGTTTTGCTTGGGATTATACGGAGATGCTTGGTTTAGACCGATCAATAGTAGAACATCAGTTACCCATTAAGTCTGGTT
>CM039134.1:38762337-38823245 GCA_022036555.1 Microstegium vimineum | reverse complement strand
GGTGCAGAAAGCCTGTTTTGGAGGACAAAACGGCTAGTTGTGAGTGTGGGCTATTTAAGTGGTTTGGCTGGCCTTTGGGGCAGCACTCTTGCACATTTTCATCACTCACACACTAGTGCTCATTTGTGAGAGCCTCCACCACTCATCTCTTTGATACACTTGCTAATTTCATGAGAGATTGAGTGAACCAAGTGCATTGCTTGATTGATTGCATACTAGTGGCACTTGGTGATCGTCGTCATTGCGGGAGCTCTTGTTATTCTTGGAGGTTGCCACCTCCTAGATGGCTTGGTGCGACGAGGATCATTGAGCGGAGGAAGGTGTTTGTCTCCAGCTCTGATCGGTGGATTATGAGGGGTTCTTGAACCTTCCCCGTGGGAGTTCGCAAAAGGTATCTTTAGTGGATTGCGCGTAGCTTGTGGATCCCTATCTTATGTTGGTTTTGCAGCACCCGGTGACGGGTTTGGTGTGTGATGCCAATTAGCGCGTGAACCTCCAAGTAGGTAAATCGCTACAACGAGGACTAGCTTGTTGGCAAACAAGTAAACCTCGATAAAAATTATTGTGTCTCATTGTCTCTACCGAGGATCCTCATTGGTTATCTATTGATTGATTGGTTCTACTCTCCGCGGCGTTATAATCCTTCTAACTCTAGCTTTGCACTTATATTCTTACATTCCCACAAAGTAGAGTCTCTAGCGTAGCTTGTGTAACTTAGTCTTGTAGCACTAGTTCTCTACCTTTTGTGTGTGACATAGGTTATATATTGCTAGTGACTAGTATTGTGGTAGGTGGCTTACCGACCATTTAGTGCTAGTGCAAACTTGCTTTACACCGTGTTTTATTCTAACAAGTTTTATTAGTGTTGTTGTAGAATTTTTAATTGGCTATTCACCCCCCTCTAGTCATATCTAGACCTTTCAGCTAGTGCTTGGACAAGAAATGGGGGTAGACTGAGTCAAGACGGCGGACGAGCAGCTCGAGCGGAGGCCCATGGGACTCGGAGTCCGACCGGGCAGAATCCTGGAGGTTGAGTCGAGGCGACGGCAACTCCTGGCATGAAGCGGGGCCGTCCATTCAAACAAGTGGCTGAGAGTTACACAACTTGGATTACAGTGTCTTAGTACTAGGTAATTCGGTCATGTATCTAGGGGGTCTTCGGGAAATAGCCAAAGCCCGTTAAGTAGGGGATGAAGGGGTATCCCTCATCTCACCTCTTGAACATTTAATCCTCCAACTCTCTCTACTTTCTCTCTAGTTCATGAGGGCCCTAGATTGATTTCTTCAATCTTTGTAAGAATTTGTGAATCTTTTGGTGGGAATCAGAGGCCTTACCCTCCGCAAGCCATGGTTAGTTCGATTTCATGATCGTGTCCCTTGTTTGCTTGTGTTCTTTGCATTTTGCTTTTGGCTCCTCTTTGATCCTGAGATGAGATCTTTTGATTGAGAGTAGTTCTTGCAAATCCATTTGAACCAAGTTGTTCGTATTCGTGAGGAGCTTCTTTGCACCGAAGGAATTCCCCTCAAACCTCATGGGTACACAGATCGGACGATTTTTTGCAGCGTTCTTCGTTTCTTGGTTTCTCCCTGAATTTCTTCTCTTCCTTTTGACCCAAGCCAAATTGAGCGATGATTTCTTCGGGATAGCTCCCCAACTGCACTAGGATCATGCCTACAAAGTTTGGTTGCAGTTGGTGATCATTTGGTTAGGTTTTGGAAAGTTTTGGGAGAGAGATTGATTTTCGCGTTCACTATGCTCTGATCGGGGTCGACGGACTGTCCGTTGCTTTGTGTCGGACGCTAGGGTTCACCCAAGCTAGCATTCGTCGTGATCGTCTGTCTGCACGCATGTTGGTGGCGCCGGGCGCTCACCAGCGTCCGTCGGGTTCGCCGCCAAACAAGCTCTCTGTAAGGTCGACGCACGATCGCTCAGCGTCCGTGGCTCAACGTCCGTCGCCTTGTGTCAGTGCGTCCGTCGCTCAGTCTACCAGCGTCCGTCGCCTGGCTTTTCAGCGTCCATCGCCCTGTTTGTTGTCTGTTTTGCCTTGGGTTCTTGCCTCTTCTCCATAGGGGTCGGGAACATTGGTTTCGGGGTTTCTGGTGAGTCTTTTTCTCCACTGCCGGTGAGCTCTCATTTCTTTGATTTCGTCTGAATTCCTGCTCGCGTTGCACGGGGGAGATTGAGCACCAATCAACTGGGTTGTGTTTTTGGGAAGAGTGGCCCGAATATTTCGTGAGAAATTTGAGGCTCCCATTCACCCCCTCTGGTCGCCATTCTCGGTCCTTTACTATATGTACTTGCACTAAATGACGTGGCTAGAATACTTAGGAGTTGTTTCTTTATTACTTGTATTGGACGAAGAACTTTATCCTTATCATTATTAGGACTTATCAATGCCTATTATCATATATATTTATCATGTGACTTACCCAAGTTATGAGTAGAGTACATGACGTTGGTTAATCCTTTCATTCATTTCATATGAGTGTTATCAATACTATAGATTATCAGTTTAACTAGACCTTCCCAGTGGTATAAATATAAATCGACAACCTGGTAATACTCTTGGTAAAATGCTACAATGTTGTATTAATCTGTTCACTTGTAGAATCATTTGTTATTTATAATTTCATATCATCATTATTCATTTCTGTCTAGTCACAATAAAATAATAGAATATTTCACAAGTACCATTAATTATTCCTAGCTCTATAATTAGGGATGACAACCTAGTTCCATGCTTAGGAGTATAAGGTAAAACATAGTGGCTAGTTGCTAAAGATAAGTTAATTACATACCATGCACTTTATGGAGCATTCTATGGGCAGGGAGTAATCTCTATTTTCGGTACGACGCTATCTAATGTCAACAAGCATTTTTTGCGCCATTGCCGAGAAGGTATCTAAACTTAGGAAGTATTGATAACCATATGCAAATGAATAAGATTGATTAACCAAATTAACCTCTTACTCAAATAGGTTTACCCCCTGTTTCTATCTATCTGTGTATCTTATGGAGGGTAAATGAATGTGTGGGTTTTCTCTTCCAGATAAGTTCACTGAAAATCCAGAGAAACTCTTTCGAAGAAAGCAGAAGTTTGCAAGTGAGGGATATTATTGAATCACCATCAAGAACACCCTTACCTGAAGCTCACTCTTCAAGAGAGGAAGCTCCAACATCTGTAGAAGAACAATCAGAATCAAATTTAGCAATTGCTTTCGAAGCTATGGCTGAGAAGACACTGTGAGAGTTCTCTGCCCCAACTACTACCAATATCCGCACTGGATCTCTTGATAATGTTGGAGATAATGGATTTGAGCACAAGCCTGCTCTCTTCACCATGGTTCAAGCAAATCAATTTTGTGGAAAGGCTCATGAAGATGCAAGTGCACACTTACACACTTTCTAAAGATCTATAGCACCTTCACGATCAAGTGAGTACCAAGAGATGACATTCTACTCCACCCTTTCATGTTTTCACTTGTGGGGAAAGCAGAACAGTGGTTCTATGAAAACAAAGATATCAACGCTACACGGGATAGATGTTCCACTGCTTTCTTGGCCAAGTTCTTTCCTGCTGGCAAGACCATTGCTCTGCGTGGGAAAATTTCAAGCTTTCAGCAACAACATGATGAATCGTTCACTAAGGCATGGGAATGTTTTCAAGATTATATCGTAAGTTGTCCTCATCATGGGATGGAGGATTAGCTATTGATGCAGATTTTCTATCATAGACTAGTCGCTAGTACTCGTGAATCTATGGATGTTGCAGCTGGAGGAGCTTTTCTGTCACTCATGCTCCCACATACAACATCACTTTGTGAGAAAATGGCCTCAAATCAGAGCTGGAAAGAAGAATGTGTTCAACCTTGCAAGATAGGAGGAGGTATACATCAACTCAAGGAAGCTGACATGGTCACCACCAAGCTTGACCTCATAATGAAGAAGCTTGAAAGCCAAGACATTGAGAAAAGAGACATCATGCACATTAATGATTCTCGCGTGACTTGTGAAGACTGTGGAGATATTGGACATTCAGGAAACAATTGTCCTGAATTATAAGAGGATGTGAACTTCATCAACAACAACACCTACTATCATCCTCAGTAAGGCCAAGGATGGAACCATCCGAACCAAGGATGGAATCAACAACCTTGACAAGGTAACTACCAAGGTAACAACAATAGCAATTATAATTTTACACCTTTAAGAGAACTTGTTGCTGGTCACTCCAAATTACTCGATCAAATGTTTAAAAGGGTAGCATCCAATGTAAAGCTTTAGAAAATATAAATACTAGGATGGATACCTTTGCTTCTGCTATGAAAACTCAAAACAACTTCTATAAAATGTTAGAAATTCAATTAGCTCAGCAAGCAGCTGTTGTTCCTCCAATGGAAAAAGGTAAGATTCCGGGCCCACTAGAAGATCTAGAAACTACAAATCTTGTCAATATTTTAAATGCAGCCAAGTACTATACTTAGCCCGCTGATGTGAAGTAGATTGAATATTCACTTCCCGAGAAGAAAGGTGATCCTAGAAGGCCTATGATTCCTATCTCCATAGGATGTCACACCTTCCTAGAAGCTATCTCTGATTTTGGCGCTAGTGTCAACATCATGCCTATGGTAATATATGAAAATATTTTGGGAGATCCCCTGTTGTATACAAATATGCGTTTGCAGCTTGCAGATTAGTCCATCTCCTAGCCTGAGGGAGCATTAGAAGTCATCATTCGAGTGGGATAATCATATGTTCCCATTGACTTTGTGGTCATGGAGACAAGAGGAGGTGAAAGAGCACCCATCATTTTGGGTCGACCATTCCTATGCACAAACAAAACCATCATCTATGTAGAGCATGCCAAGATTGTCTTTTCCATAAAAGACATGAAAGAAAAGTTCTCATTGAAGAATCGCATGCTAAACACTCCTACACTCCCACGAAGGCAATATGCACAAGATCAACCAGAAGTATTGTTGGGGATATTACCTCGGCATATCCCTAGGGACCTTATGGGCCTGCCAACCGGAAGACGGCCCAGCTCACGAGGCCCTGCGGCACGCGACCAACCCATCGTGCTCGCCAGGGACTCCGAAGAAGTCTTGCTCGCCAAGGAAGATCCTAGTAGATAGACTCGGATCCCTTGCCTTAAGGGACCGATCGTAATTTGTTAGGATATGGAAACTGTAACCCTACTCCCCGGCTATATAAGGCGGGCAGGGACCCCTCCAAAACTCTCTCACAATCTCTTAGATCTCATCTACACCTCATGTAACCTAGTACTCATTTCAATCCAGCCACCAGAACACATGACGTAGGGTATTACAGCAATTTGCCGGCCTGGACCTATATAAATCGCCGTTTCTACGCTCTCTATGTTACGCTTGATCACGATCGCCACACCTCTGCCTACAATCTACTACCATAGGTTACCCCCTAGGTAGACTGCGACGCATATTTCGTCGACAGTTGGCGCGCTAGGTAGGGGGTGTGTGCATCGACTTCATGGCTCATCAAGCTGTCACCTTCCCGGATTCGATGGTCCTCCCGGCGACCGGCACCCTGCTCCAGATCGGATCTATGTCCTGGACCATTGGATCTACATCATGCGGGGTAGACGTGCCATCACCTCCACGTCGCCTCGCCAAGCAAAAGCGCTGCCCTTGAAAGAACATCATCATCGACGATCTGGTCGACGCCATCGATCGCTCCAACGTCTGTATCATGGACTGCATCGACCTCGTGCAGATGGCACGACGCCGACTCTCCGTCCACCATGGCCACCGACCGCGCTGCCACCGAGCCCCAGCAAAGACGACGACTACTACGACCAGGGGTATTAGGCCTCCCTCGACCACGCCTCACGGATTTAGCGACCAGCCGGCGATCTTCCAACACTAGATGTTCCGATCCATCTCCAACCAGATCCATGCGGCACCTGTCGTGAACACCGTCATCATCTCCACAATCCCTAGCGACTCCGAGCAGGCGGTGTCCCTCGATGGCACGATCTCATCGGGCTCGGCCGCCACCACGAGGCTTGAAACTGCCGACTCATCTGAAACGACCAGCGGCCTCCTAGAGTTTCCCCCAGGCTTCGGAGGGGTGATTTTTCAAGTCTTCGCCAACAGCGCCCCCCCGCGACAACAAGACGGACGCCGAGCGCATCGCGAGAGAACAGCACAACGCCGAACGTGCGTAGAGGCGAAACCTGGAACACCGCGAGCAGGAGAGGCGCAACGAAGAGCGTCACGAGCAGGAACGCATTGCACGGGAGCAGCACGAGCAGGAGCAGAGGAATCACGCTCACCTACCACGACGCAACCTCCAGCACGAGTTTGACCAGATGGGTGACATTCCGGTGTTCCTGACCCCCAGTGCCAATCTGGCGGTAGCCGCCAGCGAGCTGTCCAAGCTCCTCGGTACACCCGCGATCGAGAAGATAGAGGCCCACATCATGGCAGCCGCAGTCTAGGTCAACAAGGCGATTCACTCCCCTGAATTCTCCGGTCAATCCTATAGTAGGAACCACCCCCGAAGCCCTCTGAAAGAGCACTGACGAAGATCCCCACGACATGACGACGAAGAACCCAACAGGGCTCAGTGTGATCGAACACCAGCACCGGCACGCCGAAGCCCTCCGAAGGAGCACCGACGACGATCTCCGTGGTACGACAACGATGAGCATGGTAATCCCCAACGCGATCCAACACTAGCACCGGCGCCCCCAGCCATAGGGGGACTTCGCCCCTTCCCCGCTCGTTTACGTGCCATCAGGTGGCCCCAGAATTTTAGAGTGACGTCGGTGGAGAAATACGACGGAAAGGCAAACCCAGAACAATGGGCGTCCACGTATGAGATCGTTGTATACGCCACTGGAGGGAATCAAGATGTGATGGCCAATTATCTGCCAGTGATGCTATCAACCTCCACCAACAGCTGGCTCTAGAAGATACCAGAAGGCACCATCGACATCTAGGAGCAACTCAAGGAAATCTTCATCAAAACGTACAAGGCTACATGTGTCCAGCCAGGGACACGTTATGACCTAGAGAACGTCCACTAGAGGAGCAATGAAAGCCTGCGTGAGTACATTAGGCGTTTCTTCGACAAGCGGCTGGGCATCGCAGAGATCTCCGACCTAGAGGCCATCGCCATCTTCTCCAACGGCATGCAGACGGACGACCTCCGAAACAAGTTGGCGCGGAAGAGAATAACAACCATAGAAGAGCTCATGACGATCACAAACCCTTACGCCAACCAACACAATGCCACCCGCAGCAGGGAGAACAGGTGGCACCACTCTTGTTTCTCGGAACGTGCAAGGGACAGTGATCGCCGACCAGATTACCGCAGCGAAGGAAGGCCCGGTGACCACCGGGACTACCGGTCGGGCAACTTTGAGTGCTATCCACAGAGGTACGACTACAGGAGAGACAACCGCTACGTCGCCAACACGAACGCCTGCCCGAGGAGGAATTACGACGCCAGCTATGAGAAGATCCTCAATGGCCCGTGCCCCATATACAAAAACTCCAAACACTCCCTGCACGATTGTGAGCTCCTTGAGTCTGTAGTGCGGGAAAGAGGCAACAAGAGAGCAAAGATGGATGACCCCGACAAAGGCAAAGATCAAGAACCACTAGCGTCGGAGTTCCGACCAGCTTCAACGGCGTACCCCAACTTCGGGGGCAGCGTGGTTGTTGAAGAAGAAAGGAGACGCCGCCAAGTTCGAAAAGATGTCTACTCAGTCGCAGCAACAGGAGGCGACGACCAACGCTCGCTACCTCGACTGGTCAGAACAACCTATTAGCTTCTCCGGATAAGATGAGTGGACAGACTATAGATACCCTGGCTGCTTCCCACTCATCGTTGATCCAACCATCGCTACGTGCCGCTTCAATAAAGTGCTGGTCGACAGCGGCAGTGCCCTCAATATTATCTTCGCCGATGCATTCCGCCAACTCGACTACTCGAAGAAGGACCTCCTCCCGGTGAACTTCTCCTTCTGGGGGATCATTCCAAATAAGGCATAGACACCGGTGGGCCAGATCACACTCCCCATGCAGTTTGTCGACGAGGACCAATTCAGGGTAGAAAACATCAACTTCATCATCGCCGACTTCGAGACAGCTTACCACGCGATACTCGGCCGACTGGCACTCGCTAAGCTCATGGCAGTACCGCACTACACCTACATGGTGCTGAAGATCCCGATGCCACAAGGCATCCTCAGCCTCCGCACCAACCTGAAGATCGCATACAAATGCGAGCAGCAGACAATCAACGCCATCGAGAAACCCCGTATCCAGGATACGTACAACTCCGACACCAGTGACAACCCCACCGCAAAGAAGCAGAGGGAAGCAGAACCAACAGCGACTACCGCCGACCTCTCTTGTGAATAAATATAGAGACCGCTAGCCCTTAGCGGCGCAAGAAGATGTCCTAGTATAAACATAGTCCAATAAAGTTTGTACTATGTACCCCTCCATTAATAAATAAAGGTGCCTCGTTTCTCTTATATTTCATCTAACCAAACCTACTTAACACACAAACGACCACGGCATACGACGACCACTACCAAATGACCACGGCGTACGACTACTACCAAACGCCCATGGCGTACTACGGCCACTGCAAAACGCCCACGACGTACGACAACCACTGCAAAACAACCACTGCATACGGCGACCACTACAAAAGGCTTACGGTGTCCGGTGACCTCTCCAAAACACTCCCATAGTGTTCGATGACCTCTCCACGATGCAATAAGGCGTTTTCTCCAAACAACCTGGCCATAACCAGAAAGCACCCGAAGCTGGTCTGTCGATGAACCATAGCGAGTAGAAGTAGCTACCCTAAATGCTTTGACTCCATTGACAGACCTCCCAAGCGGCATTTCCCCAGAAGCCGGGTGATGTCACTTGGGTCGGGAGCCATGAGGCTATGTGCCTAGAATCTATATACGACCTCGGTACGGTCGACGACTCTACAAGCAGCATGGCTTTTCGCCCAGCATCTGCAGGAACGGTCTCCACAGGCCCTAGTCACGTCACGATCGAGCCTCTCGGAAAAAGGCCCTGTCCCTGGCATCTCCCTAAGCGTGCATGAGTTGTTCGCCCTCTGCGCCATGGGTTGTCAACAGCATGCCCCCTTGGGAGTCCTTATGTATCCTACGCGTGAAGTGGCGCTAGCCCTACGATATGGAACATTTGAGACCCAAGGCCGAACGATTCATCGCTACGGCTCATGACTTAGCGGCATGTCAGGACATACAAGTGAAACAAAAGCTCACCGCCTCGGATATATTACAGCTTTGTAGTTTTCACTTACACATCCGAATACTTGTATCCGAGATACAAATTAGTGTTGTCCCGTAGCAAAATAAAGCATGAAAATAAAGTTGAAACATCAAAAGAGAAGGGGCGATACTATGGATCAGTCATTTCAACAATTACAACTTCATCCTACCAATACGATACGCAACTGTCTCGCTAATGTTCCTAGTCCAGAACTCGAATTCATGTCGAATTCGACACTGCGGGCTACAATACATAATGATCCTAGGAATGTTGTTGTCTTGAGGCCCAAAACATCGGCATTCATTCCAGGCGCAAACATGAGGACCGCTGGTAACCAATTTCGGCACATCTTCCGAC
Organism: Microstegium vimineum; assembly: GCA_022036555.1. NCBI lineage: Eukaryota > Viridiplantae > Streptophyta > Magnoliopsida > Poales > Poaceae > Microstegium > Microstegium vimineum. Next base: position 38,813,579 of record CM039134.1, on the reverse strand, counting down.
GAATGAATCCTCCACCGACGCCAAATGACATGAAGATCATCACGAGATCGGGAGCGAAGATGACTTAAGCCATGATTGCCCCACCGACCCGTTGCCAACGTGCCGCCGCTCAATTGATGGATGATGACAAGAGCCTCTGGATTCGCCGAATCAGAATAATACAGCATCATGGCCCTGAAGTACATGGCCACATCATCTCTAGCCGCCACTGCCTAGCCAATAGAGCTTGCCCATCTGGATCCCGCCCTCATAGCATCAACCTCTCCACACCATGAAAGCACAATGCCTCAGGATGATCGGCCTCAAGAAAGCGACGCTCAAAAGAAGACTCCAACGCACAACGATAAGGCCGACAATAGTCCTGAATCCATCAAAGAGATAGGTGTCAAACCATCGTAGCATCATCACAAACCCTCCAGAAGACACGACAAACTTGGCGAAGATTCACATAATCAGAGATGCTATCACCATTGTCGATGGCATGAAGCTAGATCTGGAATAGGAAGTCATCCGGCAGGGTCAGCAGGAACCCAGGCACCATGGCAAGGTGTACGAGATCAGCATCCATATCTTCAACAACGTAGACGCACCCACTGAACTCTACTGGCAACGACGAAGCTCTCTCTCTCTCTCTTACCTAATCTGCGCGGCTCGTAAACGTGAAGAAACTAGACAAGGCGGCTAGGAAGTCCTTCGGTTCATCAGAATATATAGCACAAAATCGCCGACTCTTCGTATCCCAGGCGTATGCGGTAAGGCGAAGAAACGAGACCCTTCCCATTCCGCTAACGATCGAAGTGGCCTTTTATACCAAGCGGCGCGGCGCTTCGCCTTCCAGGGTTTTTGGTAAACTGCAACGACCAAATACGGGACTGCCACGCCGCCCACCTCTTGCGCCTCAAACACGGGCCGATAACTGCACGGCTAATTCGGCCTATTTACTTCTTTTTTGTCCTCACTTCATATTTAATTTCTCCAAATTATGGTTAATAATTTCCGAAATACCACTAACATTATAGTCCCAGGGACTGGACATGCAACCTTGTTATGATCTCTTTTCTGCAGCTACAATAACATGGCTACAGTAGCCTGGTCGGCAAACCCCACAAAACTTGCGGTACAACGATACTCGGGGACTTCGTCGACAGCAACCACGACTTAGCTGCTTGGTCGCATATCCGACCAGTCTCGGGGACTTCGTCCAAATTACACCGAGCAAGGCTCGGGGACTGCGGCACACAGCACAGAAGGGCAGGGCGAAGTAGCACAACACCCGGAGACTGAAACTTGGGGACTACGAACAAAACAATATGACCCCGATGCGAGAACCTTCTAGCTTCTCACATCAGGCTCGGGGACTACGGGTATTTGTAGTCGTTTCTTACTAAACTTATGTTTGAGTCATCAATATTTGATCCTGATGCAAGAACCTCCTAGCTTCTTACATCAAGCTCAAGGACTATGGGTATTCGCAGTCGTTTCTTACTAAATTCATGCTTTAGTTTTTAGTTACATACCTCACATATCTTTTTATAAAGCGTGGCACCATGTGCATACTTCACCTACTACCACGCTCGGGGACTAAGTGGGTACACTTCACCTAGCGGTGAATGTACTGATTTTCTTCTCGACCAAGCTCTGCTGTTATTATGTTGTTTTTTACAGAGCCTAAGTGGGTACACTTCATCAGGGAAGGACTTTTAAAAAGTTTTTCTTCTTCAGCATGTCACATCCTTTTGACAAGCACCCGCAGCATCTGACAAGGCGACCTGCTCACGCATCAAGCTACGACGTTCTCGACCAGCTCGACCTGGTCGGGAGGCCTCTCCATGCAGCGCCTCGACCAGCCAACCAGGTCGGAACTCTGCAGCGACGACTCCGCATGATGGCGACCAGACGAACACCTCCGAGGGCAACACTACGGGCTCGCCAGAAAGAATATAACATGCTCGGGGACTTGTTGGGGATATTACCTCAGCATATCCCCAGGGACCTTATGGGCCTGCCGATCGGAAGACGGCCCAGCTCGCGAGGCCCTGCGGCACGCGACCAGCCTGTCGTGCTCGCTAGGGACTCCGAAGAAGTCTTGCTCGCCAAGGAAGATCCTAGTAGATAGACTCGGATTCCTTGCCTTAAGGGACCGATCGTAATCTGTTAGGATATGAAAATTGTAACCCTGCTCCCCGGCTATATAAGGCGGGCAAAGACCCCCTCCAAAACTCTCTCACAATATCTTAGATCTCATCTACACCTCGTGTAACCTAGTACTCATATAAATCTAGCCACCAGAACACAGGACGTAGGGTATTACGGCGATTTGCCAGCCTGAACCTGTATAAATCGCCGTGTCTACGCTCTCTGTGTTACGCTTGATCGCTATCGCCACACCTCCGCCTACAATCTACTACCGTAGGATACCCCCTAGGTAGACTGTGACACATATTTTGTCAACAAGTACCCAAGAAGAAGAAGAACAATAGATAAAGAAGGAAGAACAAGCTGAACTAGATCCCTGAAGGAACCGTCGAGATAATCAACCCAATTAGCACAGAGCACGACCATTTGATAGCCTCATCATACCTAGTCAAGAAGGAGGACCTAGGAGTACCAATCATTGAATGCACAATTAGATAGACAGTCTTTGCTAAGACTTTCTGCGACACTGGGTCAGGTGTCAACATAATGGCAAAGGTAACTGTTGACGGTCATTAGTGTCAACTTTTCATACAATTATAAACATAATAAATGGATCAATCACATATAAAATAATAGAAACCTAGGGGGTTATCTAACAAATTCCACGAGTTTTGGTATTCAATTATTTTCCAGGGACTATTCCAGAAAAGCGTAATAAGGAAAGCAAATCAGAATAAATATAGGAATAAATCCACAGAGATATGGTTACCAATTTACGCAAGAAGGATCTAAAAGACACCAGAGCAATGCGGGACACGAGAGGCCACTAGGTGGGCCGGTTGGCCCCACCCCATGCCGGCCAGCCTAGCCCTGGGCCCACTCAGCGTCGCCTTCTGGAAGCTTCCTCCACCGTCTCTTAGGATGCATCTTGACTATTGCTCAAGGTCGGTTTGATCCGATGGCTATGGTTGATCCCACCGGGTTATAATTAGAGGGGCAGACCTATAACATCCCTGATGTTTAATAATAAAATATGTCATGTCATCATATGCATTAAGCATCATTTATATGATTTGAGAAACTTGTCATGCATAAAACTAAAACAAGTTTATTTGATTGTGCTTAATTTAGTTTGTGTATGTTTGTGATACATTAAAAATTTCTTGTTTAAATCTGTTTCCAGAAACCCTAATTAAAGGGGGATTTAATTGTACCCCAAACATGAATTTCAAAACCTATAAAGAATTGACATATGTGTATTAAAGAGAAGTTGTAGAGCAGAATAAATACAAAAAAAGTTGTTTTTGGAGATTTTGATGTTATATTAAAAAATATAGAGTTATGACAAAGGGGGTAATTCAATTTAAACTTGAATTCAAATTCAAATTTCTATTTTGAAAAATAAGCCGAATCTGAAAAAGTGAGTGTTGACAAAGTTGTAGATTATAAAATTTTGAGCAACTTTCCTATTTTCATCTTTTCCTGAAACTGCTTGGAAGGGGGTCCTTTTTTGCAAGATAGGGTCAGGGGTAAACCTGTGAATAGGGTGAACACTAGAATCGGGCAGCTAGAGGCCAGCTCGCGCCGCCACCCATGGCCGGCGCCTGGAAGCATGTCGAAGCCGGTCTTCTCCGAGCTTCTAATCGCCGCCATTGTGTCTATGACCTTCGCGTTGATGCCGTGATCCTTATCCACTCCTCCCTTGCCCTCTATAAGTACCTCAGTGCGCGGCCATAGCTCGTCTTCATCCTCAGTTCCCGCCGCCGTGACCCTGCACAACTCCGGCGAGCTCTACTGAACAATCCGGGTACTTCCATCTTCGACCAAGCACATAGTCAAGTTCGCCTTGGTCTCCTCTACCTCCAACGCTACTCGGTTGTTCCTCGCATCCGTTGTTTTGCCCGACGCGATGTCTTCTTCCACTACTACAGAATTCTTAACCGAGGCGGGCGTTTTTGGTTTACCGCGGCAGGCAAACATGGCCGCTTCGGTGGTGTGGTCATGGTTAATGGAGCATTAACTACAGTGGGCAGGTTTGCCCACCGCCGTTAATGAATTAACCGTGGCGGGCCTGATACTATGCCCGCCTCGGTAATTTAAAAAAAAATAAAAAATAAAAAACAGGATACAACAGTTTCAGGATTCAAATTCAGATTCAAATTCAATCCACATTTCACAGATATATACACAAGACATCCACATATATATACACAAGACATCCACATATATATAGACAAGACATCCATATGCATTCACTTAATTGTATATACACATGAAACCGGCGAAATTCTCACAAGACATACTTAGTATTTGTTCATTCTCACTTCTCTCTCACAAACACACTTACATATATACAAAAGTTCTCACAAACATCATCACTATCTAGATCATTGTAAAATCCATGTCGAAATTGTAATCCTTTAGATTTAGCATGGTAGGCCAGTTCCTAAGCTTTTCGTACTTTGGCTCCTGGCCTAACGGACTATCGGTGTTGAAGAACACTTCCCCTTCGTATACGCATTTGTCTAAGGCAAACTTACATAAGTCCGCCCTTGTTTGCTTTGCACATTCATCCACCAGTCCATTCCTTTCTTGAGTTGCCGCCAGCTGTTGCTGTAGGCCTTGCACCTCCTTAGGTGCTCGCAAGCGTTGAAGCCACAAAGCACTGTATTCTCTGGTTGTTTGGCTCACTACACAAGAACATAACCGTTAGAACACATGTATATATATACAGAGATATAGAATGCTCATTTGATGAAAACGACAATTGAAGCTTTGAAGTACGTACTGGGAAGTCACGCCTAATTTTGATTTTATCAATCCCATGCCTTTTCTTAAACTTATCTGATCTTCTATCATAGAATCCGGGTGTCTTGACGTAGTCCTTATAAGCTCTGTATGAAATACACTAGTGTTAGTAACAATTTGAATATGTACTACAATACTACACAAATATATATATATATATATATACATATAGTAAGTTTGGGCGCTTACACTTTAATGCAATCTTCAAAGTGCTTGTATGCTTTCTTATTTGTATTCCGCAACGAATCAAAGATGACCGCCTTGCCGTCCTGAGGATAGATAAGAAATGTAACCCAGTGGTTGTGAGACCCGTGTTGCACCATTCAAATAGAATACATATTATGATGAGAATGGATGATCGTACACACTAATCGTCTTTACATGCAAATTTTGGACTTACCCAAAGTGGTAGGCAGCGAGGATACACCTGTTTCCATCCTCTTTGATCTCCCTCATTGCTCCTAGTATGTACTAGGACACGGCCAACTTTTGTTCGTCGATCTTTTTCTTCCGTTTTTGCTCTCTCTGTCGAACGGTCAAGTCAATCATCTCTGGATGGTTGTTCGGTAGCGGGTAACCAACGATCACTCGCTCAACGATATGCATCGGAGAGAGATAGATGATCTTTAGCACAAGTTCCCTGCTTACATAGGCCATCATCCTGCGAGGACAAGTTAGGATGGCATAAGTAGGCATTCCTTGCTTACGACCGTATAGGAACACTGCGGAAGTCCAAAAGTACTTACAGAGAAAACAAGGTGACTTGCACCACGTCCAGGTCATCTCCCTGCAATATTCTATACATGTCGTGGAATTCCACGACGAGAGTGGCATCTGTTGGCAACTGGAAGTACTTTGCCGGAACCTTGACCATAAAAGCTGACATGCCAAGTTTTGCCGCTTCCATATACCATAGATGGAATCTACGCACCTCCCACTTCTCCTCGTGGACGAGTTGGGCTTTAGGCAGCATGAACTTGCCATTCTCAAAGTGGCCAAGGCATTCATCCGAAGGTGGCCACACATTGATGGGTGTTTTCGGCCTGGATCAATGTGATTGAGACATTAGTGAGTGTAAAGGAGTACCGGATAGATGAATGAAAACCAGTACCATGCATGTATACCTGTCAAACGCAGTCGAGTGCGGGAGCTCGGGTACGGCATCTGCCTCATTGTTAGCCTTTTTTGGCGCGTTAGGGCACGTGCCTAGGCTCGTTTGCCTTGCAGCATACGGTGTCTTTACACCTGCTACTTCATCTGTACCTCCCGCTACTTCAGTTGTCCCAGTAGTAGAGTGCTTGGGTTTGGAGGAGAGCTCGTCCTCGGTTGGCCTGGAGAAGGTGCCTTGTCTCCCGGTGCTTCCTCTGAACCTTGGGGGTCCTTCGATTGGGCCCGTAGGTTGGTTGCTTGGGTGCGGAGGACAGCTCGTCACAGGTTCACCTGTAGGCGTTGCCTTGTCCCCCAGGGCTTCCTCTGAACCTACTGTCGCATCGGTTGGTTCTGGAGACTGTCTTTTTCGATGAGGAGGCAGGCTTGTGCCTCGAGGTGAGTTGTTGGCCTTGTCGCCATCTTCGTCGTCGTCATCCCCGCCATCGTCTGGGTCTGGGGGAGAAGATCCGACACAAGAGGGTTGTGATGCCGGAGTCGTCGTCGTTGTCGGTGGAACGATCTCAATGTCGCTCCAATTCCATAGGATTTCTTCACCAGTCGCGGCTCCAAGAAACTTGATTCCATTAGAAGTTGGATAATCCAACTCATATTATTCATGATCAATATGATTCCACGTAGGAACCACGACAATGTAGTTAGGAGGTATCTGCTCTTTGCTGTAACCTTGGACTTCATTTCTTGTAAACACACATCCCTCGGCCACGGTTAGTTTCTTAACCCTGCCAAACAGCACCAAGAGTTGGACTTGCACGACCTCCTTGATGTCCTCTTCCCAATGACTTGGGCTGTCCTCGATCATCGGCACGCCAGGAAGGGGCACGCCAGCCTGTCGAAACATCTGGTTCCTTAGCACTACCATGTGCGGGTCAGGACTAGTGAAGGCGTCCTTTATTCCCTGCCTGATCATCTGAGATACCCCTTCTTGGACACCTTTGTGAAAGATGTCATCCTTATACCTCTGCCTTGAATTCTACATGGCATTGTCGGCTTTCCATGACTCCACTGCTCGGGGTTTCCCAGCACCTCGGTCAGCATGTCATGGCCCCTGACGACCTCAGAGCTCCCGCTGTCCTTCTTGGACGTAGCTACGGTGATGAGAGCCTTCTCCACCTCCTCGAAGCACGGCTCGATATACCTGGTTCTGCCCTCCTTCAGCTTTTTCGGCCTGCGGACATATATGTAGTCCCATCCCCTTTCCGAGAGCTCGGATAACAGGCTGGGCGTACCAGCCGCAGCTAAGGCCGCTTCTTCCGCCTGCCACTTCGGCTTATGCCCGGCAAACCCAATCATGCCCAGGTGGTGGGGGTGCTCGTTCCTCTTTGCGAGTGCACTGTACTTCTCGCTCTTTGCCTTTGCTTCATCGGTCGTTCTCTGTCTGACAAAAGCTTCCCAATGATGTGGCTTCACATTGGTGTATTTTTCACATGGTGACTTCCCTTTCTTCCAGGTAATCCCTGGTCAGAAAGCTCTTGAAGTTTCGCAGTGCTCTTCCCACCACGTGCATGACCCACCCCCTACACTTAGCCAGATTTGCATCTTCAGGATAAGTGAACCGCCAAAGGATCTCTCTCCATACATGTTCCTTATAGACTTCTGGTACAGAGTGCCAGTCCTCCCAAGTGATCTCCACCTTCTCCTTGACTAGACATGCGCACTGGTTGCTGAACTTGGCGAGGACCGATTGTGGGCTCAATAGTTGTCCATCTGGCCCCACCGTCAGAATCACATGGATTTCGTCCGCTTTATGCACCTGGTGCCTCCTGTGTTCCCCTTGCTTCCGCTTTGAGGTGCTAGATTTGTTCGACGAGGTCGCCGTCGAGGGAGCGGGTGGTGGTTCTACGTCCCTTTCTGGTTGTTCCTCCTCGAACTCCAACTGCCGAGGAACTAGTGGTAACTCGCTACCCTGCTGCGGAGACCCCGATTCAGCTTCTTGTTCTGGCTGGTAGGTCGAGTCATTGTCCTCCTCTATACGTTGTTTCTTTGGCCTCTCGGGGGTCACGGACACGCTAGAGCATAAGCTAGTTGAAGGCGAACTGGGCGTAGGGTCACGCCATTGGCTGGCTAGTTGTTCTTCAGCCATTGGAAAGCTACAAAGAATAGACCTTTCAGTAGGGTACAATAGTAAGTAGTAGTAGTAAAGCAGTAGGGTACAATAGTAAGGTAGCCTCAAGGAAGACAAGTAACAAGGTAAGTAAGAATAAGAAGATATAGTTGGTTCAGATTTTGTCTTTTGTCATCACATCACATCTAAACTGGTTACTTGACAAGCCATCCTAGTTTAGCAGGTTGCTTGACAAGCCATCCTAGTTTAGCAGGTTACAATTATTTGGACATGTTTATCATCATCGCCACTGCCTCAGCTTAAAGTTTCACATCATTGCATAAGCCACTGCCATTGCATAAGTAGAATAGGTATATAGGATAACATAGTTGTTTTCAAGTAGTAAGGTAGTAGAGTAGTATAGCAGTAGATCAGTAGCAGTGGCATTTGCTATGTTCAAATATCCTTTTTCATGGTCACAGTTGCATCATAGGCAGTTTAAAAAAACTGAAACCACAAACTGGCAAGGCAAGGCAGTATAGCATTAGTAGAAGTAGTAAGCACAAACAACACAAGTAGTAAGCATAGCTCGGTAGTAAAGCAGTAGGTAGTAGTAAACAAGTCTAGTACTAGTAGTAGTAAACAAGTCACAAGGTAAGTAAGAATAACAAGGTATAGTTGGCTCAGATTTTGTCCTTTGTCATCACATCACCTCTAAACTGGTTACTTGACAAGCCATCCTAGGTTAGCAAGTTGCTTGACAAGCCATCCAAATTTAGTAGGTTACATTTATGGGGACATGTTTATCATCATCGCCGCTACCTCAGCTTAAAGTCTCACATCATTGCAAATGCCAAAAAATAAATGATAAGTAGTTTCAGTGGCATATGCTAACTCCAAATCTCCAATATCATGGTCACAGTTGCATCATAGGCAGTTTTTAAAAAAAATAGAAACTTCGAATGCCAAAAAACCAGAAGTATCAAAGGCAGTAGTCTAGATAGTAGTAGTAAGCACAAGAGGTAGTAAACACGTCTAGGTAGTGGAAGTAGTAAGCACAAACAGCACAATGTAAACACAGCTAGGTAGTAAAGCAGTTGGTAATAGTAAACAAGTAGTAAGAAGTTGGTAATAATTTTTGTAAACACCAGGCAACATTAGCAGTAGGTAGCAGTAGTAGTAGATATAGCAGTAGGTAGCAGGTAGTAATTAAACAAGTCTAGGTAGTGGTAGTAGTAAGCACAAATAACACAAAGTAAGCACAACTAGGTAGTAAAGCAATTGGTAATAGTAGTAAAGCACAAGTAGTAAGCACACAGCTAGGTAGTAAAGCACAAGTAGTAAGCACACAACTAGGTAGTAAGCAGTAGTAAGCATAGCTAGGTAAAGCAGTAGTAGTACTAAAGCACAAGTAGTAAGCACACAGATAGGTAGTAAAGCACAAGTAGTAAGCACACAACTAGGTTAAGCAGTAGTAAAGCACAACAGGTAGTAAAGCAGTAGCAGCAGTAGTTGTAAGCACAGCTAAGTAGTAAAGCACAACTAGGTAGGTAAAGCACAACTAGTTTAAGCACCGGAAGAGCTATGCACCGACGACGGTGGGGCAACGATGCGGCACCAGAGGAGCTCCGCCCGGCGAGGGCGGGGCGAGGGCGGGGCACCGATGGAGAACAAGGGCGTGGGTAGGGCGAGGGTGAGGGAACACCGGAGGACGGCGAGGGAGAAGGAGCACCGCCAGACGAGGGCGAGGAAGCACCGGAGAGGAAGAGGAAGACACGGCGTTGAGGAGGCGAGAGGAACGGCGGCGACGATGGCGGCGGCGGCGCTGGGTTTTGACAGCCCTTCGGGGTCGAAAATGAAACCGCGAAGGACTTGGTGGTGTCGGCTTTCGAAGCCGCATAAATAGGGCACCATTTTCCGCGGTGGGCAACCTAATACGCCCGCCGCGGTAAATTATTTACCGTGGAGGGCTTTAAAGAGGCCCGCTTCGGTAAATTATTTACCTCGGCGGGCGTATTAGGTTGCCCGCCGTGGTAAATGAATTCCAGCAATGAATACAGTTCAGAACTGAATCTAGTTCAGTTCAGAACTGAATCCAGTAGTAGTATTAAAGTAGTTGTAAGGTACTAGTATTAAAGTAGTAGTAAGGTAGTATGTAGTAAGGTACTTGTAGTAGTAGTAAAGCAATAGGTTATAGTAGTAGTAAAGTATAGTAAGGTACTAGTATTAAAGTAGTAGTAAGGTACTTGTAGTAAAGTAGTAAGGTAGTAGCAGTAGTAGTAAAGTATAGTAAGGTAGTAGTAAGGAAGTAGTAGTAAGGTAGCAGTAGTAAAGATTGCATAGTATCATTGAATATTTGGAGTAGTAAGGTATCATTGGATCATTGAATCCCTTAAAGTTTACAAAATAGCATATGGAGTTCATTACAGTTACATAATTGTTTGCGAACACAATCATTTTGGTGCAGGGGCTTTCACGGTACGCTTCTCACCATCAGGGCGGGCCTAGGGCATCATCTTTGTCTTGTTGAATTTGTCCTCGACGACCTTGATCTTCTTTGGGTGATCGGTAAAAAGTTGGAGCTCTGCATAGTTGTTGTATTGTTTGGGACTCTGAACCCCATCAGCTCCCACGATCCATTGCTTGCCTAAAACAACCACGTGCCTTTTAGTGTCCTCCGGATAGATATAGTATGCCACTTGCGCAACATTAGTTGCTACTACCCATTGATCATCTTTGTAACCGATACTTTTGAGGTCCATGGTGGTTAGCCCAAAATTGTAAACTGTGACCGCTTTAGGCTTGACCCACTCGATCTTAAAGACGGTTATGCTTAGGTCTCCGCCATAATCAAGTTCCCAGATTTCTTCAATTAGTCCATAGAATTGCCTCCTCTGGCCTGTGGACTCGTCTATGCCCTCATATCGTACACCGCTGTTCTGAGCCGCGCTTTTCTTGTCCTTCTCTTTTGTGTGGAACCTATACCCGTTGATGTTGTACCCCTACCACGTGGTGACCTGGCTGGACGGACATGACACAAGCCTCTTCACGGTCTCTGTATCTTCATCAGGGCATCCATCAAGTGGTACGTGTTTCTCTTTGAGCCAATCTACGAAACTTCTTTTGTGATGGTTCTTAACCCATTCCTCTATTTGTTGCCCGTCATGAGCAGCGCGGATCTCTTCCAGGTGCTTTTTGACGTATTTCTCCATGCTCACTAGCTAATGGAGGATGTTAAAATGAGCTTCATCCACCATTTCGTATGGTACATCAGTTCGTACTTTCCGGCCCGTGCACCCCATACCCGAGGTTCTGCCTTCGTGCTGATGGACTGGTAGCCCAATTGCCCTCGCATCTCTTATGTATCTTATACAACAGTTCATGGCCTTCTCGGTCGTGTACGCCTCGATCATAGAGCCCTCCGGACGAGCAACGTTATGGATGTATTTGTTGAGGGTGGACATGAACCGTTCGTACGTCCACATCTGGTGTAGATACATGGGGCCTAGTTGTTCGATCTGATCAACCATATGCATCATCAGGTGCGTCATAATATCAAAGAAAGATGGAGGTAAGCACATCTCGAGCTGGCAGAGGGTCTCTGCGATGAACACCTTCAGGGCAGGCAGTTCAGCCGCATCGATGACCTTCTGGGTGATGCGATTGAAGAAGTATGACATTCGTCTGATCACCATCTTCACATACTCTGGACGGATAGCTCTGATCACAATAGGAAGGAACACTGTCAGCATAACGTGGCAGTCATGCAAGTTGTAGCCGGTCATTGTGAGGTCTTTCATGGATACCAAGCTCTTGATGTTGGAAGAGAAACCAGTCGGCACCTTGATGCCCCTAATTAACTTGCAAATATTCATCCTCTCCTCTTTCGTTAGGTTGTAGGACACACCTGGAATGTTAACTTTACCGTTTTGAGGCGGTTCTGGGTGAAGATCAGGCCGGATGCCCTGGTTGATAAGATCTGTCCGTGACTTGAGACCATCTTTCGTCTTTCCCGGGATGTCTAGCAGGACACCGATCACACTTTCAAAGACATTCTTCTCGAGGTGCATGCAGTCGATGGCATGGGGGTGTATTTAGTGTTTTCCAGTATGATAAGTACTCGAAGAAAATTCACTTCTTTTTGAAAGGAACAAGGGGGACATCAGGCGTTGCTTCACCATCCGTGCACTTTCGCTTCCTTGTTATTTTCTTCTGCTTTCCATCTTTATCTAACTTCTTCTTTCCAAACTCGATCTGATCCATGTTCTTGACCATTTCATACACCTTTGGCCCCCATGCATGCCGCGTCGATTCTTCAAGCTGCGGTTCGTGCTCATTGTCAAAGTACTTATTCATGACACTTTTCTGGTACCTGTGATTTCGAGCGAGGAACCATCTATGTCTTGTGTATACAGTCTTGTTGGATCCTTGAGGTAGGTGTAGTATGTGCCATCGATGCAAACCACACACCCGGTCTTGTCTTTGATCTGCCCTGATAGTGAGAAAAGCCCGGGGTAATCGGTGATGGTGACAAAAATAATGGCTCTTAGGGTGAACTTCTCCTCACGGGACACATCCACCATAGTAACCCCAACATCAAATAGTATCTGCATCTCCTCCATCAATGGCGCTAGAAATACGTCTATATTGTTGCCTGGTTGTGTCGGTCCAGAAATGAGCATAGTCAGCATAAGGTACCGACGCTTCTGACATAGATGTGGAGGTAGCTTGTATATGGTGAGGACGACTGGCCAAGTGCTGTGGGAGCTGCTAAGCTCACCAAATGGATTCATCCCATCGGTACTCTACGCAAACCTAATGTTCCTAGACTCCTTGTCAAACTTCGGGTGTTCGTTATCGAAATCCTACCACTGCTTCCCATCAGAGGGGTGTCGTAGCTTGCCATCATCCTTCACACATTCAGCCGATGCCGGCATTCCTTTTGTATCGACTCGCGCCATAGTTCGGACAACTAGTCGAATTCTCGTGCTTGCCCCGATATAGGATGCAGTGGTTAGGGCATGCATCAAACTTTACAAGTTTCATCGCTAATGGCCGGATCATCTTCTTCGCCCGATACGTATTGGCAGCCACACTGTTAGTTGTTGGGTACGTGGTACCAAGGAGACTTAACAACTCGTTGAAGCCAGTGTCAGACCAACCATGCCGAGCCTTCAACATTAACAGCTGGAGGTTAAAACGGAGGGTTGTGCACTCCTTCGGACAATTTCCACCATCTTTATAGAGAGGATCAACTGCCACCTGCTTCATCTCCTTGAAATTGTCTAACCACTTGCCGAACATAAGGTCATCTTCATCGATCTGGTGGAGCAAGCCCTCAAAGAAATTTACATCCTTAGGTTCATTCAAAAGAGTCTCATCATGACCATCCCCACCATTCTCGTCGTCGTCGTCAATGTCCTGAATTATATCCTCCACCGTTGTGTTGTCGGCTGGTGTTGAAGATGAGACAGGTGCTCCAAAATGTCCAGATCCACCGTTATCCTCCACCACTGACGACGAGCTCAGTCCTGATGCACCGCCACTCGCATCAACTCTTTCACCGTGAAATGTCCAGACGGTGTAATCCTTGACAAAACCATACATAATCAAATGAGTGTGCACCGTGCTATCTACGTAGCCTTTCAGATTCCTACAGTGCGAACATGGACATATGGTTGTCGTCCGCTTCAACCTCTCACGGTGAGCTTTCATCATGGCAATAAATTTCTTCAATCCATCCAAGTACCGCGGATCACTAACTCTATTCACCCGGTACATCCATTCGGACCTATCCATTGATTTGAATGCCTGCAAATCGCCATTGAATTAACGACATCACAAGAAAGAAATAGGATACAAAAGTAAAAACACAAGTTTTTTCTATATAATATTCATTAATTGAAATGGCTAGCTAGATCTAGAACTAGCTAGGTAGAGGCACAAAGATGAATAAAAGAGGGATGCGAGATCCTCCAGGTACCTTTTGTTTGGGTCCTCTCCTCCAAATCCAAGACCTAAACCTCTCAATTCAAGATTTGGTTCAAATTTATGGCAAAACCTCCACCTCCACACAATTTGGAAGAGAAACACCCGTGGGAAAGAAGAGGGGCGGCTGCAGAAAGAAACAAGAAGTATTAGAAAAGCCAAAAAACAAGCTTTCTCTCCCATGCATGGCTTCTAGATCTAGATCTAGATCCTAGAACTAGCAAAAGGCACAAAGATGAATAAAAGAGGGTTGAGAGAGACTCCATGTACCTCTTGTTGGGTCCTCTTCTTCCAAATCCAAGATCTATACCTCAATTCAAAGGTTTGGTTAAAATTTAGGGCAAAACCTCCCCCTCCACGATTTAGAAGAGGAAGACCCGTGGGAAGAAGAGGGGGGCGGCGGCTGTATTTATTTCCAACAATTAACCGTGGCGGGCAACATAATGTGGCTGCCACGGTAAATGACTATTAACCGCGGCGGGCGACATAAAGTGCCCGCCACGGTTAATCGATTTACCGAAGGAGGCGGTTTAGGGCGCCCGCCGCGGTTAATCGTTTAACGCAGCAGGCGCTGGGGCGGCCGGCCCTGGGAGGTCGGCCACCCAATTACCGTGGCGGGCAAATTGTGTGCCCGCCACAGACCCCAAAAATGGGGAGCTGCGCAAAATCATTTTTGTAGTAGTGTTCTCCACCTCCGGCAACCCGAGCTACAGATCCGCCGCAACGTGGCCACAACATTTGGATGGGTTTCATAATCAATCAATTGGTGTTTCTTACTCCTTGTGACCTTGTGGTACTCAGGCGTTCACCAGTTTCATCGTTGCCTCACTCTTTTGCTCAGCACAAGTACCATCGAGCTCTTCGCGTCGACCGCTGGCACTACTGTCCCCGTTGACCACCCTCCACTCCCTCTCTGCCCCCCTATAGCGCGAGCATAGGAACTAGGGTGAGCTCCTCATCCTCTGTGTGCACTTAGTTGAAACCAATTTCGGTTGTGTGTCGCTGTCCATGCGCACCGTCATGTTCGCCGTCGCCACGTCGTCGGTGAGCGTGGTTAGTATGTTCTAGTGACGTTTGGGTGCAATTGAATGGTGCACTAGGTTCATGGAGTCAAGCTAAGGGCGTATGTGCGCTTGGTTTGGGGTTTTGCATGCTGTAGTCGCCGGCGTGGTCCAACCTGAGCTCTGCCTCCTCCATTGCCACCGGGGTGGTGCTCTCAGGAGCCTCTGGTACCCATGTTTGGGCTTAATCGATGCGGGTGGAAGAGAGGAAGGTGAGGGTGAGGTCGGTTTGGCGAGAAAGATCGTCGCCGGCGAGCTTTGCCATGTCTAGTGGGATTGCCGGCGAGAGAGGGAGATGGGGGTGCTGACAGGTGGGACCCGAGGGTCTAAATGAATCGTTTTTCATATTTTCTGAAAATGAATAGTGACTGATTTTGTTATTTTGATTCTAATTTTTGTACAGCTCCTAAAATCCTGAAATAATTTGTACCTATTACTTGATATGTGTAGTATTTTATAAAAATATAAAATGACTTTGTTCAGTACATATTTATTGTTATAAAAATGCTCACTTTAATTAAGAAATGCATTTTCAATGATTTTTAATAAATTAAATATTACTCTAAAAATTCTGAAAATTGTTTTGCAAAATATTTATGTTCTGAATAGTTTAACTAAAAAGTTTGAGCTTATTTTGAAGAAGTTTATAAAAATCACTTTTAATGACTCATTTAATTAATAAATGAAATAGTGTTAATACTTGTTGTTTTTATATCTGTTATTTTATACCTCCACAAATCATGAAATTAATTTTGCAACCTTTATACATCTATATGTTGCTGTACTGAAAGTTTGAGGTCATTTATAAAAAATTTGAAAACTTGATTATTTGTAAAATTAATAAATAATTGATAAATCAAATAGAAACCTTAATCACTATAGTATTTTGGTGCTTTTGGATTGCTTGTTAAACATGTGTCATTGTTCAGTGACAAACACAATATGAACATTTGATTTGATGTGATGTTGAGTGTTAGTTCTTTTGGACATAATTATTAAATTAATTAGTTCATTAATGAAAGTTTAGTTAATTATTTAAAGCATGAATAGTTAATTGTTTAAAGAACTAGTTTTACTTTTCTTAGTGAAGTTAAGTTGTACTCAAAATAATTAATCTCGATTAGTCATCACTTAGCCATGTGCTTTAGATTGCTTGTTAAGCATCATGTTTACATTCAAGCATCCTCTTAAGCATATCATTAACATCGTGTAGATATCTCTTTGATGGAGGGATCCATCATATCTTTGATCTAGGTGATTAGTTCTTCAAGTTGGGTTTCTATAGTGGTGATTCTGAATCAGAATTAGTTGATTCTACAACGAAGGCAAGCCCCGGTGCATTCAAACCCTACCTTGTATTTCAAAGTTTTCATTAAATACACCTATGGTTAATTATTGCATGTTTACTATTCAAATAAACTCCTACTTGATGCATAGCCTTTACCTTGAATTAATTGTTCCTATACCTTGATGTCGTTTTAAAATACGAATGATACTTTATGCTGCTTAGCAATGCTCAGACCAATAGAGTCAGATGATTTCCTATCATCTGCGAGAATAGGTGATAACATAATTGCTTCGGCAATGCTTATGATTTTGAGAAGAATAGCGGATTGCTGTGGCATATGGCTATGTCTTAAAAAGGAAATGATGGATGTTGGAAGTAATAATCGGGACCAGACGGACACGGAGTTTGGGAGCCGTCGGATATGGATATCTGGTGAGCGGGTTCTCTCCGCCTGTGTCATTAGGGACCGTCCATTGTGAACGTCTAGGGTTGTGACTTTGGAGTACTGATCACATACTTCGGGAAGCTGGGCTCTGGCTATTCCAGTCTTAAGAATGGTTAATCCGCACTAGGAGTGGAGAGATGGCGAGAGTAGTGTGTACCCTCCAAGTTCGAGGAACTGGATGGAGGAGTACTATGCTATTGGGTGGCGGAACCCCGGTCTTGGCTGGAGGATCTAGGGAAAGGAAGTTATATGTGTGCTTTAGTGCTGCATATGGCGTGTGGTTGGGAAGCCCCAGGTGGGTTTAACCAGTTCGAATCATCGTGTTTCTCGGATAAGAAAACATAACCCTGATCTCCACATCGTAGTTAATGAAACTTAAACTAGATACATGATGATTCCTTTTTAAGGATGGTTTGTTGCCTCGTTATCGATCATAATTTCAGATTGGTACTTGAGTAACTTTTTATAAGAACTAAATCAATTTCAATTCTTTTTATAAATGCTCATTTATGCAAAATACTTGATTATTGCAAAACCCCACCTTGAATCCTATGACTTGCATACTGTTATATATTCTCCACCATTTATTTGTCGGGTAAGACTTGTTGAGTACTCCCGTACTCAGGGTTTGTTAACCCTTATTGCAGATGAAGTTCTTAGTGCGGTGGTTACAACTTCGTGTTGTATGACCGTGGTTGTCGTTGAAGATCAGTCCTCGTGACTCTTGGGTAGAGTTCCTTATTTGATTCCTTATAGTGTTTACCACTAGCTTGATGTAGAAATGATACTTAAGTTATGTTTCAAAATCATAGTTTGTAATATAACTTCATAAGACTTCCGCTATCTATGTAAACCTCCAAAATGTAATTTATTACAAGTTCACTTCTACCAATATCTTAATGTGGATCCTGCTCGGAAAGAGGTGGATGACTCGGTTTAAGCCGTCGACACCTGACAAATCTTGTAAGACTTGGATCATTTGTTGGGATTAAAGTTGGATGGGCGATAATCCTGGCAAGTAGGTCCTGTTCTTAGAAGGTTCTGTCACAAGACCCCCCTCTCTAGACCATCTCATCTCATTATTCTTCTCTAGAGCAAAAACTAGGGTTTCAATAAGTAGAGAAGGAGAGAGATCCTCTAGTTCTAGTTCTTGTAGTTCTAGATCTAGTTCTAGTTGTAAATTAGAGAGAGATTAAGGAGAGAGCTACGGAGGAGTCGGGTCTATCAGATCTTCCTCAACTTTGTACTTTTGCAGCAGCTGGTTCGTCTTTAAGCAATCTCCAGGTTCTTCAATTCATACTCCCTGAGTTCTTACTTTACTTTCAGTATTTACTTTCAACTTATTTATTGGATTCCCGCTTGCATCAAGTGCTTTAGTCTTTATAAAACTAGAGTAGTAATTAATAGGTTAGGCGTGGTGCCTAGTCTTGAGATTACCTGGAGTTGCACCCAACCTTCACAGATAGCCGTGGTAGCCCCAGGTGGTGACAGCCCTGACGGCCGACGTATTCCACCACGTTAGGGTTGGTGTCTGTAGGACAATAGTTGGAGCTTCCTAGCCCCCTTCTCATCCCTTTCCGTGGCTAGTGTTCTAATGTCGCAATATAGATAATCTTGAAGTATCTTTGATTCTTAGATCAACTAAAGAACTCATAGGAAACTTACTCTACCCATAAAAAATAATATATCTTATTCAATAAAATATTATATCTTATCTACCTATTAAAATAACATATCTTACCTAATAAAATATCTTTTCTATCCCTGGAAGTTCTTCGTTCTTTTCTGGATCACTTCATGTTCCCCATGGAAATCAATACCCTTGGAATACTCATAGGTGAAAGCTTGCGGATTTATCTGTGTGCGTAAGAAATACCAACAGTAACCTATGATTATTTATTAGATGGTATACCATTGTACCGAATCTATATGCAGTTGCATATGGCGGACCTAACATCAAGATTCCCTGAAGGCATAGAAAAGAACGTGGCGGTAAAAATTTAAAATTATTATATACCTGCAGATTTTGTAGTTCTTGACATGCAGGATGAAGATGACATGCCTATCGTCTAAGGGAGACCATTCCTCAACACCATCGGAGCCATCATCTTCATCGGATCTAGACAAATCCACTTCAACTAACCCATTAGAAAGGTATGATATAAATTCAGTAGTTATAATAATTATGAGTAGCCCAAGAAGCAACGCAATAGAAGGAGCCGCTGTCAAACCTAGCGAAGTTTCAAGATATGAAGACCGATTCAATGATCAGGATGAAACCAAAGAGAAGGAACAAGAAGCAGTAAAGGAACCCTGCTGGAGCGAGTGAGAGAAAGAAGTAAAAGAATGGACCAAATTGCTAAAGAAGAAGCAGAAGAAACACGAGTACGAGTACAAGAATGGTGGGAGGAGAACAAAGATACACCACAACATAATGAGGAGTCATCTGAGTCTACCTCAGATGATGAATCAGACAAGTAAGTACTCTCTCCTATCTAGTCCTATCGGTAGACTATAAATCTATTCCATTGCCATAAGGTAAAAATGGTAGTTATCTAATTAATTATCATTAGCAACTTTATCACCTTTATCTTTTTGCATATTAAAAGAAAACAAATATTTATTTATGATTGCATCATAAAATATATAAGGCCCCATGTGAGGGAACTTATGGTAACATCATAAGGGAATTTACTGTGGTAGCATAAAAAATATTTTTATTTTCTCTTGCATTATAAAATAGAAAATTCTAAAAAGATATGATATATTCAACTCCTACTATAATCTATTAAAAATTTAACTTAGCTCATGAGAATAATAAATTACTCTTTTGGCTGACCGCTAACCCCATATCATAATGGAGCCTCGAATTTTTTTTGTTCTTGTCGGAGTATAACCACGCAGGATTGAAACACCTAAAGGAGTGAGTCCAATCAGAAGGCTACTACTGAAAAACTTACTCTAAAGATCATTCAAATCAACCATAGCAAATATCAAGCTTGGGGGAGGGAATCCCCCAGTTATTAGGTAAGTATACCTATGTGATTATCGAGTTTGTCCTATAGTCATAAAAATATAAAAAATATGTGAGCACATGAAGGTTCACCATAGTATCATAAGAAAACTTAAAATTGCCAAAAATATGTGGGCACATGAAGGTCCACGTCTATTAAGTCTTTTTGAGTCCTAAATAAAATTATGAAACCAAATGAAGATATGTTTTAGTTAGGGTGTGTGTTTAATTTGTCTAGAGTTAAATAAAAGTTATGAACAATAGTTTTGTCTTGGAGATGATGAATAGTTGCTCTGCCATAATCTCTTTCAAGTACCTAGTTTTCAACCTTAGATTTTCTTGAGTCTTGGTTATGACTGCTTTGATATAAGAATTTTCTTTGAACCTAAAACTTGTGGAGGCATATAAATAAGTTTAAGTGATTGGGAGATATCACATGAAAGTCTGAGCTACTATTTATCTTGTTCCTAGCAATGCTAAGTTCTAGTGATTTATCTTTTGAAAAATTAAAATTTTACATGATGAGATCTTGTATGACAAAGTTTGAATTCCTACCAAAGCCATACATTTATATACATTTAGATTAGGAAGACTCATTCATGTTGCTTGTCTTTGTATTGAGTGTTGTCAATCTTTAGACCCTGTGAAGAGTCTCGTCATGTTTTTAAAATCAAGATCACGTACACACCATCCAAATATGCACTACCCTACACTGTGATGAGGACATCTCAACCATGGACGCTACTTCAAATACTAAGCATACAATTCAAGGTCTACTCACAAGAAGTCGCGCTAAGAAACTCCAAGAGCAAGTGAATTCATTCCTTATTGATTTTAATGTTCATAATTCTAAGAATGTTATACTACCTAAGTGTTCTACTTTGGTTGTACTTAGGTATACACATTAAGAGGAGGATGTTACTCTATATGAAGAAAAGCTACAGACCAAAAACGGACCAGTAGAAGAAACAGACCAGTTCGGACCAGTCCAGAAAAGCAACAGACTAGTTCGGACCAGTCCAGAAAAGCAACAGACCAGTTCGGAACAACCCAGTCCAAAACAGACCAGTTCGAACTAGTGGAGTCCAAAATGGACCAGTTGAAGAAATTATCATATCTCTCTACTCCGAAAAGTTTTTAAGGCTCAAGAGGACATTTTGGAAAGCCCTACGAGTCTACTTTCCAATGCAATAAACCTCACCACTTTTGGACGTGCCAATATTGATATATGAACAGATTAGTGAACACTACTCAGAAGGTTGATAGTCAGACTAATGGTCAACTTTCCATGCGAAACTGTACCATTCTATAATGACTCGTGCTGCATGGTATACATGGTTGGAAATATGATCAAGTTAACTTTCCAGCGCATTTAACGGTGTGTCATTTGGACTTCCTAAGATAGAGATATTACTAATTAAGTGAAGACTGCGCAGAAACTAACAACCTCGTGAATCCACTTCAAAGGACCATTTCGTGGAGACCTTTTCACATTCTTAGTCTTTTCATTTCCATCTCATGTTTATACCTATCTAGCAGTGTTGTTGCTAGTATATATACCCTATTGCATCCTAGCAAACACAGACTTTTGATAATCGAAATATCGAACCTTTGTTTAGTTGTGTGCTAACAAACCCTAGAGAGAGATTCTCTACCACTTTGCTCTTGTGTTTTCCTTCGCGGAGATTACAGAAGCGGCCGCGTCATCGGCACCCAATCCGTGCTCCTGATCTTCGAGTTCAGGTTACGTAGGTTGGTTTCTTTGAGACACTACAAGAAATCTAGGATTTGTTAACAAAGCCCAATTGTCATGTAAAGTGTCGAATTTGTCATTAAAAGTACCTTGTGACGAAACAAGCTTCGTCACGAGGGTTGTCATATATCGACCATCGCTAAAGGTACCTCGTGACGATACTAGCAAACACCGTCACAAAATGTGAGTACCTTTTGTGACGGCAGTGCTTTGTCGTCACATATTGTCTGTTTTTTGTGACCAAACTTCGTGTCACGTATTAATCAGTCAACGCGTCACGTAATTCTA
The DNA here is from genome assembly GCA_022036555.1 of Microstegium vimineum. Classification (NCBI taxonomy): domain Eukaryota; kingdom Viridiplantae; phylum Streptophyta; class Magnoliopsida; order Poales; family Poaceae; genus Microstegium; species Microstegium vimineum. The sequence goes on along the minus strand of CM039134.1, from coordinate 38,791,588 downwards.
TGGGCCCTAAATTGGAGTACTTCTGCGCTTATATTGTGACGAGAAATCTTTGTCATGTATTATTAGGCGTCAGGCTACGTACATGCATTTGAGACGATATATGTTGTCATATATTTCCTTGTATTCAGTGACAACCTTGGCTCATATATATGTATATATATATATATATATATATATATAAATCAGTGACCAATGTCACATCCCAAAATTAAGAATGTCACACAGACCATCATCATACATAAACTAATGTCACATTCCAGAATATAGATAAGACATCATCATATACATTCCAGCATCACAGAAGTTAATAAACTGTATTACTAGTTCAACCACATCACAAGTTCCAGGTTCATCACACATCACAGAAGTTTAAACATGGCACTAGTTCCATCACACAAGTGCCATCGCTAGTACAAACACATCACTTCCAGGTTACATCACAGGTTCAAACATAAAATAGAGGTAATTCCATCACATGTGTTCCATGGTCACACAGGTTCTGGCAAAAGGCCACCCACACAAACTTCGTTGACATACCTCATTCTTTTTGAAGTTTGAGCACAACTCTCAGAAGTGCATTATTTTCTTCAAACTTGGTATGCATCCCCTTCACTTCCTCTTGGGTCTGGCGCAGCGAATTTTGGTTCTCTTCAAGAGCAGCTTGGTTGGCTTGAAGTGAGGCCTGCTCAGCTTGAAGTTGTGCATGCAATTCTTCCTGCTTCCTAGCAGCTTCCTCTCTTTCTGCTTGTAGGGTTGCCTCAAACTGAGCTTGCAGGCGTGCCTCTGCTCTCGACGTGGACATGCCAGTCTTGGACACTAGAGCGACACCAATATTTGGAAGGAAGGTGGATGAACGGCTGATATGGCTTAGAGTATCAGAAACAATCTTGGAGGGAGACTTCTGTGCTTCGCCTTCTACTTCACTCTCTTTCTCTGCAACCATATGTTCCTACATAAAATGAATCAAATTAATAACAAGGACATACATCATTGTTCAATTAGGCATTTCATTGATTACCATACATGTGTCCAATTATAAGGTAACTTACATATATCTCATTTGCTAGAGGAGTACGACCATTTTTCGGGCTATTCATACACTCCCCAAAGAATTCAACTAGGTCTGGTTCCATGTTGTTATACTTGTGCCTCTGCAGTAGGCAAAAAAAACTAGGATTATAATATATTTGTGAATGTAAATAGAGGGCTAAACAAACATGGGATATAAGTTAAGCCATAAATTTGTATTTTCATGAGAATAGGCAGATTCCTAAAAAAAGTAACCACAACAGAACATAGCAATATCAGGCTCCATAATTGATATGGTAACAACAAATGCTTCCCAGCTGGCTGTTAGACGCTGCACTCGAACTCTAGGAATCAGTAGGAGTTGAACTCTCATGGAGAGGATGACAATTGGGAGTTGGGGCAAATTTTCTTTTATTTTTTCTCACACCATACTGCCATGCCAACCTAAGGGTTGGGGATACAAATATATAGGGCTGCTAACCAGCCAAGCACAAACTAGATGATGTCCTAGATGCTAGTCAAGATGTTGTCCTACAGATGCTGTCCTAAAGATGCTAATAGGCCAGTCAAGGGTGATGTTACAGATGCTGTCCTAAAGATGCTAACAGCCCAGTCAAGGGTTATGTCCTTGATGTTGTCCTTGAGAGGCAGTTCTTGTCCTGAACATGCAGCAACAACAGCATGTGTTGCAGCCTTCCCCCACACACCAGACTTATCCATCAATCTCCCCCTAAGTCTTGTGTGGCTCCTTGTGGGGAATCCGAGCCATCCCGATCCTGGTGCGGAACTCCTGGAACTTGATCCACCCATGTGACTTGGTCAGGAAGTCGGCGAGCTGGTCTTGGGTGTTGATGTAGTTGGCCCGGACACTCCCTTCATCCAAGCAGCTTTTGATGAAGTGGTACCTCACCCGGATGTGCTTGCTGTGCTCATGGAAGACAGGGTTCTTCGCCAATGCCAAGGCAGACTTGTTGTCCACCCTGAGCTCCACTGCCTACACGTCTCTGCCAAGGAGATCGCTGAGTAGCCGACCCAGCCACAGAACCTGAGTAGAAGCGGTAGTGGCTGCAATGTACTCTGGCTCGCAGTTGGACAGAGCCACTACCTGCTGCTTGACTGACTGCCAGCTGATCAGACACTTGCCGAGGAAGAACAGCGTCCCGCTTGTGCTCTTGCTCGTGTCGATGTCGCCGGCGTGGTCACTGTCGCTGTACCCGATGAAATGCTCCGCGCCAGGGCACCTCGGGTAGTGGAAGCCGTAGTCGGAGGTGCCCGCGACGTAGCGGAGGATCCTCTTCACGGCCTGCTGGTGCTCCGTCATTGGTCGCTGCATGAACCGACTGACGTAGCCGACGGTGAACGCCAAGTCCGGTCGCATGTGGACAAGGTAGCGAAGGCTTCCCACAATGCGTCGGTACTGCGTCGCGTCCACCTCCTCCGCCGTACTCTCACGACTCAGCTTCAGCCTCTCCTCCATAGGAGTGTAGGCTGGGTTGCAGTCGGTGAGGCCGCCCAGCTCCACGATGCGCTTCGCGTAGGTAGTCTGGCGAAGAGAGATGCCGGAGCTATCCTGGTGAACCTCGATCTCGAGGTAGAAAGAGAGAGGCCCAAGGTCGCTCATCTGGAAGGTGGCCTTCATCTCTATCTTGAATGCCTCGATCTCCTCCTTCTTGGTACCGGTGATCACAAGGTCATCAACGTAGATGCCTACCAGCAGGGCATTGCCTCCCTTGCCCCGCCGGTAGACCGCGGCCTTATGAGCACTCTGCTGGAATCCCATTTGCTTGAGGGTGGAGTCCAGCTTGGCGTTCCAAGCTCGCGGTGCCTGCCGCAAGCCGTAGAGGGCTTGCGTAGGTGGAGAACCTTACTCTCTTTGCCGGGAATAATGAATCCCGGCGGCTGGTGGACGTAGACCTCCTTCTTCAAGTTGCCATTGAGAAAGGCAGACTTGACGTCCATGTGGTGGACACGCCAACCCTCCTGGGCTACGAGAGCGAGGAGGAGACGCACAGACTCCATCCGTGCAACAGGCGCGAAGGTGTCGTCGAAGTCGACTCCCTCCTGCTGGGCGAAGCCACGTGCCACGAGACGCGCCTTGTGCTTGATCAGTTCTCCAGCCTCGTCTTTCTTGAGCTTGAAGACCCACTTGAGAGAGATGGCGTGGTGGCCGGCTGGAAGGTCAGCCAGCTCCCATGTCTTATTCCGCTCGACAGCGTCCATATCCTCCTACATCATGGCACACCATGCCGCGTTTCTCTCCGCCTCGGCGAAGGAACGAGGCTCACCGTCGTCCTATGCGAGGTGCAGCTCCGCCTCAAAGTCGCGTTGTGCCGGTTCAGGGACCAGCTGTTCACCGAGGAGGTCGTCCATGGTATGGTAACGTAGAGGCTCGCCGTCGTGGTAGGAGTCGATGCGATCCTCATCGTTGGACAGCGGAGTGGCGAACTCCACCGTGCGCTGTTCTTCGTGGGCCGAAGCTGCCGGTGCCGAGCCCGAAGTAGGTGCCAGTGTAGGAGAATGAGGCGTGGCCGGCGGTGGACTCGCCGGAGCCTGTGGACTTGCCGGAGCTGGTGGTGGAGGTGGTGGCGGCGAACGAGGTGGTGAGGTAGGTGAGCTCGGTGAAGACGAGCTACTAGCTCCCCCTGCTCCCTTGAAGTGGACGTAGTCGACGACGAAGTCGCTGGTCGTCGGAGTCGAGCCATCATCCACCATCTTACCCCACGTCCAGCTTCTCCCTTCTTCAAACACGACATTGCACGTGATGCGCACTCGCCGTGTCATAGGGTCGAGGACGCGGTAGGCCTTGGCACCCTCCGCGTAACCAATGAAGACCCCTGGCGTATTCCGGTCGTCGAGCTTGCTGACGTGGTTGAGCTCCTTGACGAAGACCAGGCCGCCGAAGACGCGAAGGTGGCTCACCGAGGGCCTGCGCCCGAGCCAGGCTTCGTATGGCGTCTTGCTGTCTAGGGCCTTGGTGGGGAAGCGGTTGAGCAAGTGAACGGCAGTCATCACCGCCTCACCCCAGTAGATCGCTGGCATCCCTCTCTGCTTGAGGAGGGCACGGACGGTGGCCACCACTGTCTGGTTGTGGCGCTCAACAATGCCATTCTACAGCGGAGTGTACGGCGCGAAGAAGTGGCGGTGGATTCCCTCATCGGCGCAGTACGCCACGAACTCGGCCGCCGTGAACTCGCCGTCGTTGTCCGTGCGTAGGACCCGAAGCTTGCGTCCGCACTCTGCCTCTACAGCAGCTTGAAGGCGCTTGATGGACTCCACCGTGGCTGCCTTGACGTCGAGCAGGACAGCCCACATGTAGCGGGACATGTCGTTGACGAGGAGGAGGAAGTAGCGTTGACCTCTAGGTGTAGCTGGTGTCACGGGGCCACAGAGATCACCGTGTACGAGCTCCAGCTTCTCCTTGGCGCGGAAGCTCGCCTGGCGAGGGAAAGGGAGCCGCCGCTGATTGGTGAGGACGCAGGTGTCGCATAACTGCTCCACATGGTCGACGTGCAGCATGCCCCTCACCATCGCCTTGCTGCCGAGCTGCCTCAGGGCCTCAAAGTTGAGGTGCCCAAAGCACTCGTGCCACCTCCAAGCATCGTCGTCGCGGCAGGCTGCAAGACAGAGAGGTTGCGCCACCTGTGCATGAAGGACGTAGAGGCGGTTGCTCCTATTGACCTTGACAAGGAGTCGGTGTCGATGATCCCAGATGTGCAGCACCCCGTGCTCGATCTCCACGCGTGATCCGTTCTCATCCAGCTGTCCCAAGCCGATGATGGAGTTCCTCAACGCGGGGATGTAGTAGACACCCGTGAGCAGCCTGTGCTCACCAGTCTTGGCGATGAAGATGACGGAGCCGACGCCTTTGATCTCCACGGCGGAGGCGTCCCCGAACTTGACGGTGCCTCGGGTGCTTGAGTCGAGCTCGGAGAAGAACTCCCGCCGCCCGATCATGTGGTGGGTGGCGCCGGTGTTGAGGCACCAGCCATCAGTCTTGTCATTGCCAGAACTGTCGCCGAGGAGGGCATGTGCTTTTGGCTCGTCAAGGTGGAGGAGAGCTGCTGTAGTTGGAGCCGCTGGAGGTAGCTCGATGCTCGCATGAGCAATGAACAAAGCCGGTTGCTCCTCCTCCTCCGCCTGCGCGATGTGGGCTTGGCCGTGTTGTGGCTGTTGGCACTCCTTGGTCCAATGACCAAGCTTGCCGCAGTTGTAGCAAGGCTCTTCTCGTGGCGGCTTTTGCTTGCTAGCGGTGCCGCCCTGGGCGCCTCCACTGTCGTCGCCCTCGGCACGTCCTCGCGCCCCTGTCTGGGCGGCTTCGCGCGGCTTGCCGCGCTTGCCATGCTTGCGGCCATCCGTCGTGGATGAAGGCTCCCCTTCTTCCTGTCACCTTGGCCGGCAGCCCACTGCTCCTGAGTGAGAAGGAGCTTCCCGCCAATGGTGACGGGTCCCGAGGAGCGCTGTGGCTCATCGCTGTCAACGACCTTAAGGCGACCCAACGCCTCCTCGATCGTCATTGTGGAGAGGTCCAACAGAGACTCGATCGAGCGAGCCATCTACTTGTACTTCTCGGGGATGCAGCGGAAGAGCTTCTCCACAGCTCTCTCTTTGCTGTAGGTGTTGTCGCCAAACTGGACCATCTTCTGCAATGGAGTGTTGAGACAGAGAGCAAAGTCATCGACGTCCTCACCTGGCTTGAAGGCCAGGTTCTCCCACTCCTTACGTAGTTCCTGGAAGGTAGACTTGCGGGCACGGTCGCTGCCGATGCGTGCTACAGCAATGGCATCCCAAACCTCCTTGGCAGTCCGCTTGTTGGTAAGCGAGAACTGCATCTCGGGCGGGACTGCAGCGATGAGAGCATCCAGCGCCCGTCGATCTTGGTCGTAGTCGACGTCGCCGTACCGGACTGAATCCCACATGTGCCGCACCTGGAGCCTTACCCTCATCACCACAACCCACTCGACATAGTTGGCCTTGGTGAGGGTAGGCCACCCTCCGCCGGGGCCGAAGTCCCTGACAACAGCCTGGTATTCGCGGTGACCACGATACAGAACCGGGGAGAGAGAGCCGCGTCGCCTGTGAAGGCCGCGCTCTCTGTCGACCCGTATGTCGTCGTCGTGTCCTTCTCCAGGAGCTCCACCGCCGTGGTTGCCTCCTCCAAGAGCGCCACCAGCGCGCCCACGCTTGTCTAGGCTGCCACCACGCTCATGGGCGTGTGCGGCTACCCACTGCGCCGCTCGTCCTCACGCTGCCTCCCTCTCCAGCAGCTTGAGGTCCGCGTCGGCGCTGTCATCGGCAGCGATGGAACTGCCGTTGCTGCTGCGTAGAGCCTCGACCTCTGCTGCTGCTGCACGCGCTGCAGCTACTGCTGCTGCTTCTGCCTCCGCTTTGGCTACTGCCAGCTCTGCCATTACCAGCCTTGACGCTATTGCCGCCGCAGCAGCAGTCTCCTTCGCCGCTCGTTCGCTTTCCTCTGCTGCAGCGAGCTCGGCCGCCTGCCGACACTGCGTGCTCGAGGTGATTGAGCGCTGAGACTGTCCTGCAGACATGGCACACCAATGAGGGGCTGCTGCGTGGAGAGAGAACAGCTTGTGACGAGCTGCTGCTCATCTGAACAGAGGGGGAAGTGTGAACAGGGACAACTGGAGCTGCTGCTTCTCCTAGCTGTGGCTGCTGCAAGGTTGGGAGTGAGGCTGGAGGAGTTGAGCAGGAGATGCTCAGGCTACAGGAAATTACGGCTCTGATACCACTTGTTAGTCGCTGAACTCGAACTCTAGGAATCAGTAGGAGTTGAACTCTCATGGAGAGGATGACAATTGGGAGTTGGGGCAAATTTTCTTTTATTTTTTCTCACACCATACTGCCATGCCAACCTGAGGGTTGGGGATACAAATATATAGGGTTGCTAACCAGCCAAGCACAAACTAGATGCTATCCTAGATGCTAGTCAAGATGTTGTCCTAAAGATGCTAATAGCCCAGTCAAGGGTGATATTACAGATGTTGTCCTAAAGATGCTAACAGCCTAGTCAAGGTGATGTCCTTGATGTTGTCCTTGAGAGGCAGTTGCTGTCCTAAACAGACAGCAACAACATCATGTGTTGCAGCCTCCCCCCACACACTAGACTTATCCATCACTGGCCATGCACATAAAAGAAATTGTGCTTGTGCATCAATGCAACCTAACCATAAATCTAGAAAAACAACACATATATGATGCAACAATGTAACCTAGTCTTCAGGCAGTCAGGTTTGTCCCCATACATTTTACATTTCTTTAGCACACAATTCCTTACAATTGAATACATAGAAGGCTAGTATACATACCTGGCTGTATCGATGGGCAATATAGGACCTAGATCCAGTCCTTTGGTGAAGCTGCACTTGGCTTCAGTTGATTTTATTCTTAGCAAATCTATCCTGCACCACAAATGGAATACAAAGGTTTCATTCATAGGCACAATTTGCATTGCATATTAAGAAAAAGCATATAGTGCAGTATGGACCTGATTATTTGGGTCACACCAGTACTCAACAAGCTTGGTCCATTCCTCTTTCTTCATTTTAGGTGGAGGTTCTTTGGCCAATAGTTGTTCTTGTGTCAGCGAGTCATCGAAGTACTTCCTTTTAAGGATATACCTCTACTGCCTTAGTCCCTTCTTAATGATATCGGTGCATGCAGCCTTGGTTGGTCCATCTTTCTTAACCTCCACATCCAAACTTGTCTGAAGCCACACAAATAAAATATTAGACACAAGCTATACTTGTGAGTATTGTATTGCATGGAAAACTTTGGAAGAATGAAACAACTAACTCACCGCCACTGCACTTAGCACTTTTGACACTTCTTTTTGCGCTGCGTCATTTTTATAATCTTTCCAAGACTTGTAGATAGGAAGGTTGTCTCTAAGGACAACACCACATTCTGATGCTAGCTTTGCGGCCTGAAGTGGGACCTCGGGTCTTTTCTTCCCATCAGCCACCTCAATGACGAGTTTCTTTCCTCTATTAATTATCTTCTCTAAGCCATGACCCATGGTCTTCCAACGTGTCTTCTTTTGTGGCCCTGCTTTGGAAAAAATAATGTAAATACTATATTAATACAACTTCAATGTAGATATTGAATGTAGAAACCAATGCTTCGAAACCCACATGGTTTACCTGCAACTGGCTCATCGACTGGTACTCCTTCAGTTGTTTGTCTCTCTGCATCAAAGTTCTCAACCGACTCAGTGATTTCATTACTTTGCCTAGAGCTTAGTCCACCCGGCGAGTAGTCAACATGAAGTGCTCAGCCAACACTGTTTGGGGGAGTAGGTTCCTGAGATAGGTTAGCAGTGGGTTTGGTAGGAGTTGGCATGTTGAAAGAAGCATGTGTTGACATGGCTGCACTAGGCCTAGTGAATGTAGGAGGACCATGCACTATGTTTGGGTCAGGCAAAGAGTTGGCTGCATTGGCCCTGGTGACATTGGGTGTACTAGTCAGTGTGTTTGTTGCATCTATGGTCTGGCTGGCACTTGTGGTAACATGGCCTTTCAACTGGCTGCTACTGGAAATGACAATTTTTATAGGGCTTCTACTAGGAATGGCAGTTTTTTTAGAGTGGCCTTTCCTAGGGGGAAAGTTTGCTCTTGGCCTCGGTGGCGGACGACCTATTTCAGGGTTTCGACCAGGTGCAAGCTAGGCGGCAGATGCCCTGGTAATTCTTGTTGGCGTGCATGTTGGCTGTTGTTTGGCAGCTGCCTTTTGCTTCTTCTGCTGAGGTCTAGTTCCTGGAACCATCTCTGTTACCTACCCACAAAAACATGCATGCATGTTAGAAGTTAAGAAGACAAGAATAGATGAAATAACTACAATGATCCAATACTCAACGAAGCTACTGGTTGGCCTTTCAATCCATCTCACCTCATTATTCAACTCAGTAATAATGTCATCATCATCATCATCACTTTTAGATTGGTCTTCATTGTCAAAGGTAGGATCATAATCAGTGTCAGATGATGGTTTATCAGATTCTAAGCGGTTCCTTTTGCCCCTTTTTTGCAGTTAGCGAAAGCTTCACTAACAACATTTGCTAACACATCAATACCCACAGACTTAAAAGCATCCTGGACCTTCTTAACATTAGCGTCCATGTCCAGCTCATACTGTGTTTTTTTCATTCCCTTTTATACTTATTATGATGAAACGTAGAAAGTGTAGAAACTGGATTCAGTTTCTGTAAAAAAAGTGAAAGAAAGTCATGAACCCAGGTCAAAGAAAAACAAAAATATTCATAATGTAGCATAACAAACAATGTAATTTTCACATCCATATGTAGTTAGGATGTTTCAGCACATCGATTTCAATGTCACAACACATCATAACAGGACAAGCAGTAAGCAAAGCATAAATTCTGGCCGGCGATTAGGAAACACATTATAACCGCACAAGCACAACACATTAATTTGGATGTCAACAACCAAGCAGTAAGCTTGACACATATCACAAGATCCAGAAGAAAGAAACCAAGACTAAAAACAGACTGTCCAGTGGCAACAAACCAGCGTAAAGCTAAAGCCAAGACCTCTCTATTACAACCTTAGAGCTTTGAAACAAGATCCACATCACAAGAAAAGCTCAGGACCGGTAACAGCTCTAGAACACCATGCACCTAGGCTACTTCGTATCATTCTCCACAGCAGTACATCGAAGCTACACTCCGACACAACACAAGAGAAGATAATGGAAGGGAGTACCTTGCCTATGGCAGCGGCGGTAGTGTTGTTGACTTGGCGGCGGGATTGACAGGTCCGGCCTTCGGCGTTGATGTGGTCGCGGGATGGGGCGCTCTGGCCTTGGGAGTCGGCGTGGCGGCTGGATTGGCTGGTCCAGCGTCCGGCGTTGATGTGGCGGCGGGATGGGCTGTCGCGGCCACCAGCGGCGGCATGGTGGCGCTAGGTTGAGGGCCCGGACGAGGCCATGGAGACGAGGTTGAGGGGGAGGGCGGCGCAGCTCGTGGGATGGCCGGATCCGGGCAACACCTTGCTTCTAGCGCTGGGATGGGCGACTTCGGTCACCGGCGGAGCTATGGCGGAGTGTGCTGGAGCTGTGGCTCTAAGGTTCGGGGGAGTGTGAAATGAGCGCGGATGGCTGCCTGAGTGGAGGATTTGGCAGCTGTAGGGCGGGATTTTGAGGGGTCCCAATTGTCGGTGAGAGAACCTGCGCGCGGTAGAGTTGGATTGTAGCTGCCCAATTTTGATTTGGCGCATGGGCCCCACATGCCAGTGACCATATTAGTACTAATAGCATTGGAAATGAATTTTTTGGTTAGTTAATGATATCATTTGGATAAAGTGTTAAAAACAAATTTGTTGAATGCAACTAGATCTACCATCTTTATGAAGGTGAATTTAACATTTAACTTTGTTTGGGCAGTTAGAATTTTGAATTTGAAAATATTTGAACTTTGAGCAAATTTTAGGGGTACTAAATAATTTCAAATGAAAAACTCGTGAACATGAAAGTGTCTCAACTCATCAATATCTTCATTTTTTGTTAAGGTCACTTTTTCATCCGACGAAGTTTTATAAAACTTGTTCACATATGTGAACAAGTTCAAATATTTTCAAATTCAAAATTATGAAATGTGCAGACTTTGAGACATGATTAGATGACTACAATGGCCTCAGTACATTGATAGATCATGATTTTACATAATTTTTCGAAAAATAATCATCAAATTTGCAGTATGTACGTGGGAGATAAACTCGTTACAAGTGTTTACAATGGATTAAAAAGAGAAACTCAGTTCTTACAATGAACTCATATCAATACAGTCATAGTACCATGCAGGGTCCACTTGTCATTCAAACATTGGATCCACATGACAATTAGACCCCACATGTCATTAGGTCCCACCTGTCATCACGGGACCTTCATTTTGTGTTTGTACACTGAAGCTGAGCTGTGCAGAGGCCACAGCACGGGCACTCTGGCCGGCCACATCTCAGCCACCCGGGCTAGCCAACATCGCCGGTGACCCAACCTTGGTGCCTCGCCGCCAACAGCACCCCCTACATGACGCAACGCTGACCCAAAGCTGCTAGTCCCCCGTCGCTGCAGGGCCACCCCGGATCTGCGCGCAACTTGCTCCGTCGCCTCGTCATTGCTGGGCCACCCTAGATTTGTGCCAACTTCCAGCTCTGCCACCGGCCACCACTATAGCAGCCTCACCGGGCACCTCTGGTGGAGCTGCACCACCTCTAGGTCAAGATGGATAGAAGCTGGATTTTTAAGAGCTTGCCATTTGATGTGTCCTTTATTGCTGGTGTTGAACAATTCATGGACCATATAAAAAGTAGATTTCATGCAGATGAGAAAATCAAGTGCCCAAGCCGTCAATGCCTTAACCAAAAAGGAAAAAGTCAAGCTGATGTAGAGGAGGATATCCACATCAATGGTTTTTGTAGGTGCTATACAAGGTGGTATTACCACGTAGAGGGAGATGATGATGTTGAACAAGCTGTTGATGGCACACCTGCTGTTGGTACTGAAGATATGTCATGGGATGATAGTGACCAAGGTGCTATACAAGATGAGAGGAGCCCAGATGGTGATGCATGATTAGCTCAAGATGCCATTGAAGATAGTGCACGTGGAATTCAGGGGTTGGTTCAAGATTTGTACACCGCTGCAAGCCACGACATCGGTGGTAAATTGTATAAACATATCATGGATGAGGCAAAGCGTGAGCTTTAGGCTAATTTTCATTATTAAACTGCTGCATATCAAAGTGTACAATCGGATAACAAATTCAGGGTTTGATGCATTCCTTGAGTTCATATCGACAACTTTGAAAAATGTGCCTGGTCTCCCTAAGTCCTATAGCGAAGTGAAAGTTGTACTCACGAAGATGGGTTTTGGTTATCAAAAAATTGATGTGTGCAAGTATGACTGTGCCTTGTTTTGGGATGACCATGAAAAGGATCAACATTGTCCAGTTTGTGGCTTGACAAGATAGAAAGTGAACAAGGAGGATAGAAAGAAAGTTCCTCACAAGGTCCTGCGTTACTTTCCAATAATTCCATGCTTTCAACGGTTTTTTTGTCAAAGCAGCGTGCACAATTTGCAAGGTGGCACAAGGAAAATAGGGTACCTATTGAGAATGAACTGAGACATCCTGCTGATGGAGAAGCTTGGAAAGAATTTGATAGAACTTTCAAATCTTTTGCAGATGATCCCGCAGTTTGAGGGTAGCCATTGCTACTGATGGATTTAACCCATATGGTCAGATGACCAATTCATATAGCATCTGGCCAGTGATAGTGGTTCCATACAATTAGCCACCATGGATGTGTATGGACCAATCGAATTATATGCTTGCTTTTCATGCGTTCATACAGCCTTTGATTAAAGACATGCTTCAACTTTGGAAAGGTGTCCCTACTTATGATGCATATGAAGGCAAAGATTTCGATCTGTGTGCAGCGATTCTATGGGGGATCCATGACTACCCTGCTTTAGGTACCATGTCAGGAAGAACCACTAGGGGTTACTTCGCATGTGTGCACTGTGATGAGAAGCCATGCTCCTACAGTCTTAGAAACAAAATTGGTTTCATAGACCATAGACGTTTCCTCCCTATGGACCATGAATGGAGGACAAACAAATCTTTCAATGGCAAGCATGAAAAGAGAGAGGAACCAAGGAAATTTAGTGCAGACAAAGTCATGGCAAGGTTGGATGAAGTTAGCTATGTTCCAGGCAAGAATCCAGATAAGCAGCAATCGAGGAAACGACGCCGTGAAGGAGAACCAGTTTGGCATGTGAAGGCTAGCATGTTTGATTTGCCATACTAGTCACAACTGAAGCTACAATACAACCTTGATGTTATGCACATAGAGAAAAACATATGTGAGAACATTTTGCACACTCTACTTAATACTCCAAATAAGACGAAGGACACAGTGAATGCTAGACTAGATTTAGAAGATAGAGGTATAAGAAAAAAGCTTCATTTGCTGGGAGATTCAAATAAGCCCAGAGCTTGTTACGTTCTACAACCTGAAGCAAAGAAGAAGTTTTTGCATTTTGTGAGCAATCTTAAATTTCCAGATGGTTATGCTTCCAACATATCAAGATGTGTCAATATGGAGGGAGGAGGATCAATGTATGGGCTGAAAACACATGACTGTCATATAATGTTGCAGCGTATTTTACTAGCTGGCCTTCGTGGTTTGGTGCGCAAAGATGTATATGAAGTAATTGCTGAGTTAGGTAGATTTTTTAGGGAACTTTGCTAAAAAACACTAAAGGTTGATGCACTACACCAGATGAAGAAAGATATTGTACTCATCATTTGCAAGCTGGAAAAAATTTATCCTCTTGCATTCTTTTATGTTATGATTCACCTAGCAGTACACTTACCTGATCAGGCACTCCTTAGGGGACCAGTTCAATATGGATGGATGTATCCCATTGAGAGAAGATTGGGAACCTTTAAACGTTTTGTCCGCAATCAAGCAAGACCTGAAGGCTCTATTGCAGAGGCATACACTGCCTATGAGTGTATGACCCAATGCTCAACATATTTCAGTGACATTATTAATAGGTTCACTAGGCCTGAAAGAAACTTAGATGGTGACCAGGACATCTCACCCAATGGATTATGTATTTTTGGTCATGGTGTTAAACTGCTTGGTGCTTCTAAACTTCATTATGAAGACAAAGACTATGACTCCATGGTTTGGTTTGTTCTAAATAACTGCGAATAGGTTGATGAATACAAAGAGTGAGTAATTGTTGACGTGTCATTTTGGACAACTATATTGAATTTTAGTGTCAAGAAACTGATTAACTTTTACCTTTATTATTGCAACAAGTTTAGGGAGGAATTAGAACAACAAGGAGTCATAGATATTGAAAAAGTTATGTCAACACAATTCCTTGCATGGTTTGAAAATCATGTCTGTGCAACTTGATCAAGAACATGACTGTATAATTTATGAATCAATGCATATTCAAAATAACTAATTCTCTTCCTTTCCTGTAGATTACCAAGTTGAAATGTGAAGGCTCAACAAATGTTGATGAAGACCTATACTCACTCGCATGTTGGCCAATGAGACGTGTGCGTTCATACACAGGCTGTATAATCAATGGGGTACGGTACCACACTCTGGCTCGTGAGGAACACAAGAAGACACAAAACTCCACCATCCAATGTGTAGATACACACAATGATGACACTATTGACTTCTATGGGACAATCACAAACATTATCGAGTTGACTTATGCAAAGAATAGCAGAGGGCAAAGAACTGTAATCTTATTACGGTGTGAATGGTACAATCTTGAGGGAAGGACATACCAAATGAGAGTTGATGCTTACTTTAAGAGCATTAACATCCAAGGTCGATGGTATAAGAATGATCCTTTCATTGTAGCCATAGAAGTTTCACAAGTATTTTTTTGGAAGATACGAAGTTAGGTCCATCTTGGCGAGTGGTACAAGAATTTGGCCATCAACATATATTTGATGTTGAAGAGTCCGATGGAAACCAACGAATTCAATAACAAATACAAATGAGATGTCAGGAGGCATACCAAGAGGAGTGTACTTCATTGGGACATGGTACATTGGGAGACATAAATCCTGATATGGATTTATTGAACATAGACAATGATCCAGGTAGCCCTGTTAGCAGAGACATTGTCGAGAGCATCCGTTAACGACAACATAGAGCTCAAGGTGAAGAAATAGACAACGAAGATGAGGATGAAACCTTCCTTGTGTACCACAGTCCAGATGAAGGCAACATGTCAGAAGAAGACAGTGATGATGACTAACTTTTGCATTATAAGAGCTTTTTGTGAACCATGAACTTGTATTAGTGATGACCACTAATTATTGCATTTCTATAACTATTTGTGAACTATGAACTTGTATGCGTGAATCTGTTATATTTGAATTATGCCCTGATATGCAATGATTTTGTTTCTAGTGGATACTTGATGTGTGAAGCAAGTTACAGTTCTCAGAATCATTCACATGATGCAAGTTATATAGTGCCCAGATTTCTCTGTTATCATGACACTTCATGTGTCATACTTGATGTGTGATGCAAGTAATATTGTCCAGATTTGATTCAAATGATGCAATGCCCAGATTGCTGTGTTTTCATGATATATGACTGTATCTGTGAACCATGAAAACCATGATATATATGTATATACTTCTGAATTCAATACATGTTGGAAGTTTGTATGATACATGACAATGTCATGGAATGCCAACATGAAATGGCCAGCAGTGGCGCAATATACATGCCTAAGATTTTGTGACCACAATAATTGTCATGGATAGTACAACATTGTCATGATATATACATGCTGCCAACTTTTCATCCCAAAGAGGTTACACAGCAAACCAAAAGAGACATTTATTTCCAACATACATCACAAATGCACAGGTTACATATTCATGCACACAAGAGATGTCCAAGAGCACAAAAGCCCATATTTTCATCCCATATTTCATACTAAATACAAATACATGCATCTAGCACCACAACTTTAGTATAACATGTTCTTCAACACTACAACTAAACAAAGGCTCCTACTTCATCAGCATTGCCTACTTAACACTACAGCTAGAAACAGGAAGATGGCTAACACTGCATCCATACCCTACAAATACTAGAATAAATTAGGCACTGAACTTCTACTTCAGTCTGCCTGCAACATACATGACCAAACAACCAAGACCAATTGCTAAAACAAACATCAGAAGGTTGAACTTCCACATTAGATCCTCCAACTTGGCCTCAATCTTTGTCTTTTGTTTACCTGCCTGCATATTCATGACCATTCTCCCTAATGATGCATCTGCTACCTCTTCAACTTTATCACCAATGTCCACTGCTAGGGGCAATTTGTGGATTGCAACAATGCCAAGCTCCACTAGCTTATCCAAATACTGCTTTTGGAATTTGTAGAACCCGCAACACTTAGGATACTACAACAAAGAAAAAAACAATTCCATTAACGAAACCTGGATGCACAGGATGAAGAACTTGTCAACTAAAATCATACAAGTGGATGCTCATCGAGTTCCGCGGACATTTGAAGTACACGCGGAGGTAGTTGTCGGTCGCCTCCTTCCCTGACCGCCTCTCTATCACCCTTGACATCCCACAGTCAGGGCACGGAATCAAGGGGAGCCCGGTCTCCTTACCAAGGGGATACGGCTCCATATTCCACCTCGAGCTTGGCTCCAAATTGCGCTCAACCATCCTGGATGCTCCAGTACCCCCCGATTGAGCTGCCGAGCTTCCCCACTTGGACATGGCGCCGTCGTCGGAGCACTCGGCTAGAGCAGATGAAAATGGGGAACAAGGGGTGCGGATTGGGGATTGTCTACCAACCGGATGCGGTGCGGTGGATCTCGCCCTGATTTCCTTGTCAGTCTGCCGTGCGGTAGATCTCGCGCTACCTCCGGCGACTGTGCCGCACCGTCAGATGGGGAGAGGGGGAGCCAGTTGTGCCTAGAGGCACTACAACAACGTTCGTGCTCCACCCAGACGCCACCACCCGACCTTGACTCGCCACTCGCCGCTCGCCGCACCGCCCTCCAGGTTGGGATGAAGAGATGGGGAAAATGAAATGGTCAACTGAAGGAGGAGGTAGGGTCCACTTGCAGGGGTACATAAATGTTGGGGCCGTTAGTTTTTTTAAATAACATAAAGTGACGCCCAGAAAACATCACAAGAAGACAACATTAGACGTCACAAAAACTAAGTCGTCGACCTGCTACTAGCAACTAGCCTTTTGTGACGAAGTTTGTAACCATTCTGTGACATAAAAAATGATGTCGTCACAAACTCTGCTAGGGCTCATAGATTTATGACGACATAAATTATTCCGTCACATTTGGTCACTTTATATAATGAAACTTGAACCCGTCATGTGGGCTTTTGTCATAGAAAGTCAGAATTCTTGTAGTGAGTGTGGTTGGGCGAATCCTTGGTTCAGGATGCTATATAGAGACGGTGGTTGACTCCTTGTGCGTGTCGTCAGGTTGCACTAGTTATCGCTGCTTGCAGTAAGTTATCGGCCAATCTTTGGCTAGTTATCAAGATCAAGATCCTACGTCATGAAGATCGGGACCGACCCTCATCATCTGGTATCAAAGCTTCAGTTTCCACGGTACGAATTTTTATCCTTAGCTGCATATATATGTGTTCGTCCTATCCACTAAAAAGCCACAAAAAAATATTCTGCTATAACCCTTTATTTCAATCTGTTGTTCTTGTGAGTTGGTTAAATTTTGGTTCATTAGAGTCTTTGTTTAGTTGTTGATCATATTATCCTTCGTGTGTCCTTTGAGCTTCTTACATATATCTACAAATCTCTATATAAAAAAATAGAAACCCGTATCATCTTTTGCGTAAACTTTGATCCTATCAAGTTAGAACGTTGACGGTTGTGTCTTGTTTCTAAAAAAGTGTATAAGTGTTATCTCTGGTGTTGTTTTTAGTTATATAAAAAAAGTGTGTAAAAACAGAGAAGAAAGAAAAGTGCAAAAAAAAGAGTTGAGAAAGGTTGTGATAGAGAAGTCAAAGTTCAGTTTGTTTATGTGCACAAGTTCTGAAATTCTATATCAAGTTGCACAATCAGTTTATTATATATCCTTTGGTGCAAAATTTTGCTTGGGTTTGATTGCAACACTTGCATCCTAGGCATACTCCTTGTTTGCATCAAATCTGAAATTATCTTTGCGTGTGTGTTTGATCCATTTACATCATTCATATCTTGTGGTCAGCACTAGGCACTGAACTTCTATTTTGAACTGCGATTTAACTTTACAATATCAAGAATTCAGATTGCATTCCTTGTTAATTATATCCCCACCAAGCTCCACAAATAACCCACCATCATAGGAACACTGATCTTGTATTCTCCCAACCATCACTTTCGGTTTCCACCTCACATTGGCCCTCTGTAACAGGAATTCATAAGAGCTTTGGTTGGTAAGAGAGGTGAGGTTGTGTGATTCCACATATATTTTCCTATTCCATATATTCCACATATATTTGTTGCAAGCTTTCACTAACTTGACAGGAAGATGGGTTTTAACGTTAAGGTTGATGAATGTGTCACCATGACACAATTCAATGAGATGAAGCAAAGCGTGGAGACACTAATAGCCAATCTTCAAGCACATATGAATCGGTTGCAAGAACCTCCTCCCGAGGATGCAAATGCATGTCACCATGAAGAAGAAGTTGAAGAAACCGAAGAATAAGCTGCTGCTCGTCTTGCAAGAGAACAGCGAAGACGACAGAGAGACCATGTGGTTATAAATGCAAGAAGACCCCCACTTCCAGGTCATGGAAATGGTGTTAGAGGCGCTGGTCATGGAAGAGAGCATGGTTTAGAAGAAAGTGGGACTGAGGAAGAGGACGAAGAATAAGAGGTTGAACAGCCCCATCGTGATGATCGTCGTCACTAAGGAAATCGTGGGCGAAATCAGCCCAATGAGGAGAGGTTTGGCAAATTCAAATTCACCATGCCCAAGTTTGAAGGAGGATCTGATCCTGAAGCATATCTTACATGGGAGTTGAAGGTGGATAAAATTTTTCGCTTGCATAATTATTCTGAGCGAAAGAAGGTTGTCATGGCTGCTCTTGAGTTTGATGGTTATGCTCTAATCTAGTGGGAGCAAATGCTGAATGACAAAGAAGAAGCTGGCCAAGGTGATGTGCGTTCATGGGCAGAAATGAAGAGAGAATTGAGGTCAAGATTTGTTCCCAAACATTATCGTCGTGATCTTTTTGACAAGCTATAGAATCTGAAGCAAGACAGTCTCAATGTCGATGAGTATTACAAAGAGATGGAGAAGGCAATAATTAGAGCCAATGTGTATGAAGATGAAGAGCAATCAATTGCACGTTTTATGTCAGGGTTGCACTGCAACATTCAATGCATTGTTGAATTTCAGCAGTACTGCAACCTTGTTGAGTTGGTACATCAAGCTAGCAAAGCTGAACGCCAGTTGCAGCAGGATATCAAGTCCGGTTGAGGAGTATCTTTCAGCACAAAGAGTGCAGCAAGTGGAAGCAAATTCACCCCGAGAGGTAGTGGAAATAGAGGTACATTCTCCAACTCAAGTGCTAGTGCAAGATCTAGCAATTTTGGAGCTTCTAGTGGCAAAGAGTTGGCTGCTCCAAATGAGAAGAACAAATCAGCAAATACACCTTCTACTTCAATAGGTTCTTCCACCAAAAGTAGTGGAATTCAATGCTTCAAGTGTGGTGGTCGTGGTCATGTTGCAAGAGAGTGTCCAAACAATCGAACCATCATTGTGAATGGCAAAGGAGAGTATGAATCTGCTAGTGAAGAAGAACAAGAAGATATTGAAGAGGAGAATGATCTTGAGAAGGATATCTGTGAATTTGAATCTGGTGCTGCTCTTGTTGTATCTTAAATTTTGAGTGTGCAAATGAGTGATGCTGAAACTGGATAGTGGCACAAGCTATTTCAAACCAGGGCTAAAGTGCAAGATAAAGTTGTTAAGGTGATCATTGATGGTGGTAGTTGCCACAATCTTGCTAGCAAAGAAATGGTTGAAAAGCTTGGTTTAAAGCTTCTGAAACACCCTCATCCATATCATGTGCAATGTCTTAATAATTCAGGTTCTATCAAGATTGCACAAAGAGTGAAAGTTCCTTTCAAGATTGGTGAATATATTGACACTACGGAGTGTGATGTGGCTCCTATGACAGTGTGTCACATGCTGCTGGGAAGACCATGGCAATATGATCAATCATCTCTACATTGTGGTAGAACCAATCAATACACCATCAAGTGGAAGGGCAAGGAGTTGATTCTTAAGCCCATGGCACCGCAGCAAATTCTAGCCGAGCACATGCAAAAGAGTTCCGATGTGAGTAGTGAGAGTGAAAAGGAAGGAGAGAAAAAGAATTTGAGTGCCTTCCACAAATCAGTGAGTGAGAGCCACAAGCCAAACATGAGAGAAAACAAAAAAAGAGAGGGAGAGAGCTTAGTGATGATAGCCACCAAGTCTGAAATGAGAGATGTGAGAGATACACCACATAAAAAGAGAGAGCTTGATTGCAAGACATGTGAGGATGATTTAAACGCTAACCCACTATTTTGTAGTTCTAGTGTTGTCTCTCAAACTATGCAAGTGTGCAAGGAACATGAGGAAAAGATTGATTCTCATAACGCCATCATACTTCATGAGAGAAGTGAAAAGGTAATCGATGTTGATAATCAATCCATTTATGTCCCAAGATCGAATCATGACAACATTGAAGGTAACAATTCAGAGGTACGTTCTAATATACTTACAACATCATCAAATCTGAAAGGTAATGGAAACAATTCAGGTCTAGGATTACAAAATCTTTTTTCTAATTTGATACATTCACATGTTCATTCAAATGCTGAAACTTTGAAAGTTGATAACGATTATTCAATTAAGCATGATCATTGCTATGTTTTGACTGATATATGTGCTACTTTAGATACCAACAACGTGAACCATGCGAAATTAATTACTCATGCTAAATTTTCTAAAAGTATATCCCCTGCTGAATGTGTGTTCTATGTCAAGCTTATTGAATTTTCTGAGATTGATAAAATGCTTCAAAGTGTTCTTGACATATCATCTATGAAATCTTTCAATAGTGCATATAGCTGCAAGTTTACTTTTAACTCCATTGGACATCGCGCTATAAATAAATTTTATGCTTGTGCCCTTTGCATAACCTGTGACAAGCTTGCTGAAATGAAGTTTATTAAAATGACTAATACATTTTGTAAACCATACCTCCCTTTATTTGAGATCAATAGATTGTTTAGTGCTTGTTGTTTGGAAAAATCTATGTTATTCCCTTGTTCATATTTTTCATTGAAAGAAAGAAATTGTATGCAAACGTGTTCTAATTCACTTGAGAATTCTCCATCCATATGTAAGACCATTGAGTATGAACGGTATATTTCTAAACCTTTACATGATTTGAGCATCAAGAATTATTGGAATCTCAAATATGCTCCATTATCATCTTTTGATAGATTTGACTTTGCTAAGATTAAACATGATAACATTAATCAAATAAGTTGTTTGAAAGAAATCTTTGTGCTTCCATTTTCAAAGCTAATTGCAGTTCTAGAAAAATGGAGAACCTATTTCGATCATGAGAAAAGAAATAATATACTCCCTCCATTCCAAATTGTAAGTCATTCCAAGAATCTTGGAGAGTCAAACCATTTTTAGTTTGACCAAAAATTATAGAGATAAACATAAAGATTTATGATATAAAATAGGTATAGTATGAAAATATAACTAATAAAGAATCTAATGATACTTAGTTGGTATCAAATATGTTATTATCATATTATATAAATTTGGTCAAACTTTATAAACTTTGACTTTCCAAGATTCTTGGAATGACTTACAATTTGGGATGGAGAGAGTACATATGAATTATAAAGAGCACAATGAACAACCTTCAATAAGTTATCATAGTATTTGACATATACATCCACCCTGTATTTTGTTTCTACTATTTTTAGGACAACAAAAGTTGAGGATGACTTTTCTTGAAGAGAGGGAGCATGATATAAACATGCCAAGGACATCAACAATTACTCCTAATTCTAAGGATCCATTCAAGGTGAAAGCTAAACTTGATTCTAAACCCTTTCGGTTTCCACCTACAAGACTACTACTTGGTTTATATGATTACAGATTCAAACACATTACTATGATGGAAGAAGAAGATTGTTGCAGTAGAGACATAGCATCTACCCCTATTGGCCTAGCACAATTAATGGGCTTCGATGGGTTAGAGTCGAGGACAACTTCTTTTCAAGAGGGGGAGGATGATGAGGACATCTCAACCATGCACGCTACTTCAAATACTAAGCATACAATTCAAGGTCCACTCACAAGAAGTCGCGCTAAGAAACTTCAAGAGCAGGTGAATTCATTCCTTATTGATTTTAATCTTGATAATTCTAAGAATGTTATACTACCTAAGTGTTCTACTTTGGTTGTACTTAGGTATATACATCAAGAGGACGATGTTACTCTATATGAAGAAAAGCTACAGACCAATAACAGACCAGTTCGGACCAGTCCAGAAAAGCAACAGACCAGTTCGAACCAGACCAGTTCAGACCAGTGGAGTCCAAAATGGACCAGTTGAAGAAATGATCATATCTCTCTACTCCAAAAAGCATTTAAGGCTCAAGTGGACATTTTGGAAAGCTCTTCGAGTCTACTTTCCAATGCAACAAACCTTACCACTTTTGGACATGCTAATATTGAGATATGAATAGATTAGTTAACACTACTCAGCAGGTTAACAGTCTGACTGATGGTCAACTTTCCATGCGAAACTGTACCATTCTATAATGACTCGTGTTGTATGGTATACATGGATGGAAAGATGGTCAAGTTAACTTTCCAACGCATTTAATGGTGTGTCGTTTGGACTTCCCAAGATGGAGATATTGCTAATTAAGTGAAGACTACGCAGAAACCAACAGCCTCGCGAATCCACTTCAGAGGACCATTTCGTGGTTGCCTTTTCACATTCTTAGTATTTTCATTTCCATCTCGTGTTTACACCTATCTAGTAGGGTTGTTGCTAGTATATATACCCTATTGCATCCTAGCAAACACAGACTTTTGATGATCGAAATATTGAACCTTTGTTCAGCTGTGTGCTAACAAACCCTAGAGAGAGATTATCTACCCCTTTGCTCTTGTGTTTTCCTTCATGGAGATTATAGAAGCGGTCGCGTCATCGGCACCCAATCCATGCTCCTGATCTTCGAGTTCAGGTTGCGTAGGTTGGTTTCTTTGAGAGTGTGGTTGGGCGAATCCTTAGTTCAGGCTGTCGTGTAGAGACGGTGGTTGGCTCCTTGTGCGTGCCATCAGGTTGTACTAGTTATCGCTGCTTGCAGTAAGTTATCGGCCAATCTTTGGCTAGTTATCAAGATCAAGATCCTACATCGTGAAGATCGGGACCGTCCCTCATCACACTGGAGTAGGCGCAACAACATGCCATTTCATCCACCAAAAAAAGGTTTTACTCTTACACTGAGAGTAACAACCATAAAAAATATTCATTCCATTTTCATTCATTCAATAAATGCTCCAAGTTCTTGTTATAATCTCTTAGCAGTTTTTTTGGTGAGGAAGGTATGAGCTAGGCAAAACCTATTTGAAAAAAGAGAGAGGAATTAAAAATGGACAAGTGTCCGACGCACCTCTCAGAAAAATAAAGAATAAGATAGCTCATACTCTCTAGCCATTTTGTTCAAAGTTTCTAAATTCCAAAAGAGAGATTCATTTCAAGGAGCAAAGTAGAATTAGGTTTTCACCATCACCACCATATATCCATTATATCCACACACATGCACATATTGGTTTGATTGTATGACTTGACTCTCTATGGATCTATTGTTTGACTTTACAATATATATCAAGTGCATGTAAGCTAACCTTGTTAAGCCATTCCCATGAACTCGACTATAATTACTAGTATAGGAAGGCATGAACTTATTAATGCCTCATTGAGATCCACAAATACCACATATATAAGAGACTTGAGGGTGACATACAATTAAGCTTTGAGTTTTATTTTGAAAACATTACAAAACCTAGAATTTTGGTGGAGTGAAGAGTTTGAGACATAGTGCCTGATTTGATTGCTCTTTCTTTTGATTGCTTAAGACCCAAGTAATATTTAAAAGCCCCATGGTTAAAGGTAATACGGGTGAGTTCAAAAGTTAGAGCAGTTTTTCCTAATTCAAAGAACTTTTGTTTAAAACCATGTGAACTTTTGGTGTATGAAAGCATTGCAGCAACTCATGATCCAAGTTTATTAGATAGGCTCTGCTAAGGGACTAGCAAAGGGTAAGCCTGGGGGAGCTTGTTGATGGTGGATAACATCAACATTTAATATAATTATAAACATGATAAATGGATCAAGCTTGATGAAAATATAGAAGTATAGGGCTTTAACTAACAAATTCCTTGAGTTTTGGTATTTTGTTATTTTCCAGGGACTATTCCAAAAAAGCGCAATAAAGGATTTAATTATCATAATAATTATCGAAATGATCCTGCAGTGGGATATCTTCCTTAATACTCAGGAAGTATCCAGAAGATGC
The DNA here is from genome assembly GCA_022036555.1 of Microstegium vimineum. Classification (NCBI taxonomy): domain Eukaryota; kingdom Viridiplantae; phylum Streptophyta; class Magnoliopsida; order Poales; family Poaceae; genus Microstegium; species Microstegium vimineum. The sequence continues at coordinate 38,767,369 of CM039134.1, read as the reverse complement.
ATGAAAGAAGCAGGACCCGAGAGGCTGACAGGTGGGGCCAGCCGGCCCCACCCCTTGGCCGGTCGACCCCACCCCCTGGCCGACCAACCAACCCCCATGGGAAGCCTCTACAAGCTTCTAGAGTATTCCTCCACCGCCTCTAAGGATTAATCTTGGCCCTATGTGAAGTCGGTTTGATCCAAGGGACAACATTGCACCCACCAGGCTATAAATAGAAGGCAGAACCCCCCAGAGGGCATTCCAATTCATTAGCATTCAAGTCATTGGGAGATCAAGTCATCCAGAGCCACAAACCCTAGTTCACATAGAGCCTCTCTAGTTCATAGCATAGCTTAGTTAGATCGAGAGTAGAGGAAGTCAATATACGTCAACCGATCTTGGACTCCCGACGTTATCAAGAGTTTGGAGTCTGGTATAGTTCTTATTCCCTTCTCTCTTGTTGTAATATCTGTAGTTGTACGATATTTATGGGCAACACTATTCTTCATTACTATGTTCTTGTTTACATTATTTATTGTCTACTTCAATATATCTAGTATAGTTAGTTTGCTATTGATTTCATGCACATGTTCGTATAGCGCTCGTCTATTCAATCATATGGCGAGTGGTAGGCAATATGTAGGCATGGTACTTAGATGCTTTGCTTATCTTCGAATGCCCCATCTGTGTCGGATCGTGGGGTAGATCATCAACGTGACAGGTTCATTGAGTCCTTTGTAGGCCTCCCCCGTGTAATGGTTTGGTATGGAGGCATTGTCAGGTTGAGGATATATTCGTATATCTGAGGTTTCTGAACTCAACTCTTATTGTTCATTGCCCCATTGTGGTTGGGAACATTTTTTAGATAATGGATAACAAAATCCGGCCTCTACATGTGGTTGGGAACATTGGTAGATGATGATTACTAGACGTAATTGCACTAAATGACGTAGCGTTGACTGTGGCTAGAATACTTAGGAGTTATTTCTTTATTACTTGTATTGGACGACGCTTGTGTAGTGACTAGAGAGCTTTAAGAACTTTATCTTTATCATTATCATGACTGATCAATCCCTATTATCATATATGTTTATCATGTGACTTACCCCTGTTAATTATGAGTAGAGTACATGACGTTGGTTAATCCCTTCATTTATTTCATATGAGTGTTATCAATACTATAGATTATCAGTCTAACTAGACCTTCCTAGTGGTATAAATATAAATTAACAACTTGGTAATACTCTACGTAAAATGCTACAATGGTGTATTAATCTGTCCGCTTGCAGAATCATTTGTTCTTTATAATTTCATATTCATCATTATTCATTTCTTCCTAGTCACATAAAATAATAGAATATTTCATAAGTACCATATATTATTCTTAGCATTATAATTGGGGATGACGACCTAGTTCCATGCTTAGGAGTACAAGGTAAAAGATAGTTGGTAGTTACTAAAGACAAGTTAATTACATACCATGCATTTATGGTGTCGTTCTGAGAAGAGGGAGTAATCTCTATTTTCGGTGCGATGCTATCTAATGTCAATAGTCATCTTCATCATCATCACTATCTCCTTGATCATCATCGCCATGGAGATACTATGATGATTCCGAATCTGAACTATTGGTTTTCTTGTTTGTAGATTTTCCCCTTTGTTGGTGCAGGTTGTGGTAAAGAATTATTAGAACCAGCAGATAGATCGTGCAGTCCCATTTTTTCATTTACTTTAAATTGTCCACCACACATCTATCCGGGATCCTCTCATAATCAGTTATTGGAGGTTGTATTACTTGCAAGATAGCACAATGTGTCTATTAGTTCATATAAAGGAGGTTACTAAGAACTAGGAGGTAATACTAATTGCAAGTGAGATAAGAGTTAAGGGCAAGTAATGCCTGTTGTAGAGCAAATAGAAAAGAGGTGATAGGTTATAGATTAGAGTGAAGAAACACTAGAGATGGTATCTTCCATAACAGTTGTTCATGAATACTACATTGAAGCGAGATTGGGGGCATAGATATTCCAAATCTGTATATAAATTATTAAATTGGACAGCCTATGCAAAGCCGAAGGGCAGTAGCAACTATACGAATGAGAGAAAACTAAATTTGTGAACAGTGCAGGTGTATTACCTTCTTCTTATGCAGGTTGCTTATTGCGCCCCCTAGTTGCCACCATTGAGGTCATCAAAGGCAAAGCAGAGCTGGTGCGGTGAACGCTTGTCGACGACGAAGCAGATCTAGTGCAAAGTCCTCGACGATGACCCAAATCCTATGATTTTTAGGGTTAGGTCGTTGCTAGTGAAATGTGGATGGGACCATAATGTTCTTGGGATGAGATAGAGAGGGATACGGTGAGCGAAGTAGTTGGCGACGACACAGCTCATCGCCGGTTGTGGTCCATGTCGATGAAATATTCATCGTAGTCTACCTAGGGGGTACCCTACGGTAGTAGATTGCAGGCGGAGGTGTGGCGACGACGATCAAGCATAACACAAAGAGCGTAGACACGATGATTTATATAGGTTCAGACTGCTAAATCGCCGTAATACCCTACGTCCTGTGTTTTGGTGGTTGGATTGATATGAGTATTAGGTTACACGAGGTGTAGATGAGATGATTTCGAGGGGGTCCCTGCTTGCCTTATATAGCCGCGGAGCAGGGTTACAGTTTCCATATCCAAACAGATTACGATCGGTCCCTTAAGGCAAAGGATCCAAGCCTATCTACTAGGATCTTCCTTGGCGAGCAAGGCTCTTCGGAGTCCCTTGCAAGCACGGTGGTCAGGTCGCGTGCCGCAGGGCCTCGCGGGCTGGGTCGTCTCCTGGTCGGTAGGCCCATATAGGTCCCTGGGGATATGCCGAGGTAATATCCCCAACAAGTCCCTGAGCATGTTGCATTCTTCTAGCAAACCCGTGGCGTCCTTCGAGGCGTTTGGCTGGTCGACTTCGTGTGTAGATGTCATTGCAGAGTCCCGACCAGGATGCCTGGTCGAGGCACTGCTAGGAGAAGCCTCCCGGCCAGGTCAGACTGGTCGAGAACATCGTAGCGTGATCTGCGAACAGGTCGTCTCGTCGGAGGTTGCGGCTGCTTGTCAGGAGAATGTGACATGTTGAAGAAGAAAATTTTGAAAGTCCTTTCTTGGTGAAGTGTACCCACTTAGACTCTACAAAACACAACAATAGAGTTTGTCGAGAAGAAAATCAGTACATTCACCGCAAGGTGAAGTGTACCCGCTTAGTCCCTGAGCTTGGTATTAGGTGAAGTATGCACATGGTGCTAAGCTTTATAAAATATAAGAAATGCATGAAAATTGTAACCAAAGACTAAAACATAAGTTTTGTAGAAAACGACTGCGAATACCCGTAGTCTCCGAGCCTGATATAAGGAGTGCGATGGTTCTTGTATCAAAATCATGTTGTTCTGTAGTCTTCGCAGTCCTCGAGTTTCTGTCCCTGAGTTTTGCCGTTGACGGGGGGGTTGCAGTTCCCGAGCCTTGTTCGGGTCACATAGCCGGCGAAGTCCCCGTGCCTGGTCGGAAAGTTGCGACTAGGTACAAGAGGCGTTGCCGTGGTCGGCGAAGTCTATTGGGGATATTACCTCGGCATATCCCCAGGGACCATATGGGCCTATCGACCAGAAGATGGCCCAGCCCCTGAGACCCTGCGGCACGCGACTAGCCCGTCGTGCTCGCCAGGTGCTCCGAAGAGCCTTGCTCGCCAAGGAAGATCCTAGAAGATAGACTCGGATCCCTTGCCTTAAGGGACCAAGCCTAATCTGTTAGGATATGGAAACTGTAACCCTGCTCTCCGGCTATATAAGGCGAGCAGGGACCCCCTCGAAACAGATCATCTACACCTCGTGTAACCTAATACTCATATCAATCTAGCCACCAAAACACAGGACGTAGGGTATTATGGTGATTTGCTGGCCTGAACCTGTATAAATTGTCGTTTCTACGCTCTCTATGTTACGCTTGATCGTTGTCGCCACACCTCCGCCTACAATCTACTACCATAGTGTACCCCCTAGGTAGATTGCGACGCGTATTTCGTTGACAGTTGGCGCGCCAGGTAGGGGGTGTGTGCAATGACTTCATGGCTTTTCAAGTGATAACCATCCCCGATTCGATGGTACTCCCGACGGCCGGCACCGTGCTCTAGATTGGATCTATATCCTAGACTGTCAGATCTTCACCGCATGGGCCAGATGTGCCGTCACCTGTGCACCGCTCCACCATGCCGAAGTATGACCCGCTAAAGGTTGTCAGCATGGACGATCTAATTGACGTCATCGACCTCTCTAACGCCGGCATCATCGACTGCATCGACCTTGTACAGACGGCACGATGACTCTCCGGCCATCACAGTCGCCATTCCCACCCTCGCCGAACCCCATCAAAGGCGACCGTTGCATCGATCGATGACTACCGCGTCCTTCCGGCGATGCCCTATGGGCTCTGCAACCAAGCGACAACTTTTCAACACCAGACACTCCCGTAGATCTCTGACCAGGTTCGGGCGGCACCCGTCGTTAACATGGTCGTTATCTTTGAGATCCCCAGTAATTCCGGCCAGGCGGTGTCTCTTGACGGCACAGCCTCGCTCGGATCCGAATCTTTCACCAAGATCGAAACAACCAATTCTGGCTCATCAAGTGACTTCCCAGAGTTCCCTCCCGGCTTCGGCGGCATGATATTCCAGGTCTCCGCTAATAGTGCCGCCCATGACGGCGAGACGGACACCGATCGCACCGCCCGAGAGCAACACAACGCTAAACGCGCGCAATGGCGTGAGCTGGAACGTGCCGAGCTGGAGAGGCATGAAAGGGAACAACGTGACCAGGAGCGCTTAGCATGGGCACGACGCAAGCGTGAGCAACAGGACCACGACCACCTCCCACGACGTAATCTCCAGTAAGACTTTGACAAGATGGGCAACATCCCGGTGTACTAGACCCCAAGTGCTAACCTAGCGGTCGCCGCCTGTGAGCTGTCCAAGCTACCTGTTACACCCGAGATTGAGAAGATTGAAGCTCATATCAAGGTGG